>JAQFVV010006233.1:710000-1310000 GCA_028023455.1 Epiperipatus broadwayi
CTTCTACTTTTCCACTGAAACAAATAATGCAGATATTTACAATTGTAACTTTTGTTTATAATAATTTAAGGTTGAGTTATCCTACTTGGAATTTTGGTAAAGGTTTACTAATATGTTGGCCCTCTATTGTTTAAAATTATAGCTAAATTGTTTGAAAATCTTATGTATATGCTACTATATTACAATTACATTAAAATTTAATCAATCTAAAACACGTATTTACTACTATATTACAATTACATGAAAATTTATTCAAATGTAAAAGATAATATAAAAAATTTACCTTTTTAAGCATAATTGTGTCCTATGCATATTAGGAAGTTGGAGAAAAAAGTGGTATTGCTGTGTCTACTCCAGAAGGCAAATTCATGCAGGCATGATGAAAACAAAGCTCTGCTGGTACCAGATTGGAATTTCAGCTTACTCTTTGCTCTCATCCACATATTTTTAATATTCTGGGTGTGTATGCCTTGGTCTTCGGGATGCATGAAGTTGTCCTGATGGACAACAACCAAATGCATCATTGTTGAGACTGCAGACGTTATTGTATGCAGGCCAGCCATCTGAAATAATGTGTGCACCTGGTAAAATGTACTGCTGTATCAGGCCCTCTAATGTATCAGCTGTCCTGTCTGGAACTTCTGTCAAGAAGCACTTTCTTGATACTCTTTCTATATCACCACAGACCATTTTTTCCAACTCCAAAACTGTACATGTGTGCGTGTAATTCGAACTGTTGAACACGGAGGGTGTCTTTTTTTTTGTAACATGTGCTTTGTAGATAGTTTAAATTCTTAAGTTGTAGATAGTTTAAATTCTTAACTTTCAAATAAATTAAAACTAATTCTTTTAATTAATGTCTTGTAATTAATCCAACATTCAAATTTTTTAAAAAGGTAAATGTTTTTTTATTATCTTTACATTTGATTAAATTTTAATGTAATTGTAATATAGTAGCATATACGTAAAATTTTCCAACAATTTAGTTATAATTTTAAACAATAGAGAGCCATCTTATTGGGGCTGCTATAGTAAATCTTTACCGGAATTTTTAGTATACAAGAAGTTAAACAGTTGGGCATAGTGTTTTTGTCAGTTGATGTTTAATTATAAGATGAAAGGGACAATGATTTTTCTTATAAATATTGTGACATTTAATGAAACTACTGAAATAAATTACTTTTTTATGAAAATAAGCAATAAAGTATAAATATTAATAAATCTATTTAGTAAAAAACTGAAAAGTAAAACATCATTATAGATTAAGATTTTACTTGTAAACATAAAAAAAAAATCTTAAAGAAGTCTAAAATGACAAAAAATATATAGAAACCATCTCAGAACATTTTAAAAAAAGAATAAAGATACATTTATACAAAATATTTGGATGAACATATTTACCAGTTAAATGACAATTTCAATAAAAATATACTTACATCTACAACACAGTGACTTCCTAAGATGAAAGTTAAACCTAGAAAAAAATGCAAACAAATATACATGTATAAATAACACTAATGGTATTGACCTACAGCTGCCATAGAAATTTTCTGATATTTCAAGTAGTAATGTTTGATGAAATAATTAAACTCTTACAAGATATGTTATCAGTAACTCAGAAAATTAATTGATATTCCAATAAAACATAGCAATCCAGTCTTATATAAATACATTCACAATGTTTAGCATGATCAAATTTAAATGATTCTAGCAAAAGATTAGTTTATGTCTTTATCAAATATTTAGATAAAATAATATTAACATTAATACTTATTCCTGTAATTTTAATTAATTATTTAACAGTTCACTTATAAGCAAAAATGAATTAAAAATAAATAATTTAAAGTTGATAATCCTTGTAACAATATTAATTGAAACAAAGGAGACTTTAGTTAAAATTATTGCTAAATTTGCATTCAACCTTTAAGATCATGTTAGACATTGCAAGTATATTTATATAAGGTTAGATTACTATGTTCCGTAAAGTTTCCTGATTTTCTAAATGCATCACATTTGATTCATAGAAACACACATCTAGGAAGTGAGTGACTTTTTCATCAAACATTACAATTAAAAAAATTTTATAGAAGGTTAAGTAAAATAACAATAACACTATTACATATTTTTTGTATATTTATATAGCCTAATAATCTAAAGATGTCGTTAATATGTAATTTTAGATCTCTTTGTATGCCACCTAGAGCAAATTTTTAAAACATATATTATCATATTAATAAATATCAGCTAATTTTGGTACAATGTATGAGTTCCACCCTCATTATATGTCTTAGAAACAAGCAACCTTATTTAATATGGTAATGTTATTTCTATTCAAATATTATCACACAGCTAAACTTGGTGTTAACACTTGAACATTTAAATAGATGGTTAATTTAATTCACACTTATTTTCAATAGTTTAATGTTAATGCATAAGTCAGAAGTATATAAATTTCATTTTTAATAATATATATATATATATATGATATTAACTCTTCATGTGTGGTCTAGACCAAAGCTTAATCTGAAGATCATGGGCCCATATAGGATGGTATAACTGATTTGGAAAAAATAAAAGATTTCTCAATGTGAAATAACGAAGAATTGATCCAAATGGAGTAATAAATTCAAGGTATTGCTGGAAGCTCTTGCACATGTTACATCAATGTGACCTCTTTGTAGCCTTGGTTCTGAATTCACATCATGTGCATTTTGCACTGAGCATGCTACCACATCAGACATCACCAACAAATTCTGATAAAAGCACCTTGACTCAGACTCAAGACAATTATATGTTATAAATTTCAGTGTTTTACTGTAATTCTCTTACAGAAACATAATAGTTCAATAACAGAAAATATGGTCTTTTAATATTTTCCTATCATTATTTCTCTGCATTGAAGTATTAAGTTAATAATATATGGTATTGTGTTATAGGTCTTCATCTTTTACAGAAACATAATTGTTTAATTACAGCAAATAAGAACAGAAATCTTTTAATATTTTTCCACCATCATCATTTTAAGTATATGTAAGTATGAACATCTTTTTTTTTTAAATTAAACACAACAAATATTATTTCATAAACTAACACTAGTATTTATTTGAGAAATTAGCAATACTTGTTTATAATTTTATGATAAAAATATTTTTCATTTATTGATAATTGGTTCATTTGAATAGAAGAGGTAAATAAACTGACCAATAAAGTGGCACTATTTGCTACCAGGTTGGAGTATATCTAAATTGACAGGAAGAAAAAAATATAACATCACATGACCACCACCTCTTATGTTTGTGTATAACTGTTGTTAAAACAGGCAAAACTCAGTATACATATTGCCACACACAGCAAGCTAGAGTAATCAATGGATTCCAGAAGGCTTGTGCATAAAATCATCTAGTGCCTACTCATCTAATATCCCTAGACTAGTTTCTGTCTTGTGGCCTTCATCAGTGAGGAGCCTTGAATCTGAAAGCACTGCAATATGTATAGTGAGTTTCACCTGTTTTAAGAAAAAAATATGTTGAATCATTTATGTAATATGGTTATAGTTATAATAATCATAATAGTATGGAAAAACCTTTTTGCTTAAATTATAGTAAAATTTTGACTGTGAAGAGTATAAAAGTAGCCAAACTAAAATAATATCTTAACAACAATCATGTAGCTTATTGCATAAACCAAACTAATATTTCAAGCAATGTTTAAAACCATTCAATAAACAAAAGCAATATTTTTAAATTTTATTATTGACCACAAGAAGTATCTACATGTATAATAAGAGTACCAAACTCTCCCTATCTTAGTTCCACCAATTGCAAACCTTTGTAAGCCATGGATGCAATAAGTTGTATACATAAAATGTCAATGTAATGCCTACTCATCCAACATCCCCTGACTAGTTTCTAGCTTGTGGATTTTATCAGTGAGGAGCCTTGGATTTGAAAGCGCTGCATTTATAATGCAGGATTTAATGCAACCTTCTAGCAGCCATCTTTTACCTATTTGGTTAACTATAAAGCTAGGAATCCAAGATGAAAACACCATAATGTTTCCAACCCAAGCTCATTTGCTTGTATAGTCATATATAACCATTGATTATGAAGGCTTCCACTTGGTGGCACTATTGTGGGAAGAGTTTGGTATTCTTATTAATAGCATGGTGTAAGCATATGAATGGTAATCATGTGATATTTGCATACATCTTACAAAACTTCTTATCGAATTATAAAAAAAAACTTTATGCATTATTAAAAGATCACATGTTATCTAAACCATTTGTAGGAAGAAGTATAAGGATATAATTTATCCAAATCTTTTATTGAGTCATACGTTTTTTTTTTTTAAATTCTAAAATTAGTTCAGATTACTTCCAGAACGTTACTACCAAGCTTAAGGCAATCCAAATCTTGTAATTTAGTTAGACAAAGCAACTGATATTTCTAACATGTATTGTGGCTAGATTATGTAAAATATGTTTATAAAGAAAGAATATATACAAATTAATTTTAAAATATATTCATTTTTATATAAAGGAATATATAATATTTTAAAAGTATTAAGGATATATATGAAAAATTAAATACATTGATTAAATTACAAGAAGAAATTATTTTATAAGATATATTTATATATAAAATGAAATTTTTTAAGGAAAGAGTAAAATTAAGCCATAATAGGAAATTAAATAGGTTAATAAATAATGAGAATAAGGAATATATATATATATAGAAATAAAATTAACATAACTACTATTTCTTATTGCAGTAGTAAAGTACATGGATGATTTAGTAATATATAGTAAAATTAAAATATAAATAAAAAATATAATTATGATAATGAAAATTTTATAATTAATTTAATAGATAAGGAATTTGTCAAAGTATCAAGCAATACAAATTTAAAACTTGAGTTTACTAAAAAAAACATTATATGAATTTTGGCTTGGAGATTAAGACAGAATTTTAAACAATTTTGAAATGCCCCTAGTGTACTTTTGCCAATTTAATATAAGTATTTAGGCAAAGCAACATTCTCAATATGACCAACCATGAAAAGTATTAAAAATGCTCTAAGCTCTGCAGCCATTTGTTTAAAAATAGCCCAGAAATATTCTTCAGTTAAAAGTTAAGCAAAATGTTATCGGTTTTCTAATAAAAAATGAGCTTGAAAAGCAGTGAAACTCACAGAAAAGTGGCTACATCAATTTATATTGATAATATTCAACTAAGTAATAATAGCAACAAATTTAAACTCATAGTAATATATCATTTTCTATTAAACTTACAATTTTCAAACATTTTAAACTAGAAATAGGTAAAAATAATATGATCAAATTTAAATGACTTATTTTTATTTTGAATAAATAACAGATAAGATATGCTCTCTGTATTTAGTTATGAGATATATGCAAATTCAATACATTCAATTTTGAATATGAAAAATACTATGACTCTATAAGCAGTAATAAAATTATAGCATTCTAATATATAGTCAGTGTAGGATTATAATATATATACTTTAATATAAAATATTAATATTAAAGTATTTTATGAAGGCAACATAAGTGATTTTAATTCCATCATATGAAATATAATATATATTTACAATTAAATCATTGAAATATAATATATATTTACAATTAAAATTGACTTATTGAATGAATGTCAAATTTAATAAAAAAATTTAGATTACATCTCTTTACTATCTGCCTGATAAAATACATAAAATATGATTCTGCAGGGCATGAAGTAGAGAGGGCACACTCATAATTACCTCCCCCCCCCGTCTCATAGGATAAGTGTCTAGATAACATACCATGATATGAAGATTTGTAAATCAGTATATTTTATTCACAAGAATATCAACGTCATTAGTAAGGGAATTTTCTTTCATTTGTAATATATTGTAAAGATATATGTATATATCAAAGAATTATGTAATAAAAATTTGCTTATGCTTTATTATCAATAAGTTTTTGTTTATATATTTATTTTATATTATTATATACTCGAAGTCATATAAAAATATTTAGATTAAAAGAAGTCGAATTAAAAAAATGGTAACTGTCATGATCTATAGGATTATCTACATTTTTATATGTTATGTTAATTCAAATATTTTCCCTATATGTTTTTGGGTCTTTATCCCTATATGATGTCTCCACTCATCAATAGACCAACATTACAGTTATTTAGATCTCATTTTGATGCTCAATTTGATATTAAAACTTAAATGTTCAAATTAGAGGAAAACATAATACAACTTTATTTCTAATAGCATAATGTTAGAGGTCAAAGCAGAAATATAAAAAGCTCTTTTTAATAAAACTTATGTTATATATAGAAACCAGTCTGGGGTTGAGGATATTTTCAAAGCTTGTTAAGAGCTCATTTTGTGAGCTCTATATATAACATTTGTAAATATAAGCTTTATTACATTAAGTCATATGACATCTGACTTGATTTTTTATCATTTTAATAAAACTTATATACAAATAAATATCTTTATATATAAACAAATAATTTAACACTGCTATAAATATATAATGATTTGAAACAATATTAACTCTTCATTATTTAGAAAGCTTTGCATGGTTTTATGCTATAGTAGATTGATGAACTTCAGAAAAATAGATTCATGGATCTCTACTCAATTATGTCATTTCCAATGCATCAACTTGTTATGAACAATCAAGCATTTGATTCTTATTTTGTTTGTGAATATGCAATTGTATGAAATAACATTAAAACTATTATTTTATTATGTATTAAGTAATTTATATTCAAGTTTTAAGTAGCTCTTCTTTGTATATTAATATTCAGCTATTAAATGTAAAACTGTATCAAGTTTACAATTAATTTTACATTCAATCTTTAATATCAAATTTTATGTTGTAGTCATTTTTAAATAAGAATAAAATTAAACCACTAAACATCACATGATCACCATTCTTTATGCTTACACAAGCTGTTGTCACTGATGAAAGCCACAAGCTAAAAACTAGAGTGGGGATACTGGATACTAGGGACTAGATACGGATTTTATGCACAAACCTTCCTGCACTCATTGATTACTCTGGCTTGTACTGAATGGTGCTGGAGAGTTTTGTCTCTGTATAAGAATAAAATTACCACATTTATGATGTGTCAACTATTTTAGGGTGTTTAATGAGAATGGAGCTTAAACACATATAGTGCAAAGATTGTTTTTTTTTATTAATATGGTGTGTTAAAATTTAAAAATCTTCTAGATTTTCCATAAAGAATATATAATTTTTTTTATGGATCAACCATTATTGAATACATTACTACAATAACACAGAAGTCAGTTTCCTAAAGAAATCATTTTTTAAATTAACTTGTAAACAACTTCCTCATATGAGTGCAAATCTGCTGGAGAAAGAAAAGTTTTCCTTTTTGACCAATAGATTGACATTGATCTGAGAAAGTTGTCTTTGTTTTTAAGATAGTTAAAAATGATTCTTTAGAAATCTGGCTTGTGAAATATTATAATAACAGTTTAAGATTCATTGTTCAGAAAATAAATTTCTTTTCTTAGTGTTAAAATATTTATTAATATTATTTTATTTATACACTTGCTAAAATTATTACGATAATAAAAACAAGCAACCATCTAAAGTGAATATTGTCCAATTTTTATTGAAAGGTAGTTGCTGTGAAAAGTAAAGATTAATAATATATACAAATGAGGGGGGACCCAAAAATAATGGAAACTGTTCTCCAGTAAGTACACCTGTTGTTGCACTTCTGCTGTTGCTTATCTCTTGCAGAAACCCTTTTGTATCAATCTTCCAAATTATATTACCATGTGGATGGTGCCACATAGCACAATTTTTTTTTTGTAAAGTGGGTTTCAGGTATTTGCATTATTTTGTAATGGTGGAAAAATTTGAATAATGTAAAATTGTGTTGTTTTTTTAAGGTAAAATGGCAGGGAAAACTGTTATAATGCTTGAAACAGATTGCAAAAAAGTAGTTTTGGAAATAACTCAAGTTGATGAATGATTTAATGAAACTGTCAAATTCACTCAAAAAAGTGTGACAAGTGAAAATCACTGTCAAGATAATGTTGATATTTTTTATTGACACAAATAACATTTTTCACTCAGAATTAGTTCTTAATGGTCAGACATTTTCTCTACAAGTTCTGAAATGTTTGCATGATGTGGTCAAATCTAAATGTCCCATTTTGTGGCAACATGAGAAATGCAGGCTTTACCATATGACAATTCCTCTGAAAACAGACTTGAATGTGAAACAATTTTTAATTAAATTCAGTATGATTCAGCTGTTATCTGTTAGTCATATTTTTTCAATCTCTAACTGTGTGACTTCTTTTTATTCTCTTGAGTAAAAAAATGCCTCATTTTTTTTTTCTTTTGCTGACTTAGAAGTGGTAAAAAAAAAAAATTCTGAGGCGTTCTAAGGTTTCACTTTGCGTTTTCAGATTACTTCAAAAGCTGAAAAATACATGTAGACTCGTGTATAATGCGGACAGTACTTTGAAGAAGATTAAATTTATAACAACACTTAAAGATAAATAAACACTTTTTTTATTATAAAATTCTGGTTATTTTTGGATTCCCCCTCACATGCATATTCTGCATTAAAACTATACTGAAAATATTAGCATTTTCTGGTGCATATTTAGACTTTAATATTATTAATGACAATCAAATATAGACTCATCAAAGATATCTTTTGTATTACATAAACAGTGGCCAAAGATATTTATGAATTGTATTTTTTTTTTAAACCTGCAAATATATTATTACATAATGTTTGACCTTTTTTAAGTGAGTCAGATATATCATATATTATTAAACACTCATATATATATATTAACAAAATGTACTTTATATATATACTTTTAACTACCTATATATTAAATACAGAAAATAAATCATAAAACAAATGACAATAGTCTATATTCTGTTTGGCATAATGTAGTTATAGAATGTCAGATTTTTGATCTAAAGTCTTTGGATTGATTCCAGTTTCTGTCCCCGACACTTAAATTTCTTATGACCACCTGAGCAATAAATCCTAATTTAATTTAATAAACTATATTAGTAAATAGTATATTTTTCTTCAATGGTGTCAATTTACTTTTTCCCCTTTTAATCTAACATTTCATAGAATTAATTAAGCTGATTTTTGTCTCCCTAGTGAAAATATTGACAGCTTAAAATATTCACGCCTACACTAATATTTGAAAAATCTGAATGGATCTTCTTTAAATTGTCATATTATTTTTATTTCCAGTAGCAAGTAAGTTAGTAGCGATAATTATTGGTTTAATTAACGTTAATTGGAAAATGCCTTTTTTTATACAAGGCTGATTTTTTTTCTCCCACAATTTGCTAAAACAAAAAATCCATTCTCACAATTAATTAATAAATACTGGGGCAATTACAGGTTTTATCAATTAGTATAAATGCATCGACATTTAAAATAATTTGAAAAAAATGTGACGCCTTCGCATTTTATTATTATTATTTTTCTTTCTCTCTCTCTAGTTTTCAAGTGATGTTTATTGATTGCAGTAAAACAAAATACTTTAGAAAAAGGCTGTAACTTTTATCATATGAGCCTTGAACGTTTATAATAGTCAAAAACAACATCGTTCAAAACGTTCAAAGCGCACATGATAACGGTTAAAGCCTTGCTCTAAAGTATTTACATGCTTCCTACGCGTTTAATAAATAACCACAACTTTAAAACAAATTATATAAATATATTGTATTTTATACAGAATAATTGTTACTATATCAAGATGTAGGGTGCATAATATTAGTAATCTCTATAATATATAAAGAAGTTAGTGTGCACAATTAGTTACATGGCAGAAAAAAAAATCAAATGAAAAGTTATATCTTTGTTATTGTTTTTTTATTATATGATTTCTTCCTACACATATATACTATATAGCAATAAATTGAATTAAAAAATAGTAAATATTTTTTTTTAAAAAAGCTACAGTTCTCTTAGTATACTTTCCAATGTTTTAATAATTAATGACATTTTTGACTGGCTAGCCGTCTTCTTTAAATTTGAAAAACTTGGTATTACAATTATTATTTAAGTATTCATACATCTGCAATACAATTGTTTTTATAGACCCAAAGAAGGCTACTAGCCAGTAAAAACTGTCATAAATTAAATAATAATTAATTCTGACAATAGCTAATGTTAATTGTTGTCTGTAAACAAAAGTTTTTTTTATTAAAAAACATAAAGAATACAGTGTAAAGAATACAGTGGTTTTGTATGGACTCCACATAAGAGAATAGAGAAACAATTTCACACATAATAATCCTCAAACTAAGATGTTTTCTCGATCAAAAGTAAAACCTCTTCTGTTAGTTACTAAAATATTATGTAATAACCAATTCAGTCAATAATAACTTGTAAAAATGAAATAAATTTTGTTGTAAATATATCCAATATTAAACTAATTTAATACTAACCAACATTTTGACAAGGTACCAATTATTCTCAACTGGGTAAAATAGCAACCATGTGGTTAGTTTAGAGTCCATGATTGTATCATGGGGTAGAGGTTCTAATTTGAGTGTTATTTCTTTATATTCATTTGTAAAGAATAGTATGGAGGTAGTTTTATTGTTTCATGATGTTTGTTATGCAAATTGATCTTTTTAAAATTTCAATGGCCTCTCTAAATACTCTTTGATGATTATTATTACATGTGGATATAATTCCAACATTTGAAAAATCTATATAATGCCAGCATTTAAAACATGGAGAGATAAGCTGAGGATTTTGAGTTTTATAAGTGCATTAATGAGTTCATCCTTTCTAGAATTTATACAACAATTGCTCTTTCTTATATATATAGTTTGGCACATACCACAGGAGAGCTCATAGACTTTTTAAACTTCCAGAGGAATTAAAAACTTAGGTTTGATTAGATTACTATTAATCTTTTGTTCAATGGAGAATGTTGGAGAATTTCGGCATCTATTTAATTTTGCCTGTGTTTTTTTTAATATAAGAAGTGCTTATTTTAATAAAAACATTTCTTTTTTTTCTTCCTACTGCTTTTGATATGACCCATTGCCCTATTTATAGTGGTCATATTTCAGCTGTTCACAGATACCTTATATATGAGTGATCTTTTTGAATAATATGAATTTATTTGAAAGGAAATCATTGTAAAAGGTGATTTAGCTATGGAGAAAATTTGAACATTAATAATTATTAGACTGATAATTTACTACATGGGGATGAAGATAGAATATCTGTTTTAACAATGTTGTTTCAATAATCAAATAGAATGTAATAAATGTAAACAAAATTAGGACATAATTAAGAGGAAAAAAACTGATCTTCAAGTTATGGATTTAAAAACATTCTAATAGTTATCAATATATTTTGCCTGACAAATATATTGATTTCATTATGACTTTTCACCAATGTTGAGAAAGTTAGGTTTATAAATATCAAAAACTCCAAAAATAGATGAATTTATTTTATTCTTGTTTCCCTTAGTTCAACATACTAGGTTAGATTTATACCCATAGACTGAAAGAGAATTGTTTTCTTTTTTTAATTCCATATGTATTAGGCTATGCTAATTTCATTATATATTATATTATATCAAACCTATAACAGAATCACAATCAAATAAAGATTATTTAAACTGTAAAATATAATTGATTTTAAAATTTAGAACTTGTTCCAAAATTCATATAATTGCCTATGTAACAGAATGCATTCTTTTGTTGTAAATCTATGTAACATTTGTTTAATAAAATTCTTTGAAACATATTATATTAATTGTTTTTATGGTTATATGATGTAAATAAAGTAGATGTTTAGTTAAACCATGTATTACTTTTGATTATTTCCAAACATTTTGATGAAATAGCATCCACCATTGTCAATGTTAAGTTTTTAAAGAAAAATCATTAGATCACAAATATATATATAAAAGACATATTTTGTGGGTTCATCCATGTTAAAAATTTTTAAATATTAATATTCCGACGTTTCAACTTGGTCACACAAGTCATCCACTGGGTGATAAAAGGTAGAAAGACGGTTGTAGAGGTGCTACAATCACTGATTTGAATAAACATTAAAGTTCCACCAATAACAGAAATGTTAAATTTAAGAATGTTTTTTTAAAAAAATCTTTCCAAATAGGAGGAAGTTTGCATGTATCATCTCACTTATTAATACAATCTGGCCTTTTATGTATCTCAATGGCTTCTCTAATTTTGCACTGGTAGAGATTATCACATCTGGTTATGATCCTGGTACTAGAAAAATCAATTTTATGACCTGAATCTATAGTATGGAGTGAGAGTGCTGCTGGTGATGAGCGTTGTTTAACTGCATTAGCATGCTCATTTCTCCTAACACTGATGCGATGATTACTCATACCTATATAAGAAGCTTTACAATTTTTACATGAGATTTGATAAACACCAAGCCTAAGGTTTCAATCCCTCTTGAATCTCAATGTGTTTGTCAAATCTCATATGAAAATTGTAAAGCTTCTTACATAGGTATGAGTAATTGTCACATCAGTGTTAGGAGAGATGAGCATGCTAATGCAGCTAAACAACACTCATCATCAGCAGCACTCTCACTCCATACTATAGATTCAGGTCATAAAATTGTTTTTTCTAGTACCAGGATCATATCCAGATGTGATAATCTCTACCAATGCAAAATTAGAGAAGCCATTGAGATACTTAAAAGGCCAGATTGTATTAATAAGTGATATGATACATGCAAACTTCCTCCTATTGGAAAGATTTTTTTAAAAAACATTCTTAAATTTAACATTTTTGCTATTGGTGGAACTTTAACGTTTATTCAAATCAGTGATTGTAGCACCTCTACACATCTTTCTACCTTTTATCATCCAGTGAATGATTTGTGTGACCAAGTCGAAAAGTCGGAATATTAATATTTAAAATTTTTTAACATGGATGAACCCGCAAAATATGGCTTTTATATATGCAACCCATGAAAATCTTCATTTCAACATATATATATAATGTACCAGTATAAATGGGAGTAGTAGGAATAACACTGTTTCACACCCAAATTAAAATAACAATCTATTGTGTAAAGAAAATTAAATGAAATATGAAAAAACTCTTTAAAAAGCTTTATAAATTGAGAGGACAAAGTTAATGTAAAATACCCAAGAAATAGAGACTTTAAAATCAAACCAACATTCAAAATTTATAAAGTAAAAAAATATATACTCCTAATTTATACCAATACAATTTAAATGAACTAAAATAATAAAGAATACTAGCTCTTACAAGTGCTCTAAAAATTATAAGATGTCTCAAAGGATATTTAAATAAAATGAATGTATAATGAATATAAATACAAGTGAAAAGTAGAGATGCCATATCAATCAGTGAGTTACTCTAATAAAATAGTAATTATAAATTTATTTAAACACATATTGATTATGTAAATAATATTCATTAAGGCTGTAGCCTCAAGCACATGCATATAAAATGCGATAGTAGGGACCTCTACAGGTCTTAAAACCACAAGCTTACTCATTGGAAGAAAAGAGCAGAACCCTTCTTTACTTCAACCTACTTTCTATTTAAATAGGTGAAGCTGAAGCGGTTCGATCTGAGAGTGTGAAGCTATTCAATACTTCACTAATTAATTCCACATTTCTTATTACACATTAATACTCATGAAATCTTTCGATTTACAATGAGTCAATGGAAAGATTTTATAGTGAGAAATCTATTACGATAATTTAAAGTTGTAATTATAAATTTATTTAAATGCACATTGATTACGTAAATAATATTCATTAAGGCTGTAGCCTCAAGCACATGCATATAAAATGTGATAGTAGGGACCTCTACAGGTCTTAAAACCACAAGCTTACTCATTGGAAGAAAAGAGGGGAACCCTTCTTTACTTCAACCTACTTTCTATTTATACATTTTATATGCATGTGCTTGAGACTACAACCTTAATGAATATTATTTACATAATCAATGTGTGTTTAAATAAATTTATAATTACAACTTTAAATTATCGTAATAGATTTCTCACTATAAAATCTTTCCATTGACTCATAAATCGAAAGATTTCACGAGTAATAAAGTGTAATAAGAAATGTGGACTTAATTAGTGAAGTATTGAATAGCTTCACACTCTCAGATTGAACCGCTTCAGCTTCACCTATTTAATAGAAAGTAGGTTGAAGTAAAGAAGGGTTCCCCTCTTTTCTTCCAATGATTAAGCTTGTGGTTTTAAGACCTGTAGAGGTCCCTACTATCGCATTTTATACGCATGTGCTTGAGGCTACAGCCTTAATGAATATTATTCTAATAAAATAGGTGACTTAAGATTTAGCAAGGTTTTTTTATAAATAAAATAATCTATAGTTCATACTAATATATTATTCAAAATTTAATAATAGATTAATAATTGTTACCATTTTAAGTAACCCTTAATTTGCTGTGTACTCAATGTATATTTTATTATTAAAGAAAAGTAAAATACTAAAATCAATACTGATAAAATTTTATTATAAAGTTTAGCTTTGACACAAGTGAGTATTTATGAATATGTTAGATTAGTCTCAACTAATGGATAAAAATCACTATAATAATAATGTTTATTTGCTAACTAGTTAAAGCTTGTTTATCGATCTTTCTTTAAATAACAATTCTGATTATTATACTTAAATTGTTAAAATAAATGAAATTCAAAATTCCAATTCAATAAAATAATAATGATAATTTATTTACAATAAATAGTAATAAACAAATAAAATTAAAAATATATTATGGAAATAAAATTTAATGAGTTATAATGTATTGTATGTTTATATTAATAAGTGATGCTGGATAAGATATTATTCCAAAATCAAAGGAAATATACATTTGAATTAAATTTTGTCCAATAAAATTAAAACTATAAACAAATCAAATTTGTTATGATTTATCCAGCCTGAAGACATCAAAAGAAAAACCTAAACAAGTTTTATCAGATAAAAATCTATTTGATTATTATTTATAAACTCTAAATAATTTTGTAATTTTTCTCAGATTAAGTATAGTCTAAACATTTGTTCTCCTCATACAAACATACATTAAATTAACTTATTAAATACAAATAGAATAATGAATTTTAAATGAAATTAAAAGATCTGTATAAAGATAAATGTTTGTTATTCATAGATCCTATTGCACTTTAGATTTCTTTCATGAAATTCAAATATCCATTAAAATATACAATGGTTAGAAAGTAGTCACACAATAACAAAAAAAAATGTTTGAAGTTTATTTCATTGAACTGTCAAATATTAATTTTCAGCAGTCTATTATATATTATCATGTGTATTCTTGTAGTTCAAATTTTATTAATATATATATATAAAGTATCACTATCATTTTCAACAATTTTTAATCCACTGCAGAATGAAGGTCTCTTAAAGTTCAATCCATCTTCTCTGATCTCTAGTCTCTCTTATCCATATCACCCCTGCACACTTTCGTATTTCATTCATCCAACTCACATATAGTCTCTTTCTGGTTGTTTACAATCTCTTGGAATCCAGTTTAAGATTTCAATTGTCCATCTATTACCATCTCTTTCATGTCCAGCCTAACTCTACTTCAGTCTTTTAAAGCTTTCAATGACATCAGTAACAAATGTTTGTTTTCTTACCCATGTATTGCATTTTTAATCTTGTCTGCATCTCTCCATACTTCTTTGAATCATCTGAAGTCTCTGTATTGCTCTTCTATTAAGTGTCCAAATCTCAGATCCATAAGTAAAAAATGGTAAAACATATTTATTAAAAATGTTTATTTTCAAACATATAAGCACATTTCCTTTTAATATTAAGTTATGTGTACCAAAAGCACTCCAACCAAGTTTAATTCTATGATTAATTTTATCCATTATGTTTCCATCTGTAGTAATAATCTGATCAATGTATTTTTAGTTATCAAGGTTTTCTAAGTCATCATAATCAATCTTTATTTTCATATTTTGAGAAAATCCATTAAACATTACTTTAGTCTTTTTAACATTTATCTTTAATCCTACTTTTCTATTTTTATCTGATAACTCCTGCAACATTTCCTGAAGCTCTAAAGCATTATTTGAAAAAGCAACTATATCATCTGCAAAATCTAAATGACTTAAATAATCTCCATTTACTTTCACTTCTTTAGCTTCCCATTTTAATCCACAAAATACTTCTTGCAGCACTGCTGTAAAAAGTTTGGGACATATGAAGTCAACCTGTCTTACACCCTTCTTAATGTTAACTTCATTAGTATCATTATATAATCTAATTGTTGCTGTTGCATTTTTATAAATATTTTCAAAATATGACAATATCCTGAGTCTATACTTTGATAATCTAATGCTTCAACCACTGAAAAAACTTTCATTCACACACACATTCATTTTGTCTTATGCACCTGAGAAGAAAAACCATGGTGTTTCTTCCTCTTAAACTTAGAGGTAAATAACCCATAAACTCACTATGCAGGCCAATGCATATTGGTGAACAACCCATCTATGTTTGTATATTCCATGAATAATCACATAGTAATAGTAATAATGGCTGCAACAGCAAGAACATATGAACTGGCCATTAGAAATTTGCCCTGCTCAGTTCCTTTAAGGTTTCCAAGTAGAATCAAAGGGTCTCCTTTCTGCAGCCAAAGTAAATAATTTAAATATTGTCCATTTACTTTTACTTCTTTAGCTTTCCATTTTAATTCTCAAAAATACTTCTTTCAGCACTGCTGTAAAATATTTTGAAGATATAGAGTCATCCTGTTTTACACCCTTCTCAATGTATCACTATAAATAGGTATAAATTTTTATAGATGGTTTATCCATATTTCTACTATTATAATGTTCACTTGAAAATAATTATGATTTTATCCATTAGAATATTAAATAATCTGTAGACACTGTATGGCATAAACATGATATAGGTTTAAAGTAAGGTCTTTATAAACATTTTATAATTTAAAAACAATTCCACTAGACAGCATTAAAGACAAAATAATGTAATATAGAAGATCAAAACTTTACTTCTTAATTATATAATTGTTTCATTTTAGTAATTCGCTATTATTCAGATCCTTGTCAAATCATTAATTTATCCTTTATAGATTATATATATATATACATTTTTTTACATGGCATATATGTGTATAAATATTTTAAGCAAACATTGTAACTTCCTTTAACAAAACTTTTTCAAATGCTATGATAATAAAATTTCTGTTTGTTGTTGCTGTCATTTAAAAAACCTCAAAATTCCTATTTTGTTGTCCTGGGAACAAACATCCAAATTTCCCTATTTGTTTATTCATATTATGTTATTTTACTCTAAACATCTTTAAAAATATATACATTGCAATTTTGTAAAAAAATATATATATTATTTATCAAGAAAATATAGCTTCAATTGAAGTAAGAAAATATACACAAGCAGAAAAAATAAGAAATCTTCAAGTAAATGCAAATGCTTTTTTATATCATCTGTTTGATTGAAGCAATATCTAGGTCACAATTTCTATTGATATACTTGAGTTTATTTGTTTTTTCAAAGTCATTGAGTGAGTACAATATTATTAAATACAGATTAGCATTTTGACATATTCTTTTAGAAATTTCATTTTTTAAAAAACAAAAATAATAAATAGATTTTAGAATATCAAATATTACCATTACAATATCTACAATTTTAAACTCAATACATACATATATACTCACATATATGTGAACGTAATCTGTTATTTATACTCTATTAAGTATAAAACAAGCAATGTTATTTTGCCTATTAGTATATTTTATAATGACCTAAGTGACCTTTAGGACAAGTGACCTTTAGAATAGTATTTCCAAAACAGATCCTGTAAGATCAAACTCAAAATATTACTTTGTAAAATAAAGTCAGAAAAGATATTAACAAGCAATTTTAATAATTAATAACTTTATAAGGAATAAATAAATGACCTAATTTTTTTTAATATATAAGCATATTAAATACTTGACTAGATGGTGCAATGTATATATATAACAGAACAGAAAATAACTGAAGTTTCCAATGAATTATATAATGTAAATAAACTCTTCAATAAACAAATGATATTAGATGATACCATTTGTCTGTTTAGCATTTGTTTTTATATATGTTTAGTTTAATATGTAATTTAAATGAGGGAGTAAATTCGATCTATTGATTATATATATGTATAGAATAAATGATAAGAATCACCATATATATATATACACACACATGCTCACATTTACACAGTAGAGCTTAATGTCTATAAAATTTAAATGTATGTAAACAAAAAATTATATATGAACTAACACTTACATGTAAATAAATGCAAAAAATAATGGGATACTATTTATTTTTTGAGCACTGATGTTTATAACCATTTATTTATTGATGATGTTGAAAAGTAGAATATAAAATTTATATCTTAGCCTGATTTAAGTATGGCGAAAATGAATTTAAAAGTGCTATTAGACATTTAGAAAATAAAGAAAGACTCATTTTTAACAATCTGTCAATATTAAATTAAATATTTTAAATTTATATTTATTAAACTAATTAATATACAAATTTCATATAATGCTTTTCAACAATGTCAATAAATGAATGCTTATAAGTATCAAAACTCAAAGAATAAGTGTACATTTTTTTTTTACATTTAATGATTTATGAGTGTTAGTTTATACATACCTGCAATGATTTTGCATCTATAAAGTATATTCGGATTAAACCATGTCTTATTTTGTTTAAATTCTTGACATTTCAATGAAATGTCAGCCACTATTGCCAAGGTGAAGGTCTTAATGGGGAATTGTTAGATTTTAATAAGGAGATTGAGCATGAAGTAAAAAACAATCATTCATATATATATATATTGTAAAAGTCACACATGCTGTTACATTATTTTAAATAAAATTAGAAATTAAAAATAAAAAATTTGCAAATAAAAACCTTTTTTTTTAAGAATTAAAAATTGAAAATTAAAAGTCAACTAAACTCGAATATGTATAAAATCACACAGATGGAAAATTATTAAAAGAAAACTTTATTAAAAAAAAAAAAAGAAAAAGTATTTTATAACTAATTTTCAGAAAAAAACTGATTTAAAGATAAAAATATATTTTTAAGAATGTACAAAATTTAATTAATTCTATTGTGTAAAAAGCTAAAAATGGAAATCATTTTTAATTAGTCTTAAGTAAACTAGCCCTTGGGCATCTCAAAATTTATAACTAAAGGTCAAATAGGAGAGAAAAACAATAAAACCAGAATAGCCAATAAAAAAATCCCTCAGGAAATGAACCACAGTGAAAGGATCATCATCATCATGACATCATGTTCAGTTAATCTGCAATTTTAATATAAAAAGGAAAAGATTGGAAATAAATTATTATGTGCTATATGCATTAGTTCCGGGAGAGTGGAAGGAGAAGGGGTTGAAAAGGCACACTTTTAATCCCTTAAGTTTTTCCAAAGGAAAGAAAAATGAAGTATCGTTTTCTTACATTGCGGACACCGGGGTCCTGCAATAAGATCCTGCAAACAGCTATACCAGCTAAAGCAAAGGACCTCCAAATGAATACCAATAGAATGGCTAACAGCATACCAGTGTCCCCAGGATGTCATGGGAATTAGAAACAACACTGGATCTAAATTACAAGCAACTAAAAAGAATGGACTTTCTTTTTAAAACTGTAAAAACTCTAAATAACTAATGACTTTAACTATAAAACTGTTCCAGTATTTAAATAGAAATATAAATTTCTATCTGACCAAACTAAATCATTTATTAATAATTATTTTTATTATATGTATTTTAAAATCATTTTCATTAATTTATTTCTTTTTCGTCTTTTGAGTGTTTATTATGATTTTTTTTATTAAGCTAAAACTTTTAAATCATGTTAAATGTAAGTTTGATGGGGATGGCTACATAGATCGTAAACTTATGTTAGTTTAATTAAAGGAAGGGTTAATCTTAGGTTATTTGTTTCACTGTTAAATTGGATTAATGGGTTGGATGTATCGGTGTAATTAGTAAATGTAGCATGAAGATCCGCTACATGCAAGATCACATTATACACTGCACTTGGGCAAAATAGTCCCATTTCTTCCTGACCATCAGAAGCAGATAATATTCCCTGCTTCTTGGATCACCCCTTTAGCCTATGGAATGGGATGGTAAGTTGGAAAAAAGGATGCAATCCCTTCCTATGGAGTTTTTTTTTATTGTTCTTCTCGCCAGAAGATAAAGTATTCCTGTACTGGACAAGAGACATTTCTTCTAGATAACCATGCTGTTCAGATGTATATTTCTGACAGTACAGTATTGTGCTGTCGTATTCATGTTGCATTGAATACATTGATATATAAGACAGATTGACATTAGTTTGACTGTGAACTTTTGTCCTAGGGTTAAATAAGGGATATAGAATATTTTCTTTTTCGAGTGCAATCTATGTAGTCTATCCATACTCAACACTAATAAAAAAAATTAATCCATCTGTGCGAACTTATAAAATAAAAAATTAAAAAGTAAATCAAATTCTAAAGTAAAAGTTATACTAAAATAAATAATTCTGAATTTTATATATGTGCAAAATAAATGTTTCTGTGTATTGTTAATCTGGCAGTGGCTTATTCTTACTTCTTATTATCTTTCTTTTTTTATAATAATATATATATATATATTATCTCTGCTGCTCTGCAAGCTAATGACTGGGACATTTTGGTCATATTTATTTAAAAATTGGATCTTAACAGTAAGTATCTGCCTACTATATAAATTTTCCAGGTTTGAATGGCCTGGTGGAGCCCTTGTACAGCAGATACGGTAAGAATCCAATACATCCCGACCATTATAATATATATATAAACAGAGAAAGTAAATCACCCTCATCCACTTCTCCAGGTTAGGAATTAAAAGCCCTCTAAATCTTTAACAAAGAATTAAGAAATGAATCTTTCTATTCTTGGCAGCTCTGATGCTTATAAGCATACTTTTGTCAACATTATTGACATTTATATGATAGTTAATTATTCAGAATAGATGGATTACCAACAATTTTTTTTTTTTCAATACAAATATTGGTAAACATAGAAGAGACATGAAAATTGACCAATAAACTACTTTTAGCAACATTTATATTCTTAATAGTAGGAAAAAAATAAGCAGAATGTTTAACTCTTGATGGAATGTTATCTGTCAATGGGTGAAAGCATTGGGCTAAATATTGAGCCAGAGAATGTGTGGGATAACACACACAATAAGTTTCAATAGTCTCTCAGATTTATAAATTTTAGGTAAACCATAAAATTTAGGATATAATGAAGAGATTTCTTTTGCAGAAATTTTAATTTTTATATCTTCGTTTATACTAGAGCATTTGATAAGAAGTTTTTTTTTTTTCTAAGGATGTCAATGGATCTTTAACAGTTTTTGCATATGTGTCATTTAAATTTAAAATTTTATTATAATCTAAATGATGAAGTACAACAGTTGAATTATTTTTCTCAGATGTAATAACAATAGAGTCATATTTTTTTAAATTATGAAATGCAACAAATTCTCCTTAGATAAAGTAGTATTTGGTGGTTTCATATTTTTAAGACATCACAAACTTCAAATCTAATATGATCAACCGTAATTGTGATGTCTTAAAAAATATAAAACCATCAAAAATTAATTTATCTAAAGAAAAGTTTGTTGCATTTCATAATTTAAAAAAAGATGACTCTATTGTTATCATTCCAGAAGATAAAATTAAAATGACAGTTAAATTTAATCATTTAAATTATTACAATATAACTTTTAATTTACTAAAAGATGGCACTTATAAAAAGATCATTAGAGATTCTCTGACATACTTAGAAAAAACCAGCAAGCATCACATGATCACATCTCCAATACTAGCACATAATTGTTTATAAACAAAGCAAAGCCAAACTCCATATAGTAGTACCACCTGTGCTAAACAGAGTAATCAATGGATGCCAGAAGGCTTGTGCATAAAATCCCTATCTAATGCGTACTCATCCAATATCTCCAGACTAGTTTCTGGCTTGTGACCTTCATCAGTGAGGAGCTTTGGATCTGAGAGCACTGCATGCACAAGCCTTCTGGCATCCATTGATTACTCTGTTTAGCACAGGTGGCACTACTATATGGAGTTTTACTTTGCTTTGTTTATACTTAGAAAAATATATGAGGACACAAAAATTAACATTTCTCCAGGAAAAGGTTCTTCATTATACTCATTGAGACCTATTGTATGTGCTATAAGTTCTCTACACAGTCTTTGTTTTGATGTTTAGCTTGATAGTGACTTATTGATCAGTTTTGACATTTCTTCTATGTTACCCACTGAAGAAACTTTATCTATAATAGCTCAATACAATAATTTACTTGACTTTATTATTCTATTAGCAAAATGTTGTCTTAAAAATACATTGTTTGTTTGTTTTTCAAAGCATAAACAAATTAAAGAACTTTCTAAGAACTCTCCATTGTCACCTGTAATTGTGGATCTCTTTATAAATAATTTTGAAAAATCAAGTAATAAATGTGACTAGTACAAGTTCTTCTATTGGTTTGGAAATGTGGATGATACATTTCTTTATATATCATTAAAGTACTGATGTCTTGAATTCTTTTCTTGTTTTTTAATGGATAATATTCTAATACTAAGTTTAACATGGAAGTTTAAAAAAATAAACCACTTTCTTTTCTAGATGTTTTAATTGCTATAAAATCTGATGATTCTTTTTCAATATCCTGTTTATAAAAAGCACCCATGCTAACAGAATTCTTAATTTTAAATCTTGTCATCATCCTGCTCAGATGTTTTCTGTGGCAAACATTTTTTGATGAAAGCATATAGTTTGTCTGATAAAGGTCATTATGTTCAAAAAATAGAACCAACTAAAAATATTCTACTTTCTAATGGTCATAAAAACGTTAAATAGCATTGGTATTAAAAGAAAAGCAAACGATAAATTTGACAACTCAACTAGTTATAGAGTTGTTTTATATTATATTAATGGGATCACTAATAAGATCATAGACAACTGTCTAATTTCAATGTTGACACTACCTTTTTCTCTAGCAAAAAAAAAAATGACAATTTTTTTCATAAACCTAATGACCAAGTACTTTTGGAATATCAAGGTGCCTATAAAATTCCATGTTTATAATGCTCAGGAAGCTATGTAAGTCAATCCAATAAATGAATTAATGTCAAAATCGGAAAGCATTAAAATGCCTTCAATCAAAAGTTAAATACATCAACTCTTACTTCACATTTTTTAGAAATTGACCATACTTCTAATTTTGATAATGCTAAATTACTCATAATTTGAAAAAGTATGATTTGAAAACCATGAGAGAATCTACTGAAATATTAAAAAGACTGGGTGGTTTAAATAAATGTGATGAAGCATAATGTATTCCTGCCTTCTGGCGACAACTTATTTTATCTTTTCTTTTAAAATGAACTTGAAATCAATTAATTGTAAAACTGAAAAAAAAAATTGTTAATCTACCTAAATCCTTATGCTTTACTTCACGCTCAATGTTGTTATTACTTAAGATCTAACATTTCTTCATTAAGACTTTAACCTTGACAATGATACAAGTTATTTCATTCAAGCATTGGGAATATAATCCACACTTTAATCCATTTTTTGTATCATATAATCATAAAAATATTAAATATATACATATAATGCTTAATATTATTTACTTATGCCATCTATAAAAAATATATTTTTAAAGTGGCAATATTTGATGAAAAAAATCAACTAACTTATTGCTAGACATATGTTTCTGCCAATCAAACCTGATGTTTTTGGTAACATAGGAAATCAGCCAAGACCACAGAAAAACACAGCTATAGAAATCTCTATTAAATGTGCTCATAAAGTTTGTCATGATCTTAAAGGTAGAACTAAATTTTAATGGCAATTTAACTAAATCTTTTTTTTGTATTGGCTTAATGTTATTAAACAAGTTGTCAGAAACATATGTCCAGGTAAAAGTTAATTAATTTTTTCATAAAACTTTGCAGACTTAAACAGAAAAAAAAAATTGATAGAGTATATATATATATAATGTTTATTATATGTTAACGAATAAATAGTTATGGAGTAAAGTTACAAAAACTGCTTCTAAATGTAATTTGTTAAGAGTTGATTAGGCATTAAATTAAAAGATACTCCACTTGTCTTTGGACATAGATGTTATATATTACAAAAAACACTGGCTGGATATAATTACCACAGATAACAATTAAATACTCTAAAACCGTTAATTCATACTACTAATACAATCATTAATCCTGTTTCTAGAATGTCACTGAAAATATATTTGTGATTTTGGGCTTTAAAACAATATAAGCACTAGATTTAATACAATTCTTAAGCGTGTTTAAATCTCTAGCGCATTTGTTGAGAATATATTTAGCAAAAATACATGTATTTGTAAGAGGTATAGTCTGTCAGTTGACTTACACGTTATTAATAGTAATAATCTTATATTTACAATAAAGCATGTCAAAATTTTCTTATTGTTTATGAATAGTATAAAAATGTTTAATGAAAAACAATGAATAAAATTGTAAGAAAAACTTACAAAAATAATATCGTTTAATATATTCGTTTTTTAAAAGATTTCTTCTTCCCCACCCATCTTCTCATCTTTTTTTCTTTTAAAATAAAAACTAATTAAAAAATAAAATCTTAAACCATTATTTTAAAAACGGAAAAACTAAACGCACTTTTTTCTCTCTCAAATGGTCATGACATTATTAGTTAAATTTATACCCACACACCTCAATCTAGTAACCCATTTTAAAAACCTTTAAGGCATACACCAAAGTAGATCACATAATGAGACAACCGTAATAATATTAATTAATTTTTATTAATAAATAAATAATACTGCATTTTTTAAATTGTATTTGGTACAGAAATAAATTATATCTGTGTCTCTTTTTTGGTTGTTTAAAAAGACAACTTTATTTATGCTATATATATATAAAGAAGAGATATATATGTATATTATAAACAGATAATAAAATAATAAAATGAAGACGTGGTCACGAGGAGAAAATATAAAAAAAAAAACTCATTCCAACGTCAGCTCCAGAAAAACTAATGGGGGTGGGGGGGTGGAGTATATTTTTAATATTCATGAATGCTATATCATTCAGGATATTAAAAACGGATCTTCAGTTTGGTGTATAAACCCCACACCAACATTATTAATTAACAATTTTTGATTCTGCTTTAACTGTACTTTACATCAAATGCCTACTACCTAAATAAAATAGAATAATGGAATATTTCTTAAGACATTATAAAACTTTTGATTATCACAATTAGCAACCTTTACTTCTTGGGTTTCTTATATTGTCCTCTATTAAACTGTCCAAGTGGCCACTACAAATTCTCTTTCGTATGGGTATATTTTTGTGTTTTAATTGATATATCCATAGTCTTACATACAACATATTTCAGCCATCTACCAATGTATAAACGTAAATCACTTTTTCTCACTATGTATACCTTTTATAAACAATTTGATCAAGAATGATCAAATGCTTGAATTTTTATGTGCAAAGTAGGGACTAGTTTTTATCAACTCAGTGTATGTATAAAATATCAATGGTGAAAACTGCAATGTCCTGAAAACATATTTTGCTTTTATAATTAAAGTATAAACTGGTAAAAAAAATAATCTAAAAAAGTCACCCTTTGGACTTTGAAGCCCTATCACAAATATGGAGTGAGCCCCCATTAATTAAAAAGTGAATAAATAAATAAAATCTTTAAATTTTTAATACAATAAAGAAACACCAATATTTATTCTTATCTAAATAATAATGAAAATGTAACAATTTACTCTAGATAAATACTTTGCATATAATAGAGATATATATGAGAGATAGTGACCTGGGCCAACTGATGAGTGCTGGTTCAGCACAAAATGCATCTTGGGGGTCATTTGTCTTTTATCGTATCTTTATTTAAATATGTTAAAGATATTATATGAATTGAAAAGGTTAGGAAATATTTTTTAAAAAATTTAAAAGTTTGATAGGAATTTAATAATTTTATATAAAATAATGTATTTTAATGTTTGTATTTTTATGTATGTTCAAATTTTGTAAATCTGATGAAGACTGCATGGTACAGTCGAAACTGTAATCAATAATAAAAGTTTTTTTTGCTGAAAAGTGAAAGGGTGTACGATTTTTGATCAATATTATATCTTTATTTATATGAATTTGAAAAGAATGAGGAAATGTGGAGGTGTTTATTATATTTATAAATAATAATATTTAATTTATATCTATTTAGCTGCAAAGTATCAGCTATTTGCTCATTTGCAAAAATTTTCAAATGGTTAGACATTTGGTATGCTTCATTTCACAAGTAAGATTTAGGTTTAAATATAAGAAATTGCATAAAATGTTAGTCTCTCAATCTATTTTATTAATTTATAAGACATATATTGTGTTCTTGATTAAAATAAGATAGCTCAGTGTGGGTCCTCACTAACCCCCATGGCTCCAGGTATACATCTGGTTGACTGACCTTAGGGATGTTACTGGTGATGAAACTGTATAATATAACTCTGCCACAATACCTTTTATGTTATGCACAAAAGAAGCTATTTAGAAGTAATATATACTATATTATACATATAATGGGCCTTCAAAATAGATGTTGACAAACAAATTATTTGCTATATAATTTGGAATAATGCTCTCACAAAAATAAAATGTGTACACCCTTACTTTGCATATAAGACTTCCAGAGATGGTCAATACTCTTGTAATGATCAGTATTGGTTTAAGTGAATTGTTTCAGGTTGCTATCAGTAATGTGTGTGTGTTTCAATGTTATTGAAAGGAAGCAACATAAAATGTTTGTCAATAACTGAGATAGAACATTCTTTTATTTCTAGCTCTCATTTTATTGCATGTAGCTTAATTATATGAATAAAAACATATATCTCAGGAAAATGGTCCCTAAGATGAATTTTATTCTAAACAAGGACATGCCACAACAACTCACAATCAAAAAATATTTATAACAATTGTTAAGTTCTGGTAATAATAGTGTATTAATTGTGTATGCCTTAAGTTTGGCCCTTTAACAATTTTTTTATTAAATATTTAGAATTAAAAAAATTTTTACAGAACAGCCAAGCCCAAAAATGGTAATGGGATGAAATTGCAAGATTTTAAATGATTTTGTAAATACTTTCTCTTTCTTATATTAATGACAAATTAGAAGGCAGATAAAAGTAAGTCATGTTTTACCTGATAAATCAATCGGCATTGATATAATAAAAGAATATAATTTTCAAATTTATTTAAAATGATTCTTTAAAAATCTGAGTTGTAAATTATCATAAGTAATGTTTTCAAATTTGATTTTTCCATAAATAGTTTATGTTATCAGTAATATATATTTGATAAAGCCCATTTATGAAATTGTTAAAATTATTAGAGTATAGAATTAAATATGATGTACTTTAATAGATTTACCAGGGCTAAAATATCATTTTATTCTCAATAAAAATATTTTAATTTTTTAAAATAAAAATTTGATTATAGGCACTCTTCATATACCTGGAGCCTAATTGTAAATATAGAAGATTTGAACTCAGACTATCAAGACCTCCTCAATTGTTCACACTATCTCATGCAACTGATACACATGACCACAGACATGTAGAAAAGATAAATAATCACCAATATACGTATTTTATGCTGAACCAGCACTCATCAGTTGGTCCAGATTATCATCTTCCACGCATATATATAATCAGTGCTCACACACATATATAATCAGAGTGTCCATTAAAGTATGATGGTTTGCTATCTTAATATAAACTGAGCACATATATATGTGTGTGTGTGGTGGATGATAATCTGGGCCAACTGATGAGTGCTGATTCAACATGAAATACATATATTGGTGATTATTTATCTTTTCTACATATGTGTGGTCATGTGTATCAGTGGTATGAGATAGTGTGGACAGTTGAGGGGGTGCTATATTTAAATAAAAATTGTAAATAGATCACTTTTCATATTAAAAGAAGTTTTAGCAGTAAATTGTTTCATAGTTTTTTTACAGACATTTTTCATAACTTTTATGAGTTTATTCAAAAATGGCATTTTCTTTTCAAATCAGAAACTGCAGTGTAGTAAAAAGTAAAATCAATAATCTATTACTGAATCTGCATATTATAAACAGGTTTTAAGATACAGGTAACATATTATTAATTCAAATCTTTGGTTTCAGACTTTTTTGGATTTATGAATTTTTCAGATTTCAAAAATAGATAATTTGCTCCTCATTGTAAATCTAAATTCTTGCTAAAATGGAGAGCATAAAGAATCTCACTGCGAAAAGGCCTCCACAACTTTCCTAATTGTATTTTAACTCAGTCATATTTGAAATTAATAAAATAAATTCAATTTTTATTTATGGAATAACATTAAAACATATTTTCAAAATTAACATTATTTTAAGTATTTATATTTTTATGTACATTTATTAAAACTATATTGCCTAATTATTTAATTAGCAAACGATTTACTTAAACTATGAAGTGTAGGTCTAAATTAACTTTTAATTTATATTGTATATAATAAATAATGCATAAGCCAGAGCGAATGCTTATTTACTTTTTGATTTTGTATACAATTGAGAAGTGTAACTTAATCTTACTTTAGTTAAACTTGTATTTTTTTTTCAAAATATGATTTATTAACATAATATTAATCTTTGAATTTACATGTTATATGTAGTGATATACAAGATTCAAACTATGATTTACAATACGAACTTGATTTACCGAGTGAACAGAAAAACCTTGAATTGTATATGCATATATCTTGCCATTCATAGCTTCTCTCATAGTTTACTAAGTATTCTCTGGCCTTAATGGCAACTAGGTAGATCACAGCTACCAAAAATCACATCATCCCCACCATCCAGATGAGAAAGTGAAAACCCGTACTAATCCCTGCAGCACCCATGTCCACCCATGTCCCAACTTGTATTTTGTTACATTTTATCTAGTGAAATTTGTACATACTGTAAATAGTTTTTTTTTTTAATTTAAAGTATAATAAATTTGTTAAACTTGTTTTATAATGTCTGTGTTATTTTGATTGATTTATTCACCATCACAAATACATGATTAACAAAATCCAAAATAAATATGATACATTTGCACAATATAAATAAATTATTCATTTTAAAAAATAATAATTATCCAGAATATATTATTTGAATAATTTTCTTTTGCAATAATATTATTATAGTCATAATTGATCACACAATTTACTGCATAGAACTTAATATTGTTTGTTGCCACAGAGTTCATATTATACCACATTAAGATGCCACATGAGAAATAAAAGAATTATATTATTATTTATTAATATTATCATTATTATTAGTTGTCATAGTATTAAATAGTAGATAGGATTAATAGTTATTTAATTAGGAGAAGGATTATTATTTATTATTTTTGTTATTATTATTAGTTAGCGTAGTTAGGAATGATACAAAATCCCTTATCATACTTGACTACAGGCGATATTTTTAAAATTGATTATTTATTTTCAAGAACCTGAGATAGTTATAATTATATTTTACTAAAAGAAATTAGAGTTTAGTTTAGTAATATTGTACTAAATTATTATTATTGTTAAAGTCTTAAGAATACTATGAAATTTATTATTATTATTTGAAATAATAGGAGAAATAGAGTTCTTATGCCATAGAGATTGTATCCTGTGGTATATAGGCTCAATGTAATTCATTACTGCTTTAATTTCACTAAATTGTCTTATGATTTATTAGTATTTTATTAACACATGATCACCATCTCATACTAGCACATAATTGTTATTAAACAAGGCAAAACTTTCCATATAGTAGTGCCAACCAGAGTAATCAATGGATGCCAGTAGGCTTGTGCATAAAATCCCTATCTAGTGCCTACTCATCCAATATCCCCAGACTAGTTTCTCGCTTGTGGCTTTCATCAGTGAGGAGCCTTGGTTCTGAGAGCTGCACCTAGATCTTAGGATTTAATGCAACCCTCCAGCAGCCACCTTTTATCTCTACTTAACTACAAAACTATAAGAATGAAATTGAAAACACAATAATATTTTCAATCAAAGCTCAATCGCTTATATAGTCATATGGGTCTGAACTCAGTTCAGCACCCATAGACTTTGGTGTCTTTGGCTCTTTAACAACCATAGTCACCACTATCTTATTAGGCAGGATTGGTGTTAAACCACTAAACATCACATGATCACATCTCTTATACCAGCACATAATTGTTATTAAACAAGGCAAAACTCCCCATACAGTAGTGCTACCATGTGCCAACCAGGGTAATGAATGGATGCCAGAAGGCTTGTGCATAAAATACCTATCTAGTGCTTACTCATCCAATATCCCCAGACTAGTTTCTGGCTTGTGGCCTTCATCAATGAGAGCCTTGGATCTGAGAGCACTGCATCTAGATCTTAGGATCTAATGCAACCCTCTAGCAGCCACCTTTTATCTTGACTTAACTACAAAACTATGAGAATGAAATTGAAAACCCAATAATATTTTCAATCAAAGCTCAATAGCTTATATAGTCATGTGGATCTAAACTCAGTTCAGCACACATACATTTTGGTATCTTTGGCTCCTTAACAACCATAGTCACCACTATCCTATTAGACAGAATTGGTGTTAAACCACTAAACATCACATGATCAATCTCTTATACTAGCACATAATTGTTATTAAACAAGGCAAAACTCTCCATACAGTAATGACAACCTGTGTCAACCAGAGTAATCAATGGATTTTATGCACAAGCCTTCTGACATCCATTGATTACTCTGTTTGGCACAGGGTGGCACTACTGTATGGAGAGTTTTGCCTTGTTTAATAACAATTATGTGTCAGTATAAGAGATGTGATCATGTGATGTTTAGTGGTTTAACATCAATCCTGCCTAATAGGATATTGATGGCTATGGTTGTTAAAGACTCAAAGACACCAAAATGTATGGGTGCTGAACTGAGTTTAGACAAATATGACTATATTTACTATTGAGCTTTGATTGAAAATATTATTGTGTTGTTAATTTCATTCTCACAGTTTTGTAGTTAAGTCAAAATAAAAAGTGGCTGTTGGAGGGTTGCATTAGATCCTAAGAGCTAGATGCAGTGCTCTTAGATCTAAGGCTCCCCACTGATGAAAGCCACAAGCCAGAAACTAGACTCAGGATATTGGATGAGTAGGCACTAAATAGGGATTTTATGCACAAGCATTCTGGCATCCATTGATTACTCTGGTTGGCACAGGGTGGCACTACTGTATGGAGAGTTTTGCCTTGTTTAGTATTTTATTAGTTTAATTTTCATGAATCGAACCATATATTATTTATTAATTATTTAGAGCTAGTCGAATGATAGAAATTATCATAGGATATCTTTATTATTTATTATATTAAAATTATAAGTATTTTAGCCTGAGCATTATTATTTATTTGAGCTAGTTTTACTTTCTAGATTATGTATTGAACTGAAAGTGAGGGTACTATATATATATATATATAATTTCTAATATTCCCAAAGACTTATAATATTATTTCCGAGAGCTTCTGTGTAGTTAAAATATAATAGCTAAATAGCTGACGTTTCAATACAATAACAAGTAGCTTCTTCTTTCTCAAATCATAAGAATGTATGTGGTACGATTTAAAATCATTTTTTTCTTTTGTTATTTTCTCCTCATACCTAAATTCTATTGGTTGAGAAGTTTTAAAAAATATCTTAATCTCCAATAGCTTTTTCCATGTATTGTTAATTTTCTTTAATTCTCACTTTTCATTTATGCTCTTGGGCCTTTTAGAAATCTCTATAACTTCCTTTAACAGTTTTTGGTCATATTGTTTAATTTTTGCCAGAATATTTATTTCATTAAAATTGTTGTCATGGTTACTTAATTTAATGAGGGAATAAATAGATAATGAATTGGATTTTTCTCTAACCGCCAAAATGTGTTCTTCCTTTCTTATGTCTATTCTAGGATTGGTCTACCCAATGTAGGAATGTGAACAAGCTCCACATGGAATTTTATATACACCATGACACTCCAAAGAAATTTTATCTTTAGGGTGTGGAAATACTTCATTATTTTTTTTTAATCTAGTACAAACTGTGTGGATATTATTTTTCTTTAAAACATTACCAATTTTATTGGTAACTCCCTTTATATATGGCAGAACTGGCTTAATGTTTTGAAGTATCAAAATCCTCTTTCTTATTAATCTCCAGGAAATCATACTATAAATATATATAAGAGAGAGAGAGAGAAATCCAATTTGAAACATATTTAAATACATTGCACCACTGACTTAAAATTCATTCTTTCTAACTTAAGTAGTTGTGACAAACCTTTATATAACTAAATGCGACACAAGAATAGACGCTTGCTCTATTCTTGTTAATTATTGTCTTATCCTGCGTTAGAGAGTATTTTAGAATATTTATTGTACAGTTATATGAATCCTAATCTCAAAGATTATATATATATATATATAGCATTATTTTACAGTTATATTTACACATAACATAATAACAAATAATTAAATTGCGCATAAATAATTGAGCAAATCTTACCTATTGTTAATGCCGTATAAAGCTTCATTTTTGTTACCTGGAAAAATTAATAAAATAATTAGAAAGCTAAAATGCTAATTAAAAATAATAATAATTAATTTAAATACGTTTCACTTGCTCTAATACTAATTAGATGTTTGTGACCCATGATAACATCATAGTCTAATAACCTTGAACTTTAATATACGTTATTTCACCTTCTCTTTCAATCTATATATCTATATAAATAATTTATTAGATATACCTTCTGTTTAAATGAATATTACATTCACACACAAACACGCACATGCATATATATATACAGAGTCGTCAAACGCTCTGCCTGAAACTTTTGTTGTTTATCCATATATATATATATATAGTAAGGAAAGCTTCATGGTGTAAGGTAGCATATCAGATTGGTTTGTGTATAAATTTTGTTCAAATGTAGTTCAATTGAATTTAAAAAGAAAAATATTCCTCAAGTGTTGGTGGCCTAGCAGTTAGTGTAGCTGCCTTCCAAGCATCTGGGCCCGGGTTCGCTTCCCGGTCAACGCTTTGACATATAAAAAAATATATATATTCATGTTTGATTTCTGGTTATAATAAAGCTACATTTTTTTTTAGATTGCTGCTTTATAACTATCTAGTACAAATATGTATTTTACAATTTTTTTTTTTTTTATGTCATAGCTACATTTTTTTTTTTTTTAGATTGCTGCTTTATAACTATCTAATACAAATGAGTATTTTACAATTTTTTTTTTCTTATGTCATAGCATCGGCCGGGACGCGCCCACACCCATCTGCAACCAACTATTTGCTTTCAAGGCGAGTGCGATAATCTCTCGGCTAACAACGCTTGACACGAGTATTTTACAATTCATTGTTAAAAGGCGAACAAAGGTGAAATCGACTTATTTTTAACACCCAACCTTCTCCACCAACTATATGGTGGGCAAATTTGCCCTGTAATGGACCACTTAAAAGCTGTTTCAATCTTTAATTGTAACTACAGGCATTAATACAACCTATATAACATATGTATCTCTATTCTTATATCAACATATATATGATTTGATTTATAAAAGTGAAAATTCTTTTCTACTATAAGTTAATATGACTCTCCATCAAGTTCAAATACTGTATATGTTCAGGTGCAAATATTTGTTAAAATTTGTATATATAATATGAAATTGTAATGTTAGTTAATGTTTATTGATAAATATGAATTGATAACCTAATTTACAAAAGGATTATTGAAGTAATTTATTTTCAATATGAAATAAAATTTAGAGAGGCAAAACTTTTGAAATCTATTTTAACAACTATATACTTTTAATGATAATTAATAACTAGTAAAATTAATATGAAACTGTATATTATTTAATAATAATCACTATTTAGAAATGTAAAATAATATTCAGTTTAAAAGTATTAAAAAATACTTGATGACATATGTAAATGAAATGTTATCCGAGTGCATCCATGTATAATTAATTATAGTAAAAAATATATAAGCTAATATTTCGTTCAAGTCACGCTGGTCATCAATGGTTAATAAATATTATGTAAATAGTTGTAGAGGTGTTGTAAATATTGGCGTATAATAATAATAAACAATCTACTAATAGAAAATAGATAGAAAGAATAAATATCACAAATTATTTGCATTAATGAGTTTTTTTACAAATTCTTTTAAATAAAAGATAATTTGCATGTATCGTCACGTTTGTTGATACAAACTATCCTTTAAAAGATCTCAATAACTTCTCTAATCTGACATCGTTAGACAGCATCATATCTGGATAGTACTCTTCTGTTAAAGAAATCAATATAATGACGTATCTGCAGCCAGTGAAAATCTTCATTTTAATATATATAAAATATGGCATTTTGTTTGCCTCCCTATGTAAACAAAATAATCATACCTAATGAACATTGAAGTAATCTTATTTATCAAATTATATGTGGATGCAAAAAAATTATACATAGGTAAGTCAAGCTGTTCTTCAGAAAAATGATTGTATAATGGTTCGAAATATGGTGCAAGTAATTTTGTAACTTTAAATTTAACTTGGAATTCAATTCACACAAGAATATTATATGAAGAAAGACCTTGTCGTAGAAAGAGATACATTAAAAAGTATTTCTTATATATTAATATAAATATTCTGTAATAAATACACCATCTTCTAACACTGAAATACACAATTTCTGGAGAATTATGTAACATCTTTTTCTCCTACTCATAAATTTAATTGATAACGTAATCAAAAGTAATTCTGAATAATTTATATATTATTATTATTTATTTATACCATATATATATATATATATGTGTGTATAATTTGATTATATTGAATGTGCTCTAAACTTATTTCTTATATATGTAAATAGAGGGATTTGAACTTAGGATTTTTCTATCTATATTCATCATCTACTCTATCTCAAGCAACCAATATACTTTGCCACATACATGAAAAAAGATAGCTGATCCCCAGTAAATGTATTTCATGAGAACCAGCACTCATCAATTGGGCCTGTCTATTAAAGTTTCAGGAATTGCTATCTTATATAAACCAAGCACTGATTGTATACATGTGTGGCAGATTATGATCTGGCTCAACTGATAAGTGCTGATTCTCCATGAAATATGTATATTGGGGATCATCTATATTTTTTTCATGCATGTGGTTACTTCAGATACAGTGGAGGATGAATATAGACTCAAAAATTTAGTTCAAATACCTCTACTTACATATATAAAAATGAATTTAGAGTACATTCTATATAATCAAATTATCTATTGTCTGGAAATATATTACAAGTTTAGCTCATCCCTCTTCTATTAATATATATGGATACATATTGGTTCAATGAAATGAGGTGTTACATGAATATGACTACAATATCAAATCCAATAAGGGATTTGAACCTTCCATCATTGTTTTTTCAATGAAATGGATGATTAAATAGTTGGAAGAGTGAGAAGATTCAAACCTGTCCAGTAAAGTTTAAGGAATTGCTATCTTAATATAAACTGAGCATTGATTGTTTATATGTGTGGAAGAATATGATCTGGCGCAACTGATGAGCACTGGTTCTGCATGAAATACATATACTGGGAATCATTTCTCTTTCTTACATTTATGTAGATATGAGTATTGCTTGCCTGAGATAGAGTGGAGGATGAATATAAAATAAAAAAATCCTCAGTTTAAATCCCTCTACTTATATGTATTTAAATCTTTTTTTCCTCAGTGATGAAAGCTTTTATTCATCAAAAATACAAAATACACAACAGTTAAAAAAAGGTTTACAAAGAGATGATTATATGACAAAATGCAATTCAAGTACAATATAGTGAAGGGGAGGTACATATGAAATGGGAAGGGTATGTGGAAAGGGTGTATAGTCCAGGAAAAGAAGAATCTTTGGTAAGGCGCAAGGTTGATAGGCTTGGTTGCCCTGGTAGATTGATAGGATGAGCCGTATGTGACATAAACTTTGAAGGAATTGCTATATGTTAAGTCTTTAGAGATTTCAGGGATGGATGGGGAGATTTCTGAGTAATGCTTAGATGCAACAGGCTGATTTTTGTCTTTTGTAGATGAGTAATTTTAGTTTTTCCTCTTGTACTTGGAATGACATTATGATTGGTTATGTTGTTCTTTTTGGCTTACTTTTTACCTTTGATAGAGCAAACCATAGCCTAAAAGGAAGGAAAATCCAGAGGACAAGGAGATGGAGTCTTTGAAATAAGTTCGTTGGTGATGATGCTTTTAGTTAAGTTTTGTTTAAAATTCGATTTGGATAAAATTTGAGTAATTTTGAAGGTTTTAGTTTATGTAGTTTAGGTCTCTGCATATTTTTTCTGCTAGGGGCAGCGGCCATCTTTAAACCGTTTGAAAGAATGAAAAGTAATATGAAGAAACCAGTTTTGAAATGGAAAAAAATAAATATATTGATGTAAAATCAAAAAAAAAACATTGGAAAACTTGTTATTGATGATTTTAGCTGAGTAATGAGAAAATTTAGTGAAATTTTAGGCAGTTATTTTCAAAAGAGGGGGGGGTCTGGAAAAAAAGATCGTTAAAATGGCCTAAGTAACTGGAACAACACACACAAAAACTTTATAAACAAGTTTTTAGTGACAGGAAAATTGGAGTAGGAAAAATATTTAAGAGTCTAAGAGGGAATAATTATGGTCCATGAAACAATTGAACCACTCACCAAATAGGAGGGAAATGAGGTAGTTAGATACTGATAAGCGCAAGGTAGACAAGAAAATTATGTTAAAAATGCACTAAAACTGGGATTTAGTGAATGAAAGAATACATTAGCAGCAAAATAAGGCCTTTAAAGGGCCAAATAAATATATAAGGTACCTTTCACTGCTGCATTGTAGTAAAAATATATATTGCCATTTGAGTTGGGTCACACTGACCTTCAATTGGGTAATGAATATTATAAAAATGATTGTAGAGGAACTATAAATATTGATGTATAATAAATATTTTATGTCTCAGCATGTGTATTCATACAATATGGTCTTTTAAAGATCTCAATGGCTTTGGAGAATATAACATCTGGCTAGGATTCTGATATTAGAGAAGTCAATACCATGACCTGAGTCCATAGCATTTAGTGAGAATGTTGATGATGATCAGTGATGCTTAACTGAGTTAAGATATTAATCTCTTCTGGCACTGATTTTTTGTATCTAAATAAAAAACTTTACAGATATGACATGAAATTTCATAAACTCAATGGGCCTCAAGAGAGATTTACCTTTAAACTTGGACAATAAATGGTTAACTTTTTGGTAAGTAGTACATGTAGTTTTTGTATTATAATGTTTTAGAATATATTCAATATTGTTTGTAGTTCCTTTTATATTATAATAACGTGAAAGCTAAACACCTTCAAACAGATACGCTTTAAACATGCTTACGTGACAGCCAATCAGATGGAATAATGACATCACATGGGACTCTAAATTCTAAAACACAAGCCAGAACTATTAGAAAAAGATGGGACCCATCTTAATCTATGCCTCAATTTTATTTAAATAAGCCAGACTCAAGCATATTAGAATGCAAACTCTAATAGTTGTTCTTTTTCTGCTTTTTGTTTTTTATTTTGATTGTTTAACACTTAAGTTACTGCTTGGCATATAGTTCTTTTGTTATAACCATTAGCTAATAAGACTTTTTCCAGATATGATTTATCTGAAAGGTTAATTGTTTAATGAAAAAACTTATGGCTACAGAAAATATTTGAGCTGGATGATGATGGGATTAAAATTGTAGGTAGCTGTGTGTGTGTGTGTTTATGTAGCTTTCTGAAAATGGAAGAAGGTAAAAGATTACTTTCTTCTTGGTGACAAGTATATCAAGAAAAAAAACTTTCCAACAGTCTGTTTCTATTGTAAACTTAGGCATATGTGTTAAGAAATCATATAATTTATCTTTACTATGTTGCCAGATGATAAATGTGTCATATATATATATATATATATATATGATAAATAGATGGCGTATTTATATATATATATATATATATATATATATATAAGCAAAACAAAAGATAAAGATGCTTCCTTTTTTCACTTTATAAACAATTTAATTTAATTTTTTTTTAACTATTTCACTGAATCTGCAATCTATATTAGATGTATTTTATAACAAGATTGATTTTTCTAACACCAAAATCCTATCCAGATATCGCACTTTTTAGCAATGTAAGATAAGAGAAAGTCATTGAAATTCTTAAAAGGCCAGTACCTTCTCCTGAAGGTTTGTATTGATGGTGTTCTAGTTGTATTTTTATATTGGTCTGTACCTTAAAATTCAATAATCAAGAATCTAAGAATCCAGGTTTGAATCCCATGCTAGTGCTGTCACTGGTCAGGCCAGCAAGACCTGAAGAAGAGGGGAGAATAATACCTCTCAAAACTTTGTGCATATACTAACCTGTTTGATGTGCTATTACTAACAGTTGAATGTATTTGAGATATTTAAATAAAGTTATTTTTTTCTAAAGACATTCAATACTCACATTAGATGATGGAAATAGTCCAATATAAAAATACAAAAATACCTTCTATTTGAAAGTTTTTAAAAATCACCAATCAAAATAGCTTTTGATTTTTATTATTTCTCTTGTTTTCTATTGATAAAATATTCAATTTTATTGAATGTCAATGTTTTTAGTGCTTGGTAACCATTTTTATAATATTCATTACCCAGGTGATGGCTGGTATAATCTAGCTGAAATGTCACTATATACTTTTACTACAATAAATTATACATGGATGAACTGGGATAATATTTTATATCTGTATTCAATGAAAATCTTTATTTTAATATATATGTACATAATTTTTTAAAAAAGGAAAGATATCTTAATGGGATTTCACTTTGTATTTTAAAGAGTATCAATAGTAATCGATAGTTACCTAGCAACACTACTGTTAAATCTCCACTTTTTTCTTTGATTTTATCGTTAATCCACAAAAATACTTAATTCAACATATGTGTATATAGATAATTAAGCAATTTAATTAAACCAGAAATAATTGTGTAAATCAGAAATAAATAGCTAATCATCCATATTAAAGTGTGTATAAATACATATTACATGTATTTGTTATTTGTATTGATGTTTTATATATACTGTATAAATAATATTTTGAATAAATATAATATCATGTTAAATTTAGCAAACCTATTTTAAACAATAATGGAACTGCCCTCTAGCTGACATGTTCAATAATTTTTTACAATAAGAAAATGGATTTCTTACTCTATTTTAGATCATTTTATTTACAGTTACCCCAAATTATAACAATGAGAGACAAAACTTAAATTAATCTACATATTTTAAGGTATATTGATTTTTAAATAACTGATATTAAGTTTATAAAACAGAGATAATTCATTTATTTCTAAAACTTTATAATAAATAAACACATATTCTATATATATAATGATAAATAATATTTTAAGATTAAATAAATATCATGTAAAATTTAATATTTTAAATAATAATTGAACTTCATGGTTATTTAAAAATTAATTTACATTCACATATGTAGGCTGTTTAAATTTGCTTTCTGGCTATTATTGTTCTGGTTAACTCTAAATAAAACAATCTAAAATATAATAAGTAGTAGTCTATTTTTTTTTTACTGTTAAATTTTATTGAACTTGGGAGCTAGAGAGCAGTTCAATTATTATTTTAAATTGACTTGTGAATTTCATATAATATTATACTGATATAACTAACTTTGATAAATTTGAGCTTCAACCACAGTACATAAAATATTTACTGTTCGAGCACTCTATCACATAAAAATGAAAACAATAAAACACAATAATTCTATGAAATGAATATATTTTGAAAAATCCTTTTTTCCCCATTTCTTAAAACACATAAAACATTCACATAATACAACGATCTTTGTCTTATATTAATATTATATAAAATCAAAATATAAAACACATTATTCTATGGCCACATGGTTGGAGTGCTTTTGATAGAAATAAGTTGATACTAAAAGGAAATATGCCTATGTGTTTGAAAAGAAAGTTTTTTAATAAATGTGTTTTACCAACTCCTACTTATGGATCTCAGACTTGGACATTAATAGAAAAGCAATACATAGACTTCAGACCACTCAATGAAATATGGAGAATTGCATGTTAGGAGTAACAAGAAGAGGTCGAAAACGCAATATATCGGTGAGAGAACAAACATGTGTTATTGACCTCATTGAAAAAATTAAAAGACTGAAGTGGAGTTAGGTTGAACATATTGCTAGAACACATGATAATAGATGGACAATTGGAATCTTAAACTGGATTCCAAGAGATTGTAAAAGACCCAAAAAGAGACCATATGTGAGATGGATGGATAAAGTAAGAAAGTGTGCAGGGGTGATGTAAAAAAGAGAAGCTAAAGATCGGAGAAGATAGATTGAATTTGGAGAGATCTTCATCCTGCAGTGGATAGATAATGGTTGATAATGATTTTAAAAAATTATAAAATTAATTAGAATTTTATTTGTTATATATGTGTGTATATGTTATGTATATATGAAGTTTTTCATAGATCAAACATATGAATACAGTTTTCCAATTATGTTTTCCCTCTTTGTTGCACGGAATAAATAATTCTAAAATAGAATTCATAAATAAATATAAATATAAAGAGAACTGAAACTTGACAATAAAGTTCATAACTTAATTAAGAATTCTATTTCAGTTAGCATAAGTATGATTATTCATATATATATTTCTAAGGAATATATATTCTAATAATATACTAATTTAAATCTAAATTGAAACGACTTTTCTTAAATGATTCTATTGTAATTGCGAGTTATATTTATTTAAAAAGACGTTCTATTTAATTACACATTTAATGGTATTTGGAATAAAGGAATCAGGAAGAGTTTTCAAATGTTACTGCATATATAATAAGAACTTAAGCATTATTTGAACTTCCAGAAACATGTCTTTGACTTATTAAACTAAAGCAATTTTTTTAAATTAATGACGTAATAGATTATAATGTAATATTTAGAATTACATAATACTATTGTATATTTTGTATTATTCTAGAGAATAAAAGAATTTTATGACCAAATGACTATATTGCTTCTTATCTCATATTTAAAATAAATAAAAAATAGAAACTGCTTTAGTTAGTACAGCATTTATTAAATGATCAAAGAAGATTAAATGGAAAAACATTGCCTACGAATTTTTCTCGACTTCTGATTAGTGAAGATTTTAACAATGTTAATTTTTTGTTTATTAAATTTAGCTAGATATCTATTTACTGTCTAATAAATTGTTTGGGTTTTTTTCTCATGTGTCATAGCATCAGCCGGAAAGCGAACCCGCTAACCCAGGACAGCTAGTTCTGAACCGTTTATTTCAAGTAAAACTCTAAATTTACATGGAAATTCTTAACTATTTAAACCCTACCTTAGTTTTACGGAGATCTGAACGCTAGACCAAATCATGTATACAGCAGATGAATGCCGATGAAATCCTTCTCAAGATTTGTTTCAAATAAATGTTAATGATACTTCTTTTTTGCTCTTTCTAAGCTATTTTATTTTATTTATCTATTTCTGCTAAATCTTCAACCAATATTATTACCTGTAGATATTTTATAATATATTGTATTATAAAATGTAAAATATCAACTTCAAATACATTTTGCTCTTGTAAAAATTTGTTTAATAAATATATTTTAAAACAATATTTAAAAGCCTATAATGCAATGTAAAAGTGTTGTGTTTGGTTAGGCTTGCAGGTTCGTTTCCATACCAACAAATACAAAAAGAATAACTATTCAGCAATTAATATGTACAATTTATTAGTCCAGAAAATAAGCACACGTTAGTTAAACAAATGAATAAATATATTTGATACATTTGAATGATGAGATAGTCGAGCCGAGTACGGAACTCACTTCTAGCTAAATGATTAGCCTGCCTCATGAGCTCTGGTAAAACTCTTCATGCTATGTATTTAGCTTGCCTCGAGTCGTCTCTATTTCGAACGTAGCAGTTGCCAGTCCATAGGTGGACTTGCCTCACTGCGTGAATGTCACGCGTGATAATGACTAGATAAATACCTTTGCTGATGGCAGAAGGTTTAATGGAGAGCACGTTCTGTCATTCAGGTTAACAGAAGTAATTGCTCTCTGCCTTGCCTCCAAAAGGTTGACTATTTAAAGGCAGATCCCCTACCTTACTGGAAACACATGGATTTGGTGCATGAACCCCAGTGAAGGTTTTAAACCCTTTGGATAGCAACTGGGTGCTAACCAATCAGGCAAGGAATCTGGAATAGTCCACTTCTGGAGGCAGGGTCAGATATGGCACAAAGTATACAATGTTTATAGATATTTGATAAAGACTGTAAATTCAGATGAAACAAATGAACTGAAAATAAAATTGCTTAAGTATACAAAAATAAGATTGTGTTATTATTTTGAAATTGAGAAATAAAATGATAGTGAAGTATTATTTTTATTGTCCAATTCAATATTGTCTGTCAAATAACATCCTAACTGATTTATTAGTCAAGGAGAAATACATTATAAGTAAATTCAGATATTGATATTTGAGACTCAAATAACTAGTCTTCTTAAAATCAGTATCAAAGCATTTTTCATTAACACTTTTTGCCTTACAAATATGAATGCCATAAACATAAAGAAACCATGAACATGTCCTACTCGAGTCTCCAGTTTTTCAAACATAAGGCTCTCTTATCAACAACATGCAAACAAACTCTAATGAGCCTTATATAAACATTTTCACACTCTAGTTTCATAGAATGTTTTTTTATCTTTAACCCCATATTTCACAAACATGAAACACTCTTCCTCAAAAAATTAGGTAAAAATAAAATGAAAAACTAAATCTATACACCAATACATATTTTTATCATTACCTGGAGTTTCGTCTTATTCATATTGCCAGCGATTTTTTTTTTCGCTATTAATATATGCTACAAAAACTGATTATCTACAAATGTAACCATTATTTGATTTATTAATATCACTCTTATGTTACAATTATTTTTACTATGTTTTGCTCAATTTTTCCTACTACATATAAACAATTGTACATTTGAATTTTATTACTATCATGTACTATATCGTATTAGTGATCTCTTAACAAATATATAAATTGTTGGATCAACGAAAAGTTATATTGAAATTAAAAAGATCGTGAAGACAATTAATAAAAAAATAAAATAATCAATTATTTTTTATTGCTTGGAAGATCAAGGTCATAGAATGTCACGCACAGAAGTCAAGTTTTTGCACTCTAGTTTGCAACTCAATCCTGAAATAAATTACTTATATAACGGTAGTCAAAATAAGAGTCATAGATCACATGACCTTATTCTCTTAAGCTTGTAAGTTATAAACAATGAGGATTGCCAATTCCTCAACAAGCTTTGTGTTAAATGCTTAGCCAGAGAAAGTATTTAAAATATCTCTGCCAGGAAGCCCTCCCCAAACCCCTGAGCATGGTTTCGTGCTTTGGCACTCGGGTTTGGGGAGGGGTTCCTGACAGAGATATTTTAAATGCTTTCTCTGGCTAAGCATTTAACACAAAGCTTGTTGAGGAATTGGCAATCCTCATTATTTATATAAAGGTACTTTCTACATTATATATATCAAACTAAATTCTATCATGTTACTGTTATAAAAATATAAATATATATCTATTATATAATAAAATATTGTCTTCACATTTTTAAAAATAAAAAAACTGTCATTTAGTGTAATCAGTTCTTCTGTGCTTATGATTCAATTGTGATATAAATAGACTGATCCCATGAATGGATAATTATGTTTTATACCTAGAAAAAAGGATATATATAATTTGGCTAGTGCCAATTTTTTCTTTAGCTAAAAATAAAAATAAACCATACACTCAACATCCATAAAAAATTATCTTCACCATTAGTTTGTGATAGCTCTAACAAACTACAATAATATTTGTTTTTATTTTTATAATAAGTGCATAGTGCTAAGCATACTCCAATTAATATTGATTAGATATCCATTTACCAGCACATTTTTGGTTGATGGACTAAATTAGTTAATAATTTAAAAAAAAATACCAAGCTCGCTTGTGATATATAAGGACATCTAAGATTAAACGAATCCACCCTCAAACTAAAGGTTATGGGGATGGTAGAGGATGCATTAACTTCTAAACCATGAGGTTTTTTAAAGCTTCTGCTAAATTTTTGAATTTTTAATGTAGAAATTGTTTTTTTTATGAAAGCCATAGTGAAAAACCAGAAGTTTGAAAGCATTAGTGGAGTCTTAGAAGATTGTAAGACATTTGAACATGGAAATGGCAAATTTAAACTCCTAAGTAATAAATAATTTTCTAATTTTAAAATCATACAGCAGAAGTCAGGTGTTGCTAAAAACAAGTTGTTTAGCTTTATGAGAAAGAAAAATAACAATACATTATATCCCAAAATAATTATGATTTTTTTTATCTTCACCATAAACCATAACATTACTATCTATAATAAAAAGTTATTAAAATATAATAATTATGGGAATTTATATGATTTATATAAATACACATACATCAAAAGATACAATATGGGAATAAGCAAGTACAAATAAAATATAATTTCAAAAAGTAAAATTAATCAAAGGATTTAATATTTGGGAATTCACATGAAGTTATATTTGGGAATTCACATGAAGTTATATTTGGGAATTCACATGAAGTTATATTTGGGAATTCACATGAAGTTATATTTGGGAATTCACATGAAGTTATATTTGGGAATTCACATGATGTTATATTTGGGAATTCACATGAAGTTATATTTGGGAATTCACATGAAGTTATATTTGGGAATTCACATGAAGTTATATTTGGGAATTCACGTGAAGTTTGCACATCAAAATGGACACAACTTAGTTTAAGATCCATGAATTTTAAGTTCCAGATATTATTGCAATAAGCCATGTAGGGTATTGTAAAAAATGTTTATAGTTTGATGAAAATTGAAAAGATTATATTACATAAGGAAGGCTCAATAGGTTACAAAATAACAAAAAAAAGGTGTAAATATTATTGCCCAACTTGGACATCTAGAGTTGTATCGATTTGCCTTAAAAAATTAAAAAGTAAAGCATTCATGTATCAAAAGTGATTTAATGTACTTTATTCTTTATATTGTTTTACTTTTGCATGTCTACCATGCCCTGTACTCTAAAGCATAAAAGATGTTAGACCATAAGTTTGAGAAGATACTAGTCTTTAATAAGCCCATTATAAAGAAAAAATTCATGATCAATCATAGAAGAACAGTGTAGAAAAAGGCAGTATTCATCAAGATTTTCAATTTCTGAAGTCCTAAGATCTCTGACTTATTTTTATTCTTATTTTGTCTTTAGACAAAAATAAGTAGATGTTTATTCACTCACCAATATTAGAATGATGAGCTGGATTGGCTTTGTGATGGCCCAAATCAATAGAACCTTAAAAAATTTGAATCATTACACCATAAAGTTTTTATAGTTGCTACACATTATAATATTTGAAATATTAAAGAGGCTGATGATAGCATATAGCATTAAAATTTATAGTTTCTAAATTAGATTTATATTTATGTATCCAGAAAGTTGTTTCATGTTGCAACAGGAACAAAAAGTTGTTACATATGTAGTATTTTGTTCACCTCTTTTTCACAACCTAAACATATAAAGTTAAAGTATATAGAACTGTTCCAAGTAACAATTATAAATATTTATGCTTTTCTTCTCAGATTGTATACATACACACTAGTGATATCTAGCTCACAAATTCAAACCCCTATTGTAAATAACAATCAAAATTAATGTGTCAGTCATGATTGTAAACATGAACTCTATATTACAATGTATATTTTATTTTTTGTGCAAATAAAGATTATTTGAAAAAAAAATCCTTCTCCTTTTTCTTTTCAAAAACTTTATTTTTATATCTCAATAGCAGTGGGAGAGAGATAACCTTGAAAATGACTGTATGAGATAAAAACAGTTGAAACGTTGGAGTTTTGTATTATATAAATGTATATATATGTTCAATATTGAGATATAAAAATAAAGTTTTTGAAAAAGAAAAAGGAGAAGGATTTTTTATTTGTTGATATTATTGTAGAACATATATATTTTAAAAGAAAAAGTGGATGTACCTTTGTTGTGCTATTATATATGATATTGGTATGAGTTAATTTATGATAATAGCAAGGAAAGTAGTTTACTGTTTAAGTCTCAAATGAGATCTTTAGCAACAAGGGATTATACACATAAGTGGAAAAATGTGGGTGATTTAGTCTGCAAGTTGTGTAAGGAAGGCATAGAAAATATTAGGCATCTGTTAATTGAATGTAAATGCCTAAAAGCAGAAAGGATATAAATAATAAAGTTGTGGAAGAATAAATATAAAGAAAGTGATTATACAAAAAGTGGGTTATTGATTTTTATGCTGGGTTTGGGAAAAGATAAGGGGATTTAGATATAAAGGCCATAGAATTGACAAAGATTATGTTGTGGAAATGGTATGGAGCAGGATATGGGAAAATTTAGGGTGGAAAATGGAAATGGAAGGTACAGTGGCTAACAGGTTTTTCTAAGGCATAGTTGCTGAGAGATTTCTGACTCTGTATAAGGAGAAGTCAGAGTGCACCACACCAGTTTTAAGAAAATAAGTATTTCCAATGGAAGTCTAAACTTTGTGTATAACTAACACCATTATTCTTTTACTCCAAAAATTAAATAAAGATGGTAGAAACAGTTCATAAGAAACATTCATATGTGTGGAGTTAATTCTGTTACATAGAGTGGATTATATGATCATTTTCCTTATTTTTAACTTACCGCTCATTTATTTCTCTATCTCTCTCACACATTAATTTTTTCTGAATTTTAAAAATATCCTACTTTTCTGGATAACTGCTAGTAAATGAACTATTGTTCGTAGTATTTACTTTTCAAAAATTTACATTTTAATACGTTTTGTAGTTAATAAAAAGTTTTATTCTCATCATGCATTTCTGATGTTTCTATTACTTTTTTTAAAAAGAAATGTTCCAAATTTAATTTGAATTGTAATTGCTCAAACAGTTACAGATTTCTTTAGTATCAGAAGTGACAGTTTGAGCAACTCTAAAGTCCATTATTTTATTATTAAAATAAATTGTATAAAACAAAAAATTAATTCAAGAAATGTTTGAAAGGTTATGTCACATTTAAGCACCATAGCAACAGATTGAGTTTTTATCCAATATTATTTACTTTTTCTGTCAGTTCTTTTTTTACTGCACCACATTTTTCAGTTACATGCAGTAATAATGCAATGAATGTGAGAACCGAAAGATCATAGAATAAAACCTATTCAGCTTGACCAGAAGACATGGCTAAAAACAATGTTTAAGTGAAATTTATTTTAGATAAAACTGTGATAGTAATAATCAGCCATTTTGATTTTTAACTATAAATGCTCTTACTTCCAAACACAAGATAAAGTCTTTGTGAAAAGATAGAATGAATTCATCTATCCTTTCTACCCAAACATTTAAGAATGGGCAAATCTTAAGCATTTGGGAATGAGAGCATGAAGATGTTAAGCAATCACTTTAAATTACTTTTACTATGCCTGAATGAATGAATGATGCTTGCAAAATTTACTAGAATTTACGATACATCATTCTTAATTGAAATTAAACATATGTAAATGAGATTTATTTTATATAGCACAATGTTTTTTTATCTTGTGTTTGGAAATGAGAGTATTCATTTATAGTTAAAAATCCACAAAATGCATGTGCATTAGCTTAATGGCTGATTATTATTATCACAGTTTATAAAAACATTATGCTATATAAAATAAATATCTCATTTAGATAAAACTGAAATCTGAGATTCGAATTCTTATAAATAGGCTACCATATTTTTTTTAACATTAAGAGGGAATGGTTGGACAGACTTCTCATAGCTAATCCTATAAGTAGCATGCATTAGTGCAATAAACTAAATCATCACATGAAAATTAGACTTTATCTTGATGTATTTCTGGTTATAGTAGTACATGATGAAAATATACAATAATATTGATCATGTAAATTTCAGTAGCATTATGAGGAATAACTGAGCAAAATCTTCAGAGTTGGTCATCCTAGACTCTTAAAGTAAAAATTGATTGTATTGGCAATTATGATATATATTCTGCAGAATCTTATTCTCCATATCTAGCAAATACAATAAAATTACTTCAAGTTAACATTGAAGGTACCCCAAAATAAAAAATGGAGACCATTTGCAAATTAACTATTTAGAGCAGCATTGTTGTAATTGTACTTCAAGTATAATAGTCAGGGTGGATAGATAAGTTCTTACCAAATCTGCCATGCATGGTGCCACCAGGCTATTTGAACCTGGAATAATTTATATAGTAGGCAGATACATGATGTTAAGATCCAAATATACATATATATTTATTTACAACCATCAGCCCATGCCACTAGCTCAGTGAGATGCAGAGATTTATAAAATATAAATTCTTATTTATAAATATTTTCAATATTAAAACAAATAAAAGAAGCCACTGCCAGTAATAACACACACAAACATTTATTAAACATATATAAAATTTAGCATTATTATTTTAGTATGTTTACTTTTTTTATAAAACATTATAACTTTACTTTAGATTTTAATTTAAAATTTATCTTTTTATTTTAGAAGTTTGCACAGATGAGTTTAATATTTATTAATGTGTGAGTATGGATTGACTACATAGATTGCATTTGAAAAGAAAATATTCTATCCCTTATTTAACCTTAGGCCAAAGTTTGCAGTCAAACCAATGCCAATCTATCTGATATATCGATGTATTCAATGCAGTACGAATATGACAGCACAATACCATACTGTCAGGAATGCACATCTGAACAGCATGGTTATAGAGAAGAAATTGTCTCACCCAGTACAGAAATGTTACATCTGTCTGGCAAGAAGAACAATAAAGAAAAAAACTCCATAGGAAAGGATTGTGGTCCTTTCTGCCGACTTACGATCCCATTCCATAGGCAAAAAGGGGTGATCCACGGAGCAGGAAATACCATCTATCTCCAATGGTCAATAAGAAATAGGCTTATTTCACCCAAGGGCAGTGTATAATGTGATCCTGCATGTAGCGGTTCTTCATACTACATTTACTAATTACACCAATTTATCTAACCAATTAACCCAATTTAACTACGAAACAAATAACCTAAGATTAACCCTCCCTTAATTAAACTAATATAACTTTACAAATCTATGCAGCCAATACACACCCGATTTAAATTTAACATTTATTAAAAGTTGTTTAACAAAAAAAAAAATCATAATAAAAATTTAAAAGAATGAAAAAAATAACTTAATGGAAATGATTTTAAAAAATGCATCAAATAAAATTAATTATTAATAATAATTTACATTGGTCAGATAGGATTCTATTTCTATTAAATACTGAAAAGGTTTTGGAATTAAAGTTATTATTGTTTTGAAAATGTTCATTAGTTATATAGTTCTTACTGTTTTAAAAAGTTCGTAGTTTCTCATTGCTTGTAATTTGGAAGGTGTTAATTCCCACGAAGTCCAGAAGAGATCAGTATACAGTTAGCCATTGGTCCTTTATTGTAGCTGGTATTTTATTGCCGGGCCCAGATGTCCTATAGTCCACAATATGGGAAAACAATTGGTCATTTCTCTTTCTCTTTAAAAAAAACTGAAAGGATTGAAGAGTGCATCTTTTCAATCCCTTCTCCTTCAACTCTCTCCACACTAACACATATAGCACCTCTTCTCCTTTTTTCCAAACTTTTCCTTTTATAGTAAAATTTGGATTGAGTGGACACTACATCATGATGATGATGATCTTTTCATTGAGATCTGTTTCCTGAGGGATTTCTTTTATTGGCTATTAGTTTCTATTGTTTTTCTCTCCTATCTGATCTTTACTTATACATTTTGAGATGCCCAAGGGCTAGTTTACTTTTAACTAATTAAAATAATCATTTCCATTTTACACAATAGCATTAATTAAATTTGTATGTTCTTAAAGATATATTTTTATCTTTAAATCTTTTTAAGTTTTTGTTGAAAATTTAGTTTTAAAACTTTTTCTTTTTTTAATAAAGTTTTCTTTTAATAATTTTTCATTTGTGCGATTTTATATTTATAAAGTTTAGGTGACTTTTAACTTTCAATTTTTAATTCTTAAAAAAGAAGTTTTAGTTCGAAGTTTTTATTTGCGAACTTTTATTTTTGATGTCTAATTTTTAAAATAATGTGACAACATGTGTGCCCGTTACACAAGAGAATCATCATTCTTCTAATAATAGTTATCTTCTTAAAAATCCAGAATCCTCATTGATTAATGGTAGGATGGGTGGATGCTAAATATACTGTGGCTACTTTTGTTTCAAATTATTTTGTAAAGCAAACAACTTTTATTAAAAATAATTCAAATGATATTGCAATCACCATTGAAAGAGATATTTTTTCTGTATGCAGGGTCTACAAACCCCCAATACAAATTAGCCCTACCCTCTGCATTCAGAGCTTCCTTCACATTCTATGTTTACAAAGATTTCATGTTTCATAGTAATCATAGAGATTATGTGAATGAGGATTAAGTAGATTATCATCTTGTAGAACAAATGGAGAAAACAACAGATGGAGAACAGAAACAACTCCTATTTAATGTTTAGTTTTAACAAAAAATGTTTCAGATTACTTCTGAACTACTGGTAATAGATCATTTTTTCTATAATAACATAAACATAATGTAATCACTCATGAATCTGCATTGTTATTTTTAAAAGCTATCCTGATCTGAGATGAAGTTTAAAAAACCTAATGGGAATGAATATACTAGATATTTTAAACAAAATATTAATGGAATATCTGCAATCCCCTGCTGTTATGATAGGTTTAGCAAAATCTTAATAACTACCATTTGATACCCAAGGATTTCTTGAACTTGCAATAAATGATTATGTGAATAGTCTGAACAGGCACTAACCTGTGTTCAATGCACTTTAAAATTTGCAATAATCAAGCATATTTTGCCAATATAGGGATCTTCCAAACCACGATATAAGATAGTGACATTTATAAAGATAAGACTGGCCATCTTATCTTTAATCTAAATGTCCATTTATATAGACAAATCTGAAGCATCTTGATTTGGAAGCATGAAGTAGTTGTTTTCTTCACTGTTTAAATCTACTATTTCCTTTAAAAATTAACTTACGCGAAATCTTACAGTGAGTTAATAGTACGATCTTAATGTTGGAAATTTGTGTCATGGTTTGTAAGATCCCTCTATTGGAAAAATATGCTTGATTATTGTGAATTTTAAAGTGCATTGAATACAGGTTAGTGCCTGTTCAGACTATTTACATATTCTGTGCACTCTATAAATTAATTAAATTACTACTCTTCAATAAATAATTATAAAAGAGGTAATGAGGAAAGGCTTAATTATACAACCTGTTATAGTTGTTTTTATCAAGATTTGTACCTCAATTTCATCTATTCTTAACTAAATTTTTTATTATCTGTGACTCATAGGTGCACCTTTCTCCAACCATCTTCTCACCTGAATATATCAATTGTAAAGCTGCTTCATTTAATTATGCATAACTTGTATGATACTCTTCCTGATTTACTGCAATACAAAATGGAAGATCCTGAGTATAAACTTCTCAGATTATGCTCAATGCTGTAATTTCTTACAAACTCCATGCAAAACAAACCATTTCTTAATTTGTTTTTATTTTATTTATTTTTTGGTTGTTATTCCAAAATGCTTATGTAAAGAATATAATTTTCTATAGAGATATAAATAAAACAATCAATTACTTAAATTATTCAGGAGACCATGAACCATTTGAGAATTAGAGATATCAGATTATGGTTAATTCAGAAACCTTTAATATTTGAGTTTATCAATTTACCAAAGTACTCATCCCCACAAACATAGGTGTGATTTAAATCTTATCTGCTATTTCAGTAATCTGCTATTTTAGTATATGCATTCTTGATTTTCCTTTATTATTATTATTATTACTTGTGTTCTTTTTTACTGGAAGTACTTTAAGTTATCATGTTTGAGTGCCAATTCATAAATTATCTCTTCTCATATGAGCAAAGTACTTATAAAATTGTTTCATTTCTCTATGTAAATGTGTTGCAGACGTCTAATAAAAGTTTCCTTTATCTCAGAAATTATGTGTGTTACTTGAAAGTATGCTTTTATTCACACAAATTCACTAAAAAATAAAAATAACTTTTCATCAGTTTTTACAATATTTTTCATAATATGTAATCAAAAGAAATGCCTGTTCATATTGAGAAATAGGCAAGGAATATTTCTAAACATACGCGTTAAGCACTTTTATTTTGATTACATCATATTAAGAATACTATAAAAACTGTAGAATATTCATTATTTTTAATTTTTTGTGCATTTCTATTTTTTAGAGCGTTTATAAAAATAAAAATTCCTTTCTTTTTATTTTTTATTTACTTTTTAATTTTATATAGTTCTTGAAATTAAATTTAAAATATAAGACAATATTTAAAAACTACTGAATGCAATATAAAATTTTAAATTTTCATTAATTTTTTTGTTAAAACAAACATCAGAAATACATATGTAAGCAAAATTTTAAATAAATCAGAATAGGGCAATAGGTTAAAATTGAGCTATAAAATTTTATCAAACAGATAGACAAAAAAAAGGTGAATAAATGCATATAGAAGTAATTTTATTAATTTTACAATTACTCAAAGGTATTACTGAAATATTCAAATACATCTGTTTTGCAGTTGCTACATAAAATATCCTGATTTTTTTTTTAAAGATAAAAAACAGTTTTTTATATATTATTTACAAAAACAGCATTTATTATTTAAAAACGGTTGTGTTTATCTTTTACATATATACAATAAAACAAAATAAAATGTCCGCTAATATTAATACAATAACGAAACATAAATATATTCCAAACAACGGTAAAACAATTTATAATATAATATAATAGCTGAAATACACAGGCTTATATATACCTGCGTCTATATATGTAATAGACAGGGTATGAGCACAGACTTTCACATGACCCACCACTCTCCACACTATCTCATAACACTGATACACTTGAACACACATATGTTGAAAAGATAAATAATCACCAATATACGTATTTCATGCTAAACCAGCAATCATCAGTTGGTCCAGATTACCATCTCCACACATATATGCTACAAGTGCTCAGACATATATTAAGATAGCAAACCCTCCTACTTTAATGGACAGGCTTCAATCTAATCCACACTCCAACTCTTCAACCGTCCATCCAATTGAAAATCTGATGATGGAACGCTCAAAGGCCACCCTGAGGCTGAGATTATTGTCACGCCCATGTTGACCTAAAGTCAATCTGACCCCTCATGTACAGGACATAATCCATTAAATACATATACAAGGGATAGGCAGACATCTCTAATATGTAATAGCTGAAATACACAGGCTTATATATACCTGCGTCTATATATGTAATAGACAGGGTATGAGCACAGACTTTCACATGACCCACCACTCTCCACACTATCTCATAACACTGATACACTTGAACACACATATGTTGAAAAGATAAATAATCACCAATATACGTATTTCATGCTAAACCAGCAATCATCAGTTGGTCCAGATTACCATCTCCACACATATATGCTACAAGTGCTCAGACATATATTAAGATAGCAAACCCTCCTACTTTAATGGACAGGCTTCAATCTAATCCACACTCCAACTCTTCAACCATCCATCCAATTGAAAATCTGATGATGGAATGCTCAAAGGCCACCCTGAGGCCGAGATTATTGTCATGCCCATGTTGACCTAAAGTCAATCTGACCCCTCATGTACAGGACATAATCCATTAAATACATATACAAGGGATAGGCAGACATCTCTAATATGTAATAGCTGAAATACACAGGCTTATATATACCTGCGTCTATATATGTAATAGACAGGGTATGAGCACAGACTTTCACATGACCCACCACTCTCCACACTATCTCATAACACTGATACACTTGAACACACATATGTTGAAAAGTTAAATAATCACCAATATACGTATTTCATGCTAAACCAGCAATCATCAGTTGGTCCAGATTACCATCTCCACACATATATGCTACAAGTGCTCAGACATATATTAAGTTAGCAAACCCTCCTACTTTAATGGACAGGCTTCAATCTAATCCACACTCCAACTCTTCAACCGTCCATCCAATTGAAAATCTGATAATGGAACTCTCAAAGGCCACCCTGAGGCCGAGATTATTGTCACGCCCATGTTGACCTAAAGTCAATCTGACCCCTCATGTACAGGACATAATCCAGTAAATACATATACAAGGGATAGGCAGACATCTCTAATATGTAATAGCTGAAATACACAGGCTTATATATACCTGTGTCTATATATGTAATAGACAGGGTATGAGCACAGACTTTCACATGACCCACCACTCTCCACACTATCTCATAACACTGATACACTTGAACACACATATGTTGAAAAGATAAATAATCACCAATATACGTATTTCATGCTAAACCAGCAATCATCAGTTGGTCCAGATTACCATCTCCACACATATATGCTACAAGTGCTCAGACATATATTAAGATAGCAAACCCTCCTACTTTAATGGACAGGCTTCAATCTAATCCACACTCCAACTCTTCAACCGTCCATCCAATTGAAAATCTGATGATGGAACGCTCAAAGGCCACCCTGAGGCCGAGATTATTGTCTATTACATATATAGATGCAGGTATATATAAGCCTGTGTATTTCAGCTATTACATATTAGAGATGTCTGCCTATCCCTTGTATATGTATTTAATGGATTATGTCCTGTACATGAGGGGTCAGATTGACTTTAGGTCAACATGGGCGTGACAATAATCTCGGCCTCAGGGTGGCCTTTGAGCGTTCCATCATCAGATTTTCAATTGGATGGACGGTTGAAGAGTTGGAGTGTGGATTAGATTGAAGCCTGTCCATTAAAGTAGGAGGGTTTGCTATCTTAATATATGTCTGAGCACTTGTAGCATATATGTATGGAGATGGTAATCTGGACCAACTGATGATTGCTGGTTTAGCATGAAATACGTATATTGGTGATTATTTATCTTTTCAACATATGTGTGTTCAAGTGTATCAGTGTTATGAGATAGTGTGGAGAGTGGTGGGTCATGTGAAAGTCTGTGCTCATACCCTGTCTATTACATATATAGACGCAGGTATATATAAGCCTGTGTATTTCAGCTATTACATATTAGAGATGTCTGCCTATCCCTTGTATATGTATTTAATGGATTATGTCCTGTACATGAGGGGTCAGATTGACTTTAGGTCAACATGGGCGTGACAATAATCTCGGCCTCAGGGTGGCCTTTGAGCGTTCCATCATCAGATTTTCAATTGGATGGACGGTTGAAGAGTTGGAGTGTGGATTAGATTGAAGCCTGTCCATTAAAGTAGGAGGGTTTGCTATCTTAATATATGTCTGAGCACTTGTAGCATATATGTGTGGAGATGGTAATCTGGACCAACTGATGATTGCTGGTTTAGCATGAAATACGTATATTGGTGATTATTTATCTTTTCAACATATGTGTGTTCAAGTGTATCAGTGTTATGAGATAGTGTGGAGAGTGGTGGGTCATGTGAAAGTCTGTGCTCATACCCTGTCTATTAAATATAATATAAATAAAAACTCATAAAGAAATATTTTCGATTATATTCATAATCATTATCAACACAACTTTCAAAATGGAATCATCTATTACCAACCGGAAACACATGTTTTTTTGGAAATACAAATAAAAAAAATACTTTAAACAATAAAAGAATTAAGTTTCCACGATCTATTTACAGACTTAATAATAAACACACTTGGATTTGATCTTTTAAAATGAGAATAAAGTTTTGTCAATAAATTCAGAATCTTCAGTTAAGAACATAACCTGTATAATTTGGTGGAGTGATTGAGTCGCAGACTTTGCAATTCAAGTCTGTGGATCATGGTCCATCCATTTCATTTCTGTTCTTCCAACTTTTAATGAACACCCAAGCAGTGAAACCTTTTGATTATGTTTTCATTAATAACATCTATGATTATTTGATTTTAAAAGAGAATTTAATCTCACACAGAATGTGAGTAAGCAATAATAATGGATCACATAGTTATTGAATTAGCACTTGAGAAATATGTGAGATTCAGCATTAGAAATGACAGATTGAACTTCCATGAAAATCCATCACTCTATCATTGTGTACAATTCTAATTTATTGCATATAATAAAAATTTTCAACTGTAGCCATGATAAAACTCTTTGGATTCACTCTCTATTTATATTTTTCTATGTTGTTGAGAATAGCTTGTTTGGTTTTTTGCACTGGGAAAAAATTCTGTTTCCAACATTTTATGTTTTGAAATAATTACATTTTTTCAAATGAAATACAAATTTATATTTTTATATTAAGAGGTCTATAATAAGCTACAGTACATGATGAGAGCAAAATTTCAACATAAAATTGTCTACATGTATTGTAAAAATTGAGCAAAAAATAATGAAGAAAAAATGTAATATAAATACAATTATGTATTTTCTTAATTCAAATAATGCTTGCATCCATAAGAATAAACAATTTTAAATCACTAAACATCACATGAACACCATTCTTTATGCTTACACAAGCTGATAAGACAGAGTCAAACTCTACATGACTATACAAGTAAATGAGTTTGAATTGAAAATGTTGTGTTTTTATTTTGGACTCAAAACTGTATAATTAACTAAAAAAGTAAAATATGGCTACTAGATGGTTGCATTACATCCTAAGATCTAGGTGCAGGGTTCTCAGATCCAAGATGCCTCACTGATGAAAGTCACAAGCTAGAAACTAGTCTGGGGATATTGGATGAGTAGATACTAGATAAGGATTTTATGTACAAATCTTTCTGCATCCATTGATTACTCTGGCTTGCACTGAATGGTATTACTGTATGGAGAGTTTTTCCTCTGTTAATAATCAATTTTGTAGTATATATTATTTATCATAAAAAAAGTATTTAAAAAATCAAAAAACAAAGTCAAAATCTCTTTGGAAAGAATATTTTATATTTTCAAGATATAAAGTTAAAGAGCGGGTAATGTCATATGAAACCAAGTGTGAAAAAAATGAAAATGATTCAAATGTTAGTATATGAAACCAAAATATCTTGATAAATCAATTTAAAAATTCCCCATACTAATCATTTTTCACAGAGAATGGTGCATGCTAACATTGACACTCTTTGTTCTCTTTGTCATAAGTCTGAAGAAACAATAGATCATTTTCTGTTTCTGTGCCCTGCTCTTCTTATAGAAATATCATTGAGTCAATTACTAAATTGCGTACTTCTTTTATTTTTATTCTCATTGATAGCTTGAAATGTGGCCTTTTTCTTTTAATTAGGATTACTGCTGATTTACTTATGTTTATTCCTTGGTTCCTAAGATGCCATTCTGTCTTCAATTCTACATTTAAGAAATTACAAGCACTGTTTTACAATGAAATGTCAATAACACTGATCAACATGATTTTTGTAACATTAATAAAAATTATCTTTTTGTATTTCATTTAGGTAGTTCCTAAAACACTTTTTCACAGAAATGTCCTATCACTTCCCATTTTCAAGTCCCTGTTTGTCCCTTATATGATGGGATTATTAAAATTATTTGTAACTGATTTACCCAATGTAGGAAGAATTACCACGAGAGGTAGTGTATATATTCCTAATGTATTCTTTAAGGGCCCTTGTATGTTTCTATAAAGTTTGCTTTGATTCAGTCTTGTGAATAGTTAAGTATTTTTCTCCTATTTTATATATAAAATGGCAAGTTTTAGTTGTTGTCAATATCGCAAAAATCCAGAGGATACATTCTCTTACATATGTGGATGATTTATTTTAAAGGCACAGGCTAGATCTATATCTGAGGAAGTTTAAAAAGTCTATTTTTTATATTTTAAGTGCCAAATTGGTGATCAAGATAATAGTTGGACCCCTCATGTTTTTATGCCAGTTGTTATGTTAAATTTAGTGCCGTGGATCCATCACAAGAAAAATTGTATGCTGTTTCCTATTACTATGTGTGGAGAGAACCTTCTGACCATGTAAGTGATTTCTACTTCTGTATCACTAAAACAGAAGGGTATTAAAAAAAGCAAAGAGACAAAATTGAGTATCTAAATTTGCCTTCTGCACTAAGACCAGTTTCTCATAGTCAGGAATTACCAGTGCCGATTGCACCTTGAAACTTGGACAATCTTATGTTTCTCAGTGATTCTAATTCTTCATCAGGATCTGATCCACAAATTCCTGAGAATATCAGTAGTGCCTCTACATTTTTACAAATTACCAGTGAATCTCACTTAATAACTCAGAATGAAATAAATGATTTGGTACATGACCTAGGTTCATCAAATATGAAAATCTCAATTTCCTGTGTCCAGACTTCAACAGTGGAACGTGTTAGATAAAAATATGTTTCGCTTTACCAAAAATGGAATAACATGTTTTGAAGTTTTTATAAAATGGAAGGATTGCTATGTATCTGTTATGATATTGGTGGTTTAATGAATGAGCTTAAATGAATGTGCTTAATATGGAATGTGTATCTTTGAAGTGGTGTATTTTCACAATTTCATCTAAATACAGCCTTAAAATAGTCTTGCTTCATAATGGAAACAAAAAAAAAACATCTATTTCTTTAACCCATTCAGTGACAATGAAAGAAAACTATGATAATTTAGCTACCATACTAATTCAAGTTAAATATGAACAATATCATGGGATATTTGTGGAGATATAAAAGTATTAGATATATTGCTAGGGCTTCAAGGGGTTTTTACAAAATATTTTTATTTTTTGTGTCTATGGGATAGTTGAGCAACACAGGAATATTTCATTAAGAAAGATAGGCCTCATAGAACTTGTGAACCAGGTACTGCAAACATAAAATATGATCCCCTTGTTAACCCAAAAAAGGTACTTTTTCTGTCTCTCCATAGTAAGCTTGGTCTAATGAAAAACTTTGTTAAAAGCTATGGACAAAGAAGGTAATGGTTTCATGTACTTAAAAGAAATATTTCCTCAGTTAAGTGATGCAAAACTAAAAAAAAGCATCTTTATCGGACTTCAAATAAGGAAACTTTTAAGTGATTCTCTTTTTCAAAAAATAAAAAATAAGTGACAAGGAATTGGCTGCTTGTAACTGTTTTAGGTGTAATGAAAGGATTTCTGGGTAACAAGAAAGATGAGAACTATAAAACCTTCATAGATGAACTTTTAAAAGCCTACCATATGAATTACTAGGATGCTGCATGTCATTAAAAATGCATTTTTTGCTCTTGCATTTGGATTTTTTCTGGAAAATTTGGGTGCAATAAGTGATGAACAAGAAGAGAGATTTTTACCAGAACATCAGGACAATGGAAATACAATACTAAGGATGCCGGAACCCATCTATATTGGGCAATTACTGCTGGCTTTTAAAAAAGAGATGATTGTACTGAGCATAAGAGAAAAAAGTGAAATATTTTGTTGCTGTTTGGTATCTTCTTGTAACATTTTACAATTTTTATTGCACATGATCCTTAGACAAATGACTTTGCTTAGATTTAATATATTTTACATATTTTTATTAAACAAACATTATGTTGCAAAAAATGTCTTCTTTTTTTTATCTGACCACCAACCCCTGTAACAAAAAAAAATGTACATGTTACAGTATTTAGCATACCATTTTTGGATTTAGGACCACACAAAAAAATTGTATATAGCTATTTTCAAAGCAGTTTAAATTTGTTGACCAGTGTAATTAAAAACAGAAATAGGGTGCTTGCCCCTCCAGATATTGTTGATGCTTCATGGAATCTGATCTGTCCTTATATCCCATTATAAGTCATAAATTCCATTTCTTTTCTTTTACTTTTGTTTATTTTTGCTAGGTATTTATAAAATGTACTTTAAATATTTTCTCATACCGCACTTATCAATTAAGATGTGATGTGATGTGATGTGATGTATTATGGCTTCTCCTTAAACGAAGTCAAGAATATCTCAGCAATTATGCCCAGATAAACCTGTTAGCCACTTTCTTTTACATTCCCCACTCTAAATTTACCCATAATCTGCTCTATCCCATTTCCACAACATAATTTTTGTCAACTCTATAACCTTTATATCTAAATCCCCCTTATCTTTTCCCAAACCCAGCATAAAAACCAATAATTCACTTTCTGTATAATCACTCTTTTCATATTTATTTTTCCACAACTTCATTATATGTACCCTTTCTGTTTTCAAACATTTACATTCAATTAACAAATGCCTAATATTTTCAATTCCTTCCTTACATAATTTACAAAATAAATCACCCATATTTTTCCATTTACATGTATATATATTCTTTTGTAGCTAAAGATCCCGTTCGAGCCTTAAACAATAAACTACTTTCCTTACTATTATCATAAATTAACTCATACCTAATATTCTGTTTATTTCTATATATATTTAAACTCTTTTTACTCTCCATACTATTTCTCCATCTCTCTAACTCCCTAGTCTTTATTAATAAATTTATTCTTTTATCCCATTCCTTATTACTATAACACTCAATAATCCTCTTAACACAATCATCCCATCTTTTGTACAAATATACTGATATAAATTCTTTATCCAAATCTTTTGCATAGCGCATTACCTTTCTCACCCATCTTGTTACCTGCCCTTTACTCATAACCCAATTAAATACTATTTTAGCTATTCTTTTATTATCCATAAACTGCAATCTACCAAACATTTTCATTTTACTTTTTGCATCTCTCATATGAAAACTTGACCATCCCATTTCTCCTTGAATTGCTTCCCATGCTGTCCATACTTCTGCATCCAATGCATGTCTTCCTACTTCCCTTTGAGCTTTTTCTAAATAATCTAATATCTTTTTACTAACATATAATGCATCATTACCATATGTTAACCATGCTACTGCAACTCCTTTTCATATAATTCTAGCTACATCATATTTATTATATGAAAATACTGTTAATTTCTTTATCAATCCCTTTCTTTTCTTTGGTTCATTTATCAATTTTTTCTCCCATTCATCCAAATAATTTTTCTGATTACTTAAAATAATTCCCAAATAACTATATCTATTCACCACACTTAACTTAATATCTCCCAATAAAAATTCTACATCTTCTCTTTCCTCAGTATTAACCATCATTATATTTGATTTTTCTTCACTAAATTTAATCCCCATCTCTTTACCCACCCTTGCACATGTCCTCAACATAACTTCCATATCTTCTCTTTTTTCTGCACACAAAAATATATCATCTGCAAAAAAAAGACCTGACAAAATATATACTCCCTTACTACCTATTAACGGTATCCCTATCCCTCTTCCTAATCTTTCTATTGCTCTTTCCATTTCACTCAAATACAACACAAACAAAATAGGTGACATAGGGCATCCTTGCCTTAGTCCCACACCATTTTTAACTTTAATTGAGGTTGTTTGAGCTATTTGTACGCCCTCTGTATTATATTTTTGTAAATACAAGCTTATAAAAGTAAAGTCACGTTATATATGACTTGCTTTTTTGATTATTAAAATGTACTTTTTTGTAATTTATACATCATTGTATTTGCCTGTTCTTTGATAATAAACTGTAAAATATCCAATTGAATTTAAAACAATCTTATCCAAGTTTAGAATAAAAAAAATTGCCTAATAAAAATTGTTTGTTTTTAAAAAAGAAAATGATGATTCTTATGTTGGGAAAAAGGCCTCTAAATATATTAACACAAGGCTGGTAAATATTTGCTATGTGAGTAAATAACGTTAGTGATAAGGATGTCGTTTCAATATAAAAAACATATTAGATTGATTGAAACACTCATTTAACATATATGCAATAAATGTATTCAATAAGCGTGATGACTTTAATAACAACTTTTTTTTCTAAAACGTATTAAAATTCTTGAAATATCTTCAATTTCCGTTTTTTAAATATATTTATTTATTATTGATTCTTTAACAAATAGGTCAGTAGGCAAGATATGATTTGAACATCAAATAATTTTTATTGCGACAAACAATTAGTCGTTCAGAATTTATATAAATTGAAAATATCTATAGACTCCGGTCAAACTGAATGCTAAACAATCGCTCACACGCACACACACACACACACAAATTTATATATATAAAGAATAATTAGGTAGGTAAGAAATTCAAACAAGCTGTTCTTAGAATAGATTACTAACCATGACCTTTACATAATTTATCTTTCCATGTCGTTATGCGTAAAGCTACCATACGTTTTAACAATAAGATCTTCTAATAAAATTCTTATATAATTCAAAAATATTTGTATATATACTATATATCTGTGTAAGAAAAACAGAAAATAGTTTACAAATAAATGCTGCAACCACAGTAAAAAATGTTGTTTGTATACTGTATATATTATAGATAAAAGCTGGCGCTACTTGATCACATGATTGCCATATTAATTAGTTAAATTTAAGTATTTGCATAGCAAAATATACTTGAGATATAAATTATTAAAAAATAATGATATATTGTGAAATTACTATAAGCAAATGGACTTTTTGGAAAAGTTATTTATCAAAATATGTTGTAGGATTACAGTAAATAATGTGTATCATATGAAAATATTCATACATGGTTATAATAATAAATAATAAACACAAAAAGAAGTTCAAATATTTGAGAAAACATTCATAAGAATTCTCTTCTGATTTAGAAAGCCGGCTAATAGTAGAGCAAATGAATCAATATCACTAAAGATTACATTAAAAAATAGATGTTCTTAGATTAATGTTTTACTGAAGTATTTATTATTTGTAGTCTATTTATTCACATTCTCAAATATATATATATATATGAAAGCAGTCTACACTTAAGCGATACCAATATCCATAATAATCAACAATCTCAATGTGTTGTCATGGCAACCTTTTTTTAACAATAAAGATGGATATCTACTTTTATCTATGGTTTAGTATGTTTTTATATACAATAAAGATTGCAATTTGACTAAGGAGAATGAGATTAGGGATATTACAAATTTTATTGCCAAACTACTATTCTACTTAATAATTGAAAAATTTAAATAAAAGACACACATAACTATAGGTTTAAAAATTAGACTTTGTCATAAACTGTCTTAGAGCCAAGACTTGTATTACAGGGGTTCTATATCTATGAATCATTCCTAAGACCAGACTTGAAATATACAATAGACTATCCCAGCTATTATAGGCATTCATGTATTGGAAAATCTAAATCTATTATTCAAAAAGAATTATTAACTGCAAATAATTATATTAAAAGATATTAGTTTGTCTTGACTATTTATATTTTTTGTCTGGTTCAACTTTACACAGGTAATTTTACTTTTAATAAGGCAGTGATAGATTGGGCAACTTGAGAAATGAATGTAGTACTTTTGACATTCAAATATCAAATGACCTCCCAAAACAATCTACTATTTTGATATATTTAACATTTATTAAAGACATATTTTACATTAAACAATAGCCAAATGGAAATAATAAAAAAGAAGGGATGTTTTTTTCTAATCATGTGTCAGGCATTAATTTCGTGACAGCGTTTTCAAAATATGCAATGAATAAAAAGTCATGTAAGGTTTTATTGTTAATTCATAAAATAAACGTCATTTTGCACTATGACGTCATATACAAAAAAAATCGATTCCTTTTTCACTGATTTCAAAAATAATACTGAGATTTTATCAGCAAGAATAAAAACCAATAGACAATGATTTTTATTGATCCAACTTTAGTCGAAACTAATCTAAGATTTGGTTATCTTAGAATTGTTGATGATTACTATAGATTACAATAAAAGCTTTCAAGTAAAGTAATAATATAAAAATGTATTGTTGCTCTTAATAAAAATGGTGGATATAAGAAGAAGGAGTTCTGTTTTTTTTTTTTTTTATAAATTGAAAAAGGTGGACTTAAATAAAATATAGTAGTGTAAACATCGGTTCAAATCAATAATGAATTACATGGTGGGGAAATATTTTGATGGTTTATAGTTAAATTATTTACTTCATTGGATAATAACATACAGTACATATGTGTGCCTAATGCACAGACAATAAAGCTAGTCCGATTTTAGAATTAAAAGTGCAATTCAAATTTAGCTAAGCGCTTTCGAGAGACTTTGTTCTCATAATCATAGCTAATAATAGTCTGTAAAAACTAGGTTTTGTTAAATGTTTTATGCAAATTGCTTACAGCTGCCATTTCGGGGAAAGAGCAAAGCAAAGCCATTCCACATAGCCAAGGACCCCAAGGTCATTAATAGAAGGGAGGCCTGTTTTGCTCTTTCCCATAAATGGCAGCTGTAAGTAATTTGCATTAATTTGCATAAAACACTTAACAAAACATTGTTTTTACAGACTATTAGCTATGATTATGAGAGCAAAGTCTTACAAAAGTGTGTAGCAAAATTTGAATTGCACTTTTAATTCTAAGATCGGACGAGCTTCATTGTCTGTGCATTATGCACTTATATGTACTGTTTGATGGTTGGTATTTATAAATCAAATCCATTTCCATATTATGATTTGAACATCTTCATGTTATTGGCTATAGCTATGCTATATCAATCTTTAAATGATCATTTTTAAAACTATTGGTATCTCTGAGTCACATAAATGAGTAATTCCAAAGATCATATTGCAATTTCTCATTGACTCTTTTTAAACAAAATAACAGAATAAAAAAAAAAACTGATGCAACATTAGAAGATAAATCACTGTAATACAGTATGAGCAGGAAACAGAAATAAACAAATCTAACCTCTAATATTTATTCCTAAACAATCCATAAAGGAAACAATTGACTTAGTGAAAAAATAGTTTGTCAGATGAAGAAAAAGTCTTAATTTAGTTTTAATCTCACCTTGAACAAATTATAAAAATTCACTAAGCTTTAATAGCAGAGCTTTGATCTATAATTAATTACATCTACCAAATATTCTTGAAGCATATGAACAAAGACATCTAAAAAAGGCAAATAATTCTCAAGATGTGCATTTCAAGATGAATCAATATCCATAAGTTGGCCTATATCATGTCTTTAATATTTATGTAATGCTTTAATTTATGTGATGACCTTTCTGCATTCACATTGACACCAATTACTTTAGATAAATGTATAAATATATAGTACTAAACACTTATTTAACTAAAGATTATTCCTAATCTACATATAAACGTTAAACATCAGTTAAATATTAATATAGATATTTTTAATTTTAAATAAGCACATGAAATAATTCAACATCAACTTCTTTTTCCATATGTAGTATCTTTTTAAGATATAGTTAAAATGTTCAATTTATCACAGATTCTTGAATTATATAATAATTTGATATTGATAAATAAAAAGTATTGATAAAGTGGAAGAACAACCATTGTGGAAACTGATGGTGTATTAGAAAAGTGTTAAAATTATCTATGGTATGGAAAATACCAAAAACAGATAACTCAGGTTTTCCCCAGTAAGTTCTCATGATAAAAAAGTAAAAGATATTTATTTATAGATATTCAAAATGCTTTTTATTTTACCAAACAATATTTTAAAATCATCATGACAGACTTTAAATTTAGAATTGGAAAATGGTTGAAAAATGAAAAAGCTGTTGATATCGTGATAGAAGTAAAAGAAAATGCAGGTTTATGTAGTTGCAAAAAAAAAAAAATTATGTATTTCTTTAACTAAAATGTTTAGCAGTATGGCAGAACTGGATTGTATTTTGGCTAATGTAAAGTTTGAATATCAATAATATAATGTTTTTAATAGTTTCAACAGGGGAAGTGATTATCGATTAATGAAATATATTATGTGTTAATGCAGAAGTAGAGAAACAAAAACACTATTGGCAATTGATATTCATAATCTTTATAAACACCAGAATAAATTTAGAACACTATAATCATTTTAACCAATAAACAACATCCCATGATCACCAATTCTTATGCTTGCTTATAACTGTTATTACAACAGGCAAAACTCACTATACATATTGCCACTCACAGCAAGCTAGAGTAATCAATGGATGCCAGAAGGCTTGGGCATCAAATCCCCATCTAGTGTCTACTCATCCAATATCCCCAGACTAGTTTCTCACTGACAAAGACCACAAACCAGAAACTAGTCTGGGGATATTGGATGAGTAGGCACTAGATGGGGATTTGATGCACAAGCCTTCTGGCATCCATTGATTACTCTAACTTGCTGTGAGTGGCAATATGTATAGTTAGTCGTGCCTGTTTTAATCATTTTAATATTAGTAACTGATTTTGAAGGTAATTCAAACATAACTGATATCAGTAAGAAGATAATTGTTCCTCTACCAAGAACTGTGACAAAGACAGCAGATGCCAAATAAAATAGCAACTTTCCAGTAAATATTTAATAAAGACAAGACAATGTATAAGAAAAAGTAATATAAAAATAATTAATTATAATTTATTAAAAAGAATATGTGGTTTATTGTAAAATTATAGGAAAAAAGTTAATAATAATATAAGAAAATATTCCTGATAACTGACAGAAAAGTTATAGAAATGAATACATATTTCAAAATTATAAAATAATATATTGGTATTGGAAAAAACTTATTTTGACAATAAAAATTAAAATATGAAACTATTGTTAAAATAAAAGATGACATTATAAAATGTTTAAAAGTTTTACAAAAAACTATAAAGAAGAAGAAAATAAAATTACGACTATAACTGCTACATTCTATGAATTATCAATCTTTTTAAATAAAAAGGTGAGATATGCAATTTATATATAAAAAAGGAAAAGCTTCAAAAAAAGAATAGATTTATTATTGTTTATCTTAAAAGAGCAGATGGAATTTTAAAAAGTGTTGACAGAGTTACGCACCAGACATCTAAGTGATAAACATGTACCAGATGATTAGAATGCAATAATAATATGGTATTGATATTTAATAAAGATGATAAAACATATATTACAATTATAGATATGAGTAATGGACATTATTTTGGTCAGCTAGATTTTTCAGATGATGTGGTTGTTTTTTCAAATATTCAGGAAATGTTGCAGGAATTGTGCAATGAAAATAAAAAGATAGAATTAATGATAAATTCTAAAAAGACAAAAGAAATGTTCAATGGATTTCTGACAAATTGATAACCATGAATTAGAAAAGCATTAACAACTATAAATACTTTGATCAGATTATTAATATAGATGAAACATAATTTAGTGACATTAATCATAATTAAACTTAAATGCAAGGAAATCAAGTCATATATCACATGACTAAATTTAATAAGCTTGTACTACAAATGTTATATAATGAGCATGATAATAGCTCTTAACAAGCTTTTCTGAATATCCCCATCCCCAGAGCACTTTCTAGCTCTAATACCTGAATGTCCTAATGCCTCACTGATGACAGCCAGAGCTAGAAACTGGTATGAGGATAGGGATACTCAGAAGAGCTTGTTAAGAGCTTATTAGCATCCTTATTATATAACATTAAACTTAAATGAAATACTTTTGGGTAAATAATTTAATACTAAATGGAAATATGATGTTTAAAAAAAACACTTTTTAAACAATTCTGAGAATTCAAGCCATTTAATAAAGTAATAAAGAAATGATTGTTGAGAATAATGAGACAAAATCAAAAGTGAAATACTTGGGTGAAACAACAAATAGATAGTGCTGATATTATTTAAAAAAATGGAGAAATTAAAATACCTGGATTTATTGATAAACAAAATGAAAATAGATGAACAAATGAATTCTTAAACTACATTACAAAAGGTTGAAAAAAATTAGAAAGACATCACATGCAATATAAAAAAATACCATAATAAAGTTTGTTAGGGTGATGAGGAAAAAAGAAATGATGAATGGTTTGGAAAATGTGAATTGAATTTGTAGAGACTATCATTCTACAGTGATAGATAGTGATTAAAAATGATGTTGAAAAATATACTAATATTTGATTATATAACTCAAAAACTCTTTATATATCCTGAAGCTAATCACAAACACAAAATATTACTGTATTTAATCATGTATAGCAGGGATGGCCAACTTTTGTGTTCATAAAATCTACTTTTTATTTTTCAAATATGTTGCGATCGATTTGTTGTCATAGGCGATTGACTTGTTGTCATATACATAGTCTAAAAGGAGGGAAGTGCGAAATATGTACTATTTTTAGATATCTACCTAGTAAAAAGTAACAATTATTTAACAGGCTAAAAAACTCATGTCCGGTAAAAAGTAACAATTATTTAACAGGCTAAAAAACTCATGTCCGGGAGAATTAAAGTAACATGAGTAATTATTAACAATATTTATTAATTCAAATTAGCTACATTAAATCAAGATTAAAAATATTATTTTCAATAATGATACGGCTTAGTCCTCTTCACCTATTTAAAATTGATTACAACAAAAACAAAAATAACAAAAAAACTTGAAAATCTTGACTTAATTTGTTTCACTCGTTACCCAACACCTCTTGCCAGATTGGCCTCACGATCGACCAAAAATGGCTTCACAATTGACCAAAAATGGCTCCCGATCGACCAAAAATGGCTTTGCAATCAACAGGTGAAGCACGATCAACATGTTGGACACCCCTTATAAAGCAATTGCACATTTCAAAATTTATCACATAAATGAACTAACAAGGCAGAAAAAAGGGTTATATTTATCAAAAATATTATCATTTATCTTAAAATTTTAATAATATTAATAACCATGGAGATATAAATAAGCAATAATGAATTGCTAATAACTCTATTAAGCATACAAATTATAAATATAAATTATAGTTGTTTTGTTTTTTATAAATGGTACTTAATCTCTGAATTGTTTTTTAATTTATATATATTTTTTAAAAATTAATCTTTTTAAAAAATTATTGACACCTTTGATTCGAAATTATTCCTATAGTTAATTTACATATATACACACACGAATTATATTTACATATATAAACATGCATACATATTAATAAATACAAGACTTTGAATAAATATAAACTAATGAAAAGTATTTTTCCCATGCGTTCTCCATATAATTATATTTTTTTAAACAGAATGTTGTCAAAGTAGAAAGTGAACTTTATATCTTCAATCTTAGATATTAAACAAATTTTCAGAGCATTTATATTATTAGAGATCAATTTAAATTTACATCAGATGTAAACAGAGCTTACAGATAAAAATGATCAATACAAAATAAGATATACAGTAACAAATGCTCAGTACAGTTGTGTGACCCAGTGCAAATCATAGTAATTAATGGATGCTAGGTTTGTGCATAAAATCCTTATCTATTATCTATTTTTTCAATATTTCTAGACTAATTTCTAGCTTGCAGCTTTCATCAGAGAAAAATCTTACATCTGAAAGCACTGCATCTAGAACTTAGAAACTAATGCAACGCTTCCAAAGCCACCTTTTAGCTATTCAGTTAACTAGAAAGTAATGAGCCCATGAAAGCATAATATTTTCAATCCAAGCTAATTTTCTTGTATAATCATACAGCTCTCAACCCAGTTCATTATCTATACATTTTGATGTCTTTGTTTTTTAATAACCACAGTCACCATAATCATATGAGCAAGATTGGCTTAAAACAAATAAAAAATCACATGATCGCTATTTTCTATGCTTACACAGGCTGTTAATATAATAGCAAACTCTCAACACAGTAGCATCACCTAATTCTAGTTACAGATGGATTGAAACCACCAAAATGTCACATGATCACTATTTTCTATGCTTACACAAGCTGTTAGTACACTATGCAATGTGATGCACTATGACTTCTCCTTTATTGGCATCAGGAATCACTTAGCCATTATGTCCAGAGAAACCTGTCAACCATCTTACTTTACCTTTCCATTGCCCACCCTAACTTTTTCCAAATTTTTTCCAGCCTGCTCCATTCCATTTCCACAACATCATCTTTGTCCACTCTATAGCCTTTATATCTAGATCCCACTTATCTTATTCCAAACCCAGCATAAAAACCAAGAACCTCTTTCTCCATAATCACATTGTTTATATTTATTCTCCCACAACTTCATTATTTATACATTTTCTGCATGTAAGAATTTATATTCAATTAATAGTCTCCCAATATGTTTCATGTCTTTGTTACATAACTTCCAGAATTAAATCACCAATATTGCTTCATTTACGTATATATTCCCTTGTTGCAAACTATCCTATTCGAGCCATTAAAAGAAAACTACTTCCCTTGTTATTATTATAAATTAACCCATATCCAATATTGTTTATTTCTATATATATTTAAACTCTTTTTATTCTCTATACTAGTTCTCCATCTCTCCAATCCCTGATATTTTATTAATGCATCTATTCTTCTATCCCAATTTTTGCTACTATAGCACTCATCAATTCTACTAACACAGTCATCTCATTTTTTGTGCAAATATACTGACATAAAATCTTTATCCAAATCTTCAGTATACCATACTACTTTTCTCTCCCATCTTGTTGCCCATCCTTTATTAATAATCCAATTACATACTATTTGGGCTATTCTATTACTATACATAAATTGCAATCTACTGAACACTTTCATTTTGCTTTTTGCATCTTTCATATAAAATTTAACCATTCCATTTCTCTTTGAATTGACTAATTTATTATCCACCCATGTGCATCTAATGCATGTCTTCCTACTTCTCTTTGTACTTTCCAAGTAATCTAACACCTCTTTACCTATACACAACACAGTATTACCATAAGTTAACCCTGCTACTGACACTCCCTTCCATATAATTCTTGCTACATCATATTTATTGTATGAAAACACTGTTAATTTCTTTATCAGTCCCTTTCTTTTCTTTGCTTAATTTAGGAATTTTTATCCCATTCATCCAAGCAATTTATCTTGATTACTTAAGACAATTCCCAAGTAGTTATATTCATTCACCACAATTAGCTCCATATCTCCCAATAAAAAATATTTCTCTTCTCTTTCCACAGCATTTAACTCCATTACTTTTATTTTTACTTTACTAAATTTAATAACCCATCTCTTTAACTACCCATTCACATATCTTCAATATATCTTCCATAATTTCCTTAAAATTTTGGTGCACAAAAAATATCATCAGTAAATAAAAGACCTGATAATATATACACTCACTTGCCACCTATTAATGGTATCTCTATCTCTCTTTCTAGTCCTTCTAGTATTCTCTTCATTTCTCTCACAAAACCAAAATACATAATATAGGGCATCCTTGCTTTAATCCCATCCCATTTTTAACTCTTAACTGATTTTATATTTCCTAATTGATATGTACAATAATTATTTTCATACAATCTTTTAATAAGATCCACTAAAGCTTCATTTATTTCCAAATTTACTAAACTTACCCATAATCTTTTTTACTCTATTATATATTTTCTTTATATCTATGAAGCTCATATATAACTGCCTACCTGTAGACCTCTTTTACACGTTTTACGATGCTGTTTTTCTTTAAATAATAATTCTGTCTTTTCTTTTTTTGCTGAAATAATTTCTCTTTCAATATCAAGTTATTTTATATTTTTTGTAATTTTTATTCTCATTTACAGATTTTTTTTGCCAATTCATAGTTATATATATTTTTTTATCATTTATTAACTCTTCCCTTTTATATCACTATACAGAATTCCAAGATATACAATTTTTTTAATGAGCATAGATAGAGCTCATTGCGGATGTAGAAACCAGATTCGCAGATAACCTGCACAGAGAAAAGATCATCGAACTAATTGCTAAAGAAAGTCAGCACAAACCTATCAAAATAAATAATGTTAATTGAAAGAGGGATATAAATGCCACCAAGTATTATCCTCTAAGATAATATTATTTGCATAAAAACGGATAAAGAGAACAGGTCTCCTTAATAAAGAAGACAATTTGAATAATATGAACACCCAAATAAGCAAATTCAAATTAATACCTTTTAATAATTTAAAAAGAATTAAGGATAAATTTATATCTGAAATCTTAAGAAAACATTGTAATAAAGCATTCATCAAAAGCAAATATTACCAAATTTATCTGTCAGCAGGCATCCTGCCCCCTCCCATGAATGTTCGCAAATGTCAAACTATGTAAACTCAACACCCACCTCAGGCTAATGATAGATTTGGAGGAGCCTATTATTATAGCACTGCAAAAGTTATAAATCAATGGCTCACTGACCAATTAGAATACGGCTTATTTACCATTAAATATTCAATTGAGTTTGTCAATAAAATTTAAAAATTTTAATCATTGGCTACCAAGACAGGACAATGTGTGATATGAATTAATAAACAGAATATAGTCAATCAACATTATAAAACATGCCCTCACAATTTATAGAAGTGAATTAGTTTCATAATCAATTGTTTAAACTGGACTGACCCAAACATCACCACCATCTTTAATGGAAAACTCTACAATATGGAAAATGGCTGACCAATGGGACTACCAATAAGTGGAATTATATCCAGTACAGTTCTGAATAGCATTAAAACAGATATACTCTCTTAATATTTCATAAATACACTATGTATAATGTACACATGATACATCAATAACATCTTCATTTGTGCTTCAGAGCTCCAAATTAACACCATCAAACATGATCCTGCACAGAAATCTGCACTAACATGTACTTTAGACCAAGAAAACACTCACCTCAAGGTATACATTCTAAGTAAGGATATCCACCTGAGGTATAGAATAGTGATTAAATCCATTGAAATCAAAGGCTATATATACCATGATGCCAGCACTTCCAACACTCATAAATACACTGGTCTAACAATTTGGAAATATATACCTATGCAAACTAGAATTGGTCCAGAAGTCCAACATCAATAATTACATTAAAAACACATCTTGTTGAGTTCAAATAAAGGTCACTCACCATTATCAACACATTTTACAACAAAATCAGAACAAAACCCCATCCAATGAACTCTAAGCCATGAATATTTCTCCTTATATCCTTAAAGTGTCCAGAAACATAAAATATACTCAGAATCAGCTTTTATATCCCACTCTCTAAAAACAGGTTAATCAACAATTTCAAAAGTAAACTTCCCACTCAACATACCACTTACACCATTTATAAGATCACCTGTATTCAATTGACTGTATTGCAGTCTATTATAGAGAAATAACTTTGCAACAATATGGTTCCAACATCAATACTTCTACAAAAAGGCCAACAGCAATCCACAACACAAATCCATATTTCTGGAGTATCAAACCACAGTTGGCCACACATTTGAGCCTACAACAACCAGCATCATGTTCTCAAACAAAATGACTCCAAGCACAGAATAAAGAAGACATGGCATGCACCAATAACTCAAATTCTATATATAAAAAATAAATCTTATTTCCCTCTCTCTAAAAAGTGGACTATCTAATTCATTTGAATATATTTACATAAATTTACGTCCTATTTGTACTATCATCTTCCTGTCCACTACTCATTGCTATGAATATGATATTTATACAAGATATCAAAAGTGATTAGCTTAAGTAACATATGTATCCACTGAAGCTTTATTTATGTTCGCATTCCCAGTGATTAAATTTTAATTTCAATTCATTATTCTATATTTGAAATATATATTAAATGTTAAAAAAAATCTCATTAAAAAACGAGCTTAAATAAATTGAAAAAAAATTGTAATAATTAATGAAGAAACATTTTATTAAGTATATTATTAATAAAAAATAGAAACCTTTGAGTAAATATAGTATATAATAATAATTATTTCAATTTCTGTGATTTTTTTTCTAATGAAGGATACATTTTATAATTTAGGATTACCATTATCAATTTTCTACATCAGATGAGATTACTATTTCAATAAATAGTGTCACATCTTATATTATAATGAAATATGTAGAAACAAATATACACTTTTAAATTTTTATTTGCTGCATTTTGTGTTCTCAATGATTTTTGATTTGTAATTATTTAATGAATAAAACTGATTTTTTTATAACCCTAATTATTATTTTTTAATTGACAGTTTGCAATTTTTTTTTTTTTTTTATGCAAATGCAATCTTAATTAAATTATAACAAATAACAAAAACATCATAAATAACAAAAATATCATAAATAACAGCTATATATATATATATATGTAATAAGGTAAATTGAATGTTGCCACAATAAAAGTAAAATAAAAAAAGCTATGTTGCTTTCAAGAAATCATCAAATGTTAATGAATCGTCAATCATCAAATGTTAAAATAATAGAATTGTGGGAAATCTGAATTGAACTATGGATATTGTTAAAGGTTGTCTCATTTTGATTATTCACTGTTATATAGTTGATAAAGACTACAAGATGTATAGTCAAAAGTACTTCTAAAAATAATATAATTTTTAATATAAGTTATGCGAATATTTTTATGTCACAACTGGAGTCCTCTATACTTGATAATGCTAAGCTGAAACCTCACACTTGGCTTAGATATATAGATGACATTTTCATGATATGGCCACATAGTGAAGTTGAACTTCATAATTTTTTAAATTATTTAAATAATTTTAATAAACATATTAATTTCACAATGAATTTTTCAAAATCAATTGCTCATTTTCTTGATGTTGAAGTTATTTACACTAATAGAGTTCTTACTACTACTATATATAGGAAACCAACTGATAATAACCACTATCTACATTTTTATAGTAACCATCCTAAACATTTAAAGGCTAATATTCCTTATAGTCAATTTTTAAGGATGAAGAGGATTTGTAATGATGAGAATGCTCTTCAACAAAATAATAGTATTTTATATAATAGATTGCTCAATATGAGGTATCCTAAGACATTGTTGGATAATGCAGTAAGGAGATCTTTAATTGATAGAAAGAAACTTCTTTTATCTGAAAAGAGTAAAAAACAATTAGATGTTCCACCATTGGTTCTTACTTTTAATAGAGATTTACCTAATATTAACCGAATATTGGCAAAACATTTTAACATATTACAGTCCACAGATTATTTAAAATCTATTTTTTCTGATCCACCTAAGGCTGTATATCGAAAACATAGATCACTTAGAGATATACTTGTCAAAACAAATTTTATTAGTAGTTCTGTACAGGAAAAAGGATGTTCTCCATGTAAAGATAAAAGATGTTTTACATGTAAACATATTGTTGTGACAAAAGTGGTCTTTAGTACTAAGAATTGTAATTTCAAATGGTATATTCCTAATTATGTTACATGTAAAAGTGTTACTTTGATATATTTGATAGAGTGTAGTAGATGTTTAAACCAGTATATAGGTGAGTCAGCAAATAGTTTACATGTCAGAATGACTAATCATAGATTTGACATTTTGCATAAGAATAAAGATAGACCAGTTTCAAAACATTTTAACTTACCGAATCATTCAATTGATAATTTAAAAGTAGTGATTCTTCAGGAAGGTTTTTCTTCTACAAGGGAGAGGAAACAAAAGGAGAGTTTTTTTATATTTAAATTCAAGACCTTAGAACCACATGGATTGAATTTGAACACTGGAACTATTACATCTCTGGGTTACCTGGTCTCCTAAATGATTTCTATATGTGTGTTTTTTATGTGAAAATTTTCTTATATGAGGTTTTTTATGTAAAGATTGGTTACATGGATGTTTAATATCTGTGTTTAATTGGTTTATAGATAAATAATTAGTTATAAATTATTGTACTTTGCACTAACTATAATTTTTGATTAAAATGTATAAGTATTTTAGTTTTTAATGAATATTAATGTGAGCACAGCTATTTTTTGTATGTGAGCATAGTTTAATTTTTCTATGTATGCACATATGTATATTTTAATTTTTAATTTTGGATTTTTTATTTTTATATTTATTTTAATTTAAATAGAATTTAAGCTTAATTAGGGGGGAATGTAGTTTTTTTTTGTTTGAATTTTGTCATTGATTGGGTAGATATTCTGTGTTAGATATTGTGACCAATCAGGGGGGTTTTGTTAAATTTTTAATCTTTTACCAAATCTGTAATTTTTGATTATCGCCATTTTACTGTGTTTTTTTTTCTTTCTGATGAAAACCAGTCCTCTGGTTGAAATATAATATTATTTATTGGATTTATAAGTCTTTTTTTTTGTTTTGATATATATATATTGATTTATATTATATATATATATATATATATATATATATGTGTGTGTGTGTGTGTAAAAAGACTTTTTCAGCACATGATTTTGTGCCCTTATCAAATGTTAACCATCTATTTTAATGTTAACCAGCATATTCAAATAGAATACTACCTAGCATTCTGTAATGGAAGTAAAATAACAATAATAACAATATAAAACATAAATAAAATAGAATAAAATTATGATATCATAGCAGAGATTATATGATGTTTTGTTAGTATTATTGTTTTCAATAGCCAAAAAACTAGTCTAGAAATATGTTAGAACACTGCTGTTAGGGCCTGTTGATTATGCTTGCTTTAAAAAATGATTCTGAAAAATGTGAATAGTGAATAATATTCCTAATGCACTCTATGTTATTAGATGATTGATTAGTAGCCAATTTTACTAACCACTGAGTTATTGATTAGTAAATAGGCATTTAGAAATTTTAATATACAGAGTGTCGTAAGGAGGGTGGGAGAGTGATCTCTGCTACTATATTTTTTAAGTAGAAAACTTTTTTCTCCTGAATTAGTTCTATTGTATTGTGTAAGCCTGAATAATCAATAGATGCTGTATACTAGTGTTTAATAAATCTTTATTCATTGTTATTATATGTATATTCCTCATCAGTTAAGGATTTGGATCTGGAATTAATGCAACTAGATTTTTTGGTCTAAAGTACTTTTCATCCAACAGTCATTATTTACTCCATTTTATACACTAAGATATTTCTGAATTTTAGTTTGATTGTTTGAGAATAAAAAAGAAAAAAATAATGAGTGGTGGAGAGAAGATACATTATAACAACAATTTCAGATGCATTAAATCCAGATTCAAAATTCCTCATTGATGTCATTAGAAACTAATCTGGCAATAAGAATATAATAGCACTGGATAGAGATATATATAAGAATTGCCATCTGGCATCTATTTATTATTGTTCAAGCATCCACAAAATGTAAGATTAGAGTAGGGAAAATATATTTTTTTTATTCAGTAAGAAGCTAACAGATTTGAGTGAGACACCTTATAACCAGGTTTACTTTTTTTTATTCTATCCGAAATTAATTTGATGTTCAAATTTTCCTAAGTTTGTGTCAAGTCTATTTTTCTATATAGACTTCTAGGAATCATATTAAGCAAGAAATTTTACATTTTAGTGATTTCAGTGCCTTTTTTAGAGCAATAAAATTTTAAAATTAATTGTAATCTGCTAAATATTTAAATTTCAATTTTATATCATAAATTATATATTTGTGCATAAAATTCAGTCTGTCGTACTTCCAAGTTGTGGATATATTAATACAATGTTTCTAATATCAAACTTTAATCATGTTTAGAAATGAAAAATCAACACAAATTAAAATATAAACTGATTCAAAATGAGACTGAATTAATATTTCAATTGAAATTAAATTTTTCCTTATTATTATTATTCTTATTAGTAATCAATATATGAACTTGCAACATCCAAGAAAGTAACTTTCTTTATCATTTATGAATGCAATTAAGGTTTGATACTAGATTGTATTGCATTATTATAACCAGCAGTAAAATATTTTTTACTATGAGTGTTACATGTATCTCATTGTGATAAAAGTCTATCAAATATATGTTCATATATGATGCACTAATACTAATGTTACATATCAAAGTATATAATTCGGTCTTATTGAAGGTATTTTAATTGTAGATGCTCAAGTCGTATAATATTTTCAGTGAAGTGCACTAATAGTACTGCACCATCTATTGCAGAAAAAAAAATCACTCATTATATATATATATATATATATATAGAGAGAGAGAGAGAGAGAGAGAGCGAGCGAGAGAGAGAGAGAAAAATCATTCTCTCTTTAGGCTATAAACAAAGAATCTAGAAATTGGTCCAAGAATAGATGGATCCATTCTATATTTTTGATCCTTTGTCGTAGCTTGAATAAAAGAGTGATTTACTTTATTAGTTAAATATTCATTGAGGTATGTTAATTATATATAAAGCAATTTGAAATATAGCTTCAATAATTCAATAAAATAATATAATTGATTTAAAATCTTCATGCTTTCTCTCCAAAGTGCTTAAGATTGGCCTCTATGTATAAAATTGACGTAAAGAAAAATAATGAATCAATCTTTTCTTTAAAAAAGTTTTATTTTGTGTTTATACCAATGTTGGTGTATTAATCTCAATGTAATATATATGTATGTTTGTGTACGTGTGTAAACGGAAACTCCACTTTTTTCAATGAAATTTAAATCTACAGCCAAATTGTATTAAAGTGCAGTAATCAATCAAACCAGTTCTGCAGGCTGAAAGAAAACAATAATAAACGTATCCAGGATACATCTAATTAAAAGCCAACTACTTTGGATTATTCATTCAAGCTATTATATAAGAGCAGGTAGCTGGTCATTATCACTTTAAGAGTTGAGATACAATGTATGAGAACATTTCTTACATCCCACCTGAAATAAAGACTCTCTCATCAGCAAGTTGTGTATTTAAATTTAATATTTTTAATTGATTAATATAGATGTAAAGTATTTAGTAAATGGGCACTCCATGATTTTAATGAAGTTAAATCTGCTGTCATGGTATATTAAGGTGCAGTAACCAATCAGACAAAATCCTGTAATTAACAAATATCAATATATAAATAAATTAATGATAAATAAAAGTGATATCCAACTTATAGAATAATTGTCATTCTGATTAGCATTATCCAGTAAGAATTTAAAAAATGAAAGTCTCATTAAAATTATACATAATTAATGTTCCCACATGAATGGCTAACTTTCCATAATTTATGTACATTTACATAATATTTTTATTTAATAAATTACTTACCATATTTATAAAATAGGGCTCTTTATTTTATTTTTCATATCATAAGAACATTGTCAAATAAAAATGTCCATTGAAATTAAATAGAGATTTCAATCTATCCACAAAATAGTTCAACTTTTTATATAATAGTTCTCTTTTTTAAAGCATATTTCAATTTACCAAATATAATTTCACCCACAACCAGAACATCAATTTATATATAACATTACATTTGTTGATTGTATCAACAACAACCTTTCCAAAATTCATCAGAATTTTGTTAGTAGTATCAAATAAATCAAACAAATATTAAAACCAGATCTTCACTCTTATCAGTAAAAAAAATAACATGTATCACATAAGATGGATACTTTTGATCATGTGACAAACCTTTACTTTAAAAAAATATTGCCTGCAGTACAATTGCAAATTTTCAAATTAATGTGACATAAGTAAACCCAGGCCAGCTGCTTGGAAGGCAGCTATGCTAACCACTAGGCCATCAATGCTTAACAAGTCAATGTGACATTTTCAGCAAGTAGTATAAGTTTTTACAATTGATATTTTCAGCTAGCAATTCCTACAGTTGGCAATGAGTTTTAGAAAAGATTGAATTGTGAAGAGAGATATATATTGTACATAAGCAAATGTGCATGAACACATACACACACAAATATATAAATGCTACTAAGCCAATTTGTTTTTACTTGTTGAATTTATTTTATCACTATGTATTCATATATAATTATTGATGTTATATGCATATCTTAATAATAGCCCAATATTATTAAAAGCAGAAATCTTCAATCTATTGTCAAGGCAATCTCTATAATTAAAAGGCTACCTTGACAACACATTAAACATCCTGGTGTTGATAAGCTTGTGTTATTATCATATGATTTGTATCTGTGAATCATTTAACTTTTTGAAAAATCAAGTTTAATATATACTTATGATAAAAGAATAACAGTAAATTTTATAATAATAAAAGTAAGTTTGATTCATATGTCAAAGGTCTTTCATTTTCCAACAGACTTTTCTAATATTGTTATCCATTGACTAAATAAAATACAGAAAAGGTTGAGTAAGCAACAGTTCAGTATTATAAATTAATCTAAAAGCCTACTTATAAAAAGCATGAAAGTTTCTATACCAAAATCTCTAGATATCAAATGTGTTCTCCATAAACAAATATCACAGATAGTACTCATACTATGGTTGTCTTTGGAAATGCAAGATAAAAAGATGAAAACTAAATTTCTAGATGTGGTTGATTATTAAAAATATTTTTTTTATAAAATTCGAAGTCAGTGAGAGTTCGTTTGATGATTAATTTATAATAATCGTTTATCATTCGTTTACCATTATTATTATTGTGAAATATATATGGAACAAAATGTCATTCATTAAAAATAAGATTCACAAACTTCTTAATTAAATGTGTGCTATTGTGTAATAAATGTTATAAATTATAAATAAAATACACAAAGTTCCTTATTTAGTTAACTAATAAAAAATAAAAAATCATAGAGAAACATATCACCATGATTTTAACTTCCATATTTTAAAAATACTATACTATTTTCTCAACATCAATCTTTCAAATTCAGTATTAACTTAAATTTTGTGCATATATATAAAAGTCAAATTATTTTTTTCAAGATTCAAAACATGAGGTACCCACCTATTAAAAGTACTGAGGTCCAATATAAACACATTCATTTGAGAAAGAAGAATGCACAAAAGGGAGGGGGATAGAAAATAAATAGATAAGTATTTAGGTATAGATAGATAGATAGATAGATAGATAGATAGATAGATAGATAGATAGATAGATAGATAGATAGATAGATAGATAGATAGATAGATAGATAGATAGATAGATAGATAGATAGATAGATAGATAGATAGATAGATAGATAGATAGATAGATAGATAGATAGATAGATAGATAGATAGATAGATAGATAGATAGATAGATAGATAGATAGATAGATAGATAGATAGATAGATAGATAGATAGATAGATAGATAGATAGATAGATAGATAGATAGATAGATAGATAGATAGATAGATAGATAGATAGATAGATAGATAGATAGATAGATAGATAGATAGGTAGATAGGTAGGTAGGTAGGTAGGTAGGTAGGTAGGTAGGTAGGTAGGTAGGTAGGTAGGTAGGTAGACAGACAGACAGACAGACAGACAGACAGACAGACAGACAGACAGATAGATAGATAGATAGATAGATAGATAGATAGGTAGGTAGGTAGGTAGATAGATAGACGGGTAGGTAGATAGATAGATAGATAGATAGATAGATAGATAGGTAGTAGGTAGTTAGACAGACAGACAGACAGATAGATAGATAGATAGATAGATAGATAGATAGATAGATAGATAGATAGATAGATAGATAGATAGATAGATAGATAGATAGATAGATAGATAGATAGATAGATAGATAGATAGATAGATAGATAGATAGATAGATAGATAGATAGATAGATAGATAGATAGATAGATAGATAGATAGATAGATAGATAGATAGATAGATAGATAGATAGATAGATAGATAGATAGATAGATAGATAGATAGATAGATATAGTATATACTGAAATAGTCTGCTATATGCTAACAATGTGCTTTGAAGTTCAAGTGGAAATGAAATTTTCACAAGTAAATAAATAATTCTCAAAATTTTTTTGTAGACAAATTTATATATATATATATATCTTTAAAAAAAAATTAAAATCCGTATTGATAATCAGGTTTTTTAAAAGTTTTTTCTCTATAAGGTCATTTTTTATGCTTAACTGCATATATTTTTAATCATGCGCAGAGGAATAATTTATAAATTACTTTCGCTAAAAATCTATCTTTAATAAAAGTTTTGTATAGATGATTAAGTTGAAACTTTCTTTTAATACATTTCATTGTTAGAAAATGAAATCACTTTATAGTAACTTCTATTTCACTGACAATAATGTATTAATATATATATATTGCACTATGAAGTATTAAAATATTCGATATACTGATATGTAAAAAAAGATATCGTGTAATAGCTAGTGCTTTTATATACCATATCCACCAGTTAGTATTTAAATTCAGAATTAGCCTCGCTGATGCTTTCAGTTATTGAAGACTTTTTATTCATGTTTATAATTATTTCAAGTAGCCAATGTATAACCAGGCTAGGTGATTAGTTAATCATCCATTGTTACTCAAATGTGACTTTAATATGATGAATATTTACTATTCATGAAAGTATTCTATGTCTATAGATGCTGAGATATAAGAGCATAAGTAAAGAATAAGCTATTTCTGTATAATCTTTTAAAGCTATAATTTATCAGCAAAATGATGCTTGATTTGAACTATAATTATGTAGTATCCTGAACTCTTTTATTTAATTTAGACCAGATTAAATTTTTTATTAGATTGATAAAGGCTTATTTCCATTTAAAAAAGGAACTGTATGATCAAAATGTCTTCCTGCCTTATATATGCACTGGAGTTTAAACTTGGTAAAAACTTGGCACCAAAATTATAAAATATAAACTTGGAATGACTTTTTGAATTCTTGAATACTTTCCACAAAAATCACAATTTTTTTTTAGATTTCTTAATTCATATTTTCAAAATGCAACCAATATCACAGCAATATATAGAAAAACACCACAAAACGAGATATAATTTCACTTCAGTTATTTTCAATGGCTATGACTACATTGGGTAGAATTAAAATGACACCTGTACCCTCCAGTACCTTATTATTATCTTTAAGATTCTCCTTGATAATAGTTATAATATTATATTATTAATAGTAATATTGCATTTAATAGCCTTATTTAGCAAAAATTTCTAACAAAATTATTGATGTTTTTTATAAAAGTAATATACATATTGGTCACATTACTTTTTTTAAAATGCTTCAATTTATTTTTGCATCAAAAATAAAATTTCATTGGAATTTCATAGCTATTATTGTATCAGATACTATGTCCATCACTATTCACACATCAAATAAGTAAACAGTATCAAAACAGGTGAACACAGACTACCTTCTAGGAAAAATATGGTCAATTTTAATGAAATACATATTCTGAAAAAAAAAAAGACTCTTTCTTATAAACATGGATAACGCACTCAAATTCCATCGCTGTCTAGAAAAAAAATACTGAAAAATTTTTTTTTTCTTTCTCAGGCAATAGATTAAAAATTGGAAAAAAGAATAAATAAAAATTTAAAATATCAAATACATTATATAACTTAGGAAAGCTAATTTTTGAAGTAAAAAGCATTAACAAAATTTAAAGAAATGCTTTTAATCAAGCGTTGGTGGCTTAGTGGTTAGCATACCTACCTTCCAAGCAGCTGGCCTGGGTTTGCTTCCCAGTCAATGCTTTGACATAGGAAAAAAAAAGAAGAAATACTTTTATTCTCATAAACGTATTAATATACACAAAAATAAGTATATACTGGCATTCATATTTAGCAATAATCCTAATTCCACTTTCTATTAAGTTTTATGGGCTACATTTGCTGAAAAAAAAATTTTTTTTTACTTTTTATTGCATTTATGTGAATAAAAATATTATATATATCTTTTTATTTTTTACCTTTTACTTATATATATATAAATTAATATTTTTGAAAATAAACCATGTATTATTTTGCATTACAATCCGATATTTCGACGGACTAGCAACCGCCATTATCAAGGTTAACTTTTGAAGAAAAAAATCATTAGATCTCTAACAATAACGTGACTCAGTGTGAAATAAGAAATGAGATTCAACTTGAAGTAGTTCAGCATTCACAATATGAGGCTTATCAAAATGTTTATTTCCCTCAGTTTTTCACCTATTAATTTTAAGTTAATATTAGATAAAATGAGAGGTTTTCACATAGCTGGAATTCGTTGTGCTTCGTCAGCCCTATTTAAACCAGTAGGTCTTCTTAATATTTCAATTGACTCTCTCATGGTTCTTAAATCATATCTTTCTAAATTAGCAAGTATTTTTGTATTGTCAAAATCAGGTTTGTGACCAATTTCTTAAAAATGGAAAGTAAAAATGGATGTGCTAATTTTTTGATTAAAAGCATTTCTATGTTCCTTAATTCTGACATTTATTTGTCTATTAGACTGACCCACATAGCTTCTTGAGCACTGAAAACATGGAATTTCATAAATTCCTTGGTGTTCCAAAAATTTTCTGTTTTTAGGTTTATATAAAAAAATCATTTTTTTTGCCAGTAGAAAAATTAGTCTTTATTTATTTATATATATATAACACTGAGTTATTGAAAATTATTTACATTAAATTTTGTAAGTGTTGAAGAAAATTGCACACATTTAAAATGAATTCATTTAAAATTTAAATTTTTGATAAAATTGTTTGCAAACTCTAAAAATGTGTTTTGTTATTGGAATACAAATGTACACAAAGTTTCAATTAGATCAAAAATTAGAAGATTCAGTTTTAAGTTATAAGGAATGCTGCTAGACATTGATAGCACCAATTATATATAAAAGTAATTTTTTTTTACTAAAACAACCTGTAGAAAAATCTATTGCCATCAGTATATAAGAATATAAAATTTCAACTAAGTTGGAAATGAGTAAAAATTGAGTTACAATATTTTATCTAGTTAGAAAGACTAAAAACCAAGATAAGTTAAGCAAAAACAAGTAAAAACATGTTGCACTACATTTAAATGACACCAATATTTAATTTTTTCAAAACAATTTTCTGTTATTATCATAATGTATTTATATAGTAAAGTTTCTCATCAGTTTTAAGAAAATTTAAATATAGTTAATGCTGTAATTTAACAGGTTTTATCAATCCACAAATGTTTCCTTTAAAAACAATTACAAGTGGTCATATATTACCCATAAAAAGTGTACATATGTGTGGAATATAAAACTTTTAAATAACCTATAGCAGAATATATGTCCAAATTTACTTACAAATAAACAGTAAAGAATATGACATTGATTTGTTAATCATAGCTCATTGTTAAGAATTCTGTGGACATTTTATTTATTTTCTAGATGAGAATAGTTATATATCCATTTATTTATTAAGAATTAGATGACTAGGTAGATAAACTAACTTTGTATAGAAATTTTCATATACTTAGAAAATTTTAATGTTTTATTCAGATTTAAAATCTAAATACTGAACATAATAGTCTGAAAAGTATTAATGACCAGTTACTAAAGCTTCTATATATAATATATAGGGTATAAAAGCACAGACTTTCACATAACCCACTACTTTCCACACTATCTCATAACACTGATACACTTGAACACACATATGTTGAAAAGATAAACAATCACCAATATACATATTTCATGCTAAACCAGCAATCATCAGTTGGTCCAGATTACCATCTCCACACATATATGCTATAAGTGCTCAGATATATATTAAGATAGCCAAACCTCATACTTTAATGGACAGGCTTCAATATACTCCACACTCCAACTCTTCAACCATCCATCCAATTGAAAATCTGATGATGGAATGCTCAAAGGTCACCCTAAAACTAAGATTCTTGTCACACCCATGTTGACCTAAAGTCAATCTGACCCCTCATGTACAGAACATAATCCATTTAATACATATACAAGAGATGGGCAGACATCTCTACTTATGCAATAACTGAAACCCACAGGTTGAAGAGTTGGAGTGTGGAATAGATTGAAGCCTGTCCATTAAAGTATAAGGTCCTAATATATATCTGAGCACTTATAGCATATATGTGTGGAGATGATAATCTGGACCAACTGATGATTGCTGGTTTAGCATGAAATATGTATATTGGTGATTGTTTATCTTTTCAACATTTGTGTGTTCAAGTGTATCAGTGTTACGAGATAGTGTGGAGAGTGGTGGGTTATGTGAAAGTCTGTGCTCATATATTATATATATTACATATATAGACACAGGTATATAATAAGCCTGGGTGTTTCAGTTAAAGCTTCTATATATATATGAAAGGGAACCATAAAAAACCAGAATGTTATAAAAAAATTGTGTCTTTATTTTTAAGTGTTGAAAATTGAATCGCCTTGAAAATACTGTCCATTCGATGTAATGCCCTGTTGTAAATGTGTTTTCTGATTTTTGAAATAATCCTGAATTTCTTGCAAAGTGATGCCTTTTATATTTTTTTTACTTATTCCAAGCCTCCAAAACCCTTTACTTTGAGATCTTTTTTTATCATTTGGCAAAATAAAAAAGAATTGCATATAGAGATCCATTGCATGTGATGAATGAATAAGCTGGGTCCTGTTGTATTTAGTCAAAAATTGACTTACATGCAAGGATTTGTGCACTTATCATGATGAATCCACCAATATTCACTTTATGATTTATCTCACCACTTCATGCAAACATTTCAATGCTTATAGGTAAAATGCCTGAGCATTACAAATGAGTTATGCATGAAGAATAATGAAAAAATAAACCAGCATCATCGTAACATTCATTATGACTCATAATACATTGTTATCATGGGTGAACTTGAATTCTTTTATTAAGCAACTTGACAAACTTGTGTTTTCCCAGATCAGTTTCCTTGTAAGCTGTTTCAAATATTACAATTGTTTTTTCTGTTGTTTTTCCTAAGATGAAACAAAATTTCACATTGTTCCAATTTTTCAGTCATTGCAGAAATTGACACACTTAACAAAAAAATTACTATAAAGTACTATAGCTTCCCTTGATGACATTGCAATCTGATGCAGAAAATCCCATAAGAGGTATCTAGAGGTAAAAGCATGTATTACAATTGGCCCCTCACCAAAAAACTATTCTGGGTGTTTTTTGAATAATATATAGTGATAATGTTGACTATCAATCCTTAAGTTATCAATAATCTCAGCCTGTAGTCATGGTAACCTCTTTTAACAGTGATAATGTGTATTTATCCAATTATGGAATCACTCAACATTACAAAAAGCTCAATGGAGTTTAAAATAATAATTAAAATTTTATACTAAATAGTAAAATAATAATAATAATAATTAAATAGAAATAATTGGAAACCTTAAAATCAAACCTAAAATTTTCTAACTGCTAATGACTGCAGGATGTTATTTAGTTAATAAATATTTAAGTCAAATAAATTTAGTTGAAAATGAATATTAAGTGAAATAAATAATAAAGAATTGGCAGATTAAATACCATTTGTGTAACATTTATGTAAAACAACAAAAAGGCAAATCATTTTATTTTTAAATTATAACATTTAACAGGTATACATTTATTGTATTTAAAATCCTAGAGCAGGTGTGTGTAAACCTCTGGCCTATGGGCCAAAACAATTCACAGTATTTTCAAAGATGTATATAAAATTGCATATAAAACTTCTATTCAAACATGCATTTAGTACAAATATTAAATTAAAAGTTAAATAAAATTAAATATTTATTTTCTCAACTACATAATTTTCCCTCTTCCATCTTTATAATAGTTCTTATTCATTCCCTCAGAAGTATAATATTCCAACAAATTATCTCTATTGTGTGATCTATCTGACTACAGATTTAATTTATAAAACATAATAATGATACTTTAACTTTTACATCTGTATATTTTAATTAGAATGAATTTAATTTTGAATCTTATATACATATATATTATTATATTTCTCTTTCAGTGAGCATTATTATGCAAATATTAATTAGTCCCAACTATTAAGAGAAATAAATAATAAAGAATTGGCAGATTAAATACCATTTGTGTAACTTTTTTAATATTATATGTGTGTGAAAGGTAAAAATAAATAAGGTTAAACATTAATGTAATATTTTTTCGTTTGCAAATAGTTTTGATATTAGAGAGTAATACAACAATTTTTTATAATTTAGTAGGTTTCTTTGTTCCACTTATTTTACACACATATATAAATACATATAATCTACTAATATTATTTATTTACATCTTTTCATACATTGTACAGACTTAAACCTGCCTTTATATATGTAATATATGCGGGATTCGAACTCAAACTTTTACATGACCCACTAATCTCAGTGCCATCTCATATTGCTGACCCACCTGATCACACACATGTTGAAAAGGTAATTAATCACCAATATATGTATTTCATGCTAAACCAGCAATCATCAGTTGGTCTTCATAGTCTTATATATGGCAACATTTGATAAAAAATCAACTAACTTCTTGTGAGTTTCTATTTAAATAGATTCTGTGCAAAAAATTGATTTTTTAGCAAACATTGTTGTATATAAGACCATAATTTTTTTAAATTTTTATAGAAGGTCAAATATGTTAACAGATTACATGCTTATGTGGTATTTAATTAATTAATATTTAGATATTAAAAATATTTATTTGAAGGCAATATTATTTTAAAATAAATTGAATTATAAGCTCTACAAAGGAGGCTTTAGTTCATCTTTACAAAATCTAGTATTTTCTATTGCTACACCTAAAGGATGTTTTTGAAAATGCTTACCCCTTAGATATCTCTGTAGAAAGTCTTTATTTTATATTAAAACTCAATAAGTTGGACATTATTTTAATTTACTTTTATAAATAAAAATTTCATATTTGAATTTTATAAAAATTGATAAAGTGAATTGTAAACACAAACAAACTATGTAACTACGTCACTCACAATAGTTATACATTGATGTGAAAATAAACTCTTAGAAAATTAACAAATTCATTTTTATTTTAATTTCTTTATTTAAATGCATAAAAACAAATATGGATTTATAATAAATCTATCAAATTCTTCTTTAAAATCTAATATTTGCTTTATAATTAGTACAGCATTTGAAAAGATTTTAACCGCATGTCAATTCTGACAAATAGTGACATTATGAATTTCTTGGTTTATAATTTATATTCATAAAAATAGAAGATAAATGAATAAATTGAAAATTTACATGTATTCTTTTTGTTTTAAATAATTATCTACCAATTAGTGTATAAATATAATCTAAAATATTTTATAAACAAAAAAAATCATATTTTTTTATTTCAAAAACTTTTCACGAAAACTAAACCAGAAAGAAACGAATGCCTTTTAGCATTTTTTCTGTTGCAAACAATAAAGATCTTAGATCTTAACCAATTGTCTATAAGATACTGCCTTCTTCAATTTTTTTTTTTTCAATTAAAAAATCGGAAATAGCAATATGAAATCTATGCTATTAAAAAAGCCTACATTAATATCATTTATAATAACAGTGAAACAGCAATCTAAAACCACAAAATTACCACACTTTTCAGAACTAAATATCTGGTGTTTTCTATTAAATCTGGAAGTTATCAAGGTAAATTATTGCCTGAATTGACACTCAAACTTTAATATCAAATTAAGTATTGCACGTGTATTTAAATAGAAATTGAATTGTTATACTTGATGTGTCTCAACTGCACTTCTGAGCAGCTGATGGCATTAGAATTAAATGATGGAAATATATGTCCTTCAAGAAATGAATTAATTTTCATCAAATGTTGTCATGTATAAGACTATAAATTGTTATAATTTTTACTGAGAGCATAAATAAATAACAATAATATTCTACATATATATTTATGTGTACATAAATATGGATTAATTTCTTTGTAGAAGACTAGTTTATTATTAGAAACTTCATAACTGTTGATAGTTATCTCTATAAATGTAATTCATTTTTAATCTCATGATTTTCTAATATAGTTCAAGACTAGAATTCATTAAAGTTTTAGTTTCTAAGATATCAAAAACAATACATAAAAAGTGTATTTATTAGCAGTAATATTAACTCCAGCTATAATTTATAAAATATTGTCATCCCACAATATTGATTTGACTGAATTTTCTAAGAGAACTTTACAAATGATTTTAATAATATGATCAAATAATAAGAAATACTTTATAAAATATAAAAAATGTGCACTCTTAATCAAAACACATATTGGTGACACAGATTTAGCCTTGGTCAGTAAATAGGACACAAGTGTATTTTTCAACTTTGCTGAAGTATTTTTTTATCTTATTCCTTAGCAGTTGGACTTGTGAGTAAATGATGGTGATGATTATTATTATTATTATATATGCTTTGCGTATAGTTTATATTCGTTAACCTTACAGACATATTAACTTCAGCAAATGAAATAGTAGAAGTATTATGATATATGCGTTTAAGTTTGTATACAAGTTTCTAATGATAAAACTTTCCTATTCATCCTTGAAGCTGTTAGATAAAAATAAATAATTCATAAAGTCATTATATCATCTTTTAGGTTACTTAAGACTCATTACGGTTATTGATCCCAGGGGTAACAATTCATGAGTAAAAAAAAAAACTTTAGAAAGCTTTACTATTTATTTTTTTATAGCAAATCTTTTGAAAGTTTGTAATTTAATTTAATTAATCTTTATTAATTGTGCTCATTATTAATACGTAATATAATTCATATTAATTGTGCTAATTATTAATACGTAATAGCGTATAATTCTAGTAAATATTGGAGGTGTGTAAGCGTTATTTTTCTGTTTAATTAGTCCTTCATTAATAGTATTAATGATATAATATCTTAAAACTTATAATTAATAAAAATATACCTTTATGACTTATTATGATTACACTTTCTTTAACAAAAAATTACGTATATTTCAGAACTCAAATTAGTTAATAGCAACGATTCTTACCTGTTCTTAAATATCTGTATTAGACTATAATTTATAATTTATATACGATATTTTGTTTTATATTGAACTATATACAAAAAAGGCAAAGAAATAAATATGTATTAGGAATAAGAAAAAAACTTTACCATCTATTACGTTATGATTTTTTTTAAATGTGTATAAACTCGAGTGTTTTCGCTTGAACAATAAAATAGATATCGTTTTCGCCAATTAATATATGATATTTATTTCTTTACATTTTTTAATTTTTCACAGAAGGATAAATATTTATAAAATCATGCGACAAAGAACGTACCTTAACGTGGCAAACCTACAGGAGAACAGGTTTTAAAAGTCTAATGCTTCGTTTTAACTTTAATCCATAACTTTTTTAAATTTTAGAATCGCTTTGCAGGCATCGCTCCCGGCTATTGAAATGACATCATTAAAAATAAGTCATGTGATTATTATAATTTAATAAAAAACTTGTGCCGTTATATATCTATATACGATTTAAAAACGGAGACTATATCGTGTTTATATCCTATGACATAAGTTTTTTGTTTCGTATAGGTTAATAGTTCTTTGCTATTGTTTTTATGATTTTTTTTTCTTTTTGTTTAACTAAGAATCAACATTCAATTTATCATAATAAAATCTTTTTATTAACATATATTTTTTTATTTTTTAAAAGGAAATAGATTTGTAAGCATTACTTTTAATAAAAGAACGCAGTTCAAAGCACTATTTACATATGAAATAAAAATATTATTGCTATGTAAAGTAACTGTAGGTTAAACACACACATTCCACCTACGTGCTTATGCTTGCGATTGTTGTTTTAAGTCTAACTTTTATAATTCAAGATCATAAGCGTTGGCATCTTATTACTAAATGTTAATTTTTAATCTAGCGTTAACAATCCAGCTTAAGCCTTGTTTATATAGTTAATATATAAGTTAGTTGTTAAGAAAATCATCCGCATTCAAGAGCATAAGTGACAAGTTGAGACGAGTTCCATTAAACTGATCAGTCTGTCATGTTTTTTTAATCTTTCTTCAATGTCAGACATGAGAGCTAAGGCTCCGATCCGGTGTTGTTACTTATTTTTTAAAGCAATTTGACAACATTAAATTATCATAATCTGTGCTTGAAAATAATTAAGAATTGTTCTACATCGAGTTTCTTCTTTTATATACCATAAATGTATAAAAACAACAAGTAAAAAGCAATATGCTTCAAAGTAACTGAACATGTAATATTTAATAATCTATTGATATTGTGGTATGTTTTGATAATAAAAACATTTCATATCTATAAACACATAATTTTATTATATATAGAAACTTGATCTCACATAATTTTATTATACATAAAAACTTGATCTTAACTGATAATTGTAGATAATAAATTTACATTTCGTTTAGGCCATAGTAAAACCCATGAGTATATAATCCCTAAAACTACAGTACAAATCTAATTTTTTTAAGCAGATACCTTAAGTTCTATTCTACTTTTTCCACAAATACTCATGGAGTTAAACCACTAAACATTACATGGTCACCGTTTATTATGCATTCACAATCTTTAAAACAATGCCACCCAGTGCAAGTCATAGTAATCAATGGATCTAGAAAGTGTGTGCATCAAAATCTCTATATAGTGCCTATTCATCTAATATCTCCAATCTGTTTTCTAGCTTGTAACTTTCCTCAATGTTTTTATTTTGGATCTGCTTGAATGCAATAACCATAATAGACTCATAGATTTATTGTTAAATAAATTGGAAAGATGGCTGCTGGAAGGTTGCATTAGCTTCACAGATCTAACCACAGTACTCTCAGACCAAGGCTCCTCATTGATGAATACAACAAGTTAGAAACTTGTCTGAAGACATTAGATGATAAGACAGTAGATAGGGATTTTGATGCAGAAACCTCTTAGTGTCTGTCAATTATTATGGCTTACACTAGGTGGCTCTACTCTATGCAGAGAGTCATTACTGTTTTAATTTGCATGATGATTCTTGAACAGTATAAATATATTTGTCTTAAAAAATCACCCTATTCCTCAATAGCCATATAAATCTCAGCATTGTTAATGCACTTCATATTATTTTTGTAATTAATCACAATGCTTGATATCAAAATCTTGCTTAATGGATTATTGGAGAGAATTAAAATTGCTCTTATGTTATTGAAAAGATAGAATAGTCAATAATATGTAAAAAAAAAAAAAAAAAGTTTTTCTTTTTGATTCACATAATTTACAAATTGTGTAAACAATTACCTATGAGTTTTGTTGATAAATTTTTAGTAGTAGAAAAAAATGCAGTAAATAAATTCAATGTCTAATTGTAGTTCTTAAATGTCATTTAATACACCTTGAAAGTTATTAATTTAGTTGAAAATTTATTGGTTATTAATTTGTTACTTATTCAACTGGGTTTACTTACTGGAAGTACAGACTGGTGTGGAATTCTTGTGAACACTAATAGAATATTTATTTCTCTGAATATTTGTAATGCTAAAGATTGTCTACTTATACAAATTGCCCATTTATTCTTGAAAATATTTTTAAACAATTCTCTGCGATAAAAAAGCTCTACTCTGGTAATTATCATAATATCATTACATTGATAACATATAAAAAGGACCAGAAATTAATCTACTTGTAAAATGTAACGAAGATAATAAACTTCTAGTAGCTTCAGTGATTATAAGGTACTAGGTAAATCAGGCAAAACTCTCTCTCTCTCTCTCTATATATATATATATATATATATATATATATATATATATTGCCACACACAGCAAGCTAGAGTAATCAATGGATGCCAGAAGGCTTGTACATAAAATTCCCATCTAGTGCCTACTCATCCAATATCCCCAGACTAGTTTCTGGCTTATGGCCTTTGTCAGTGAGTAGCCTTCTGGCATCCATTGATTACTCTAGCTTGCTGTGTGTGGCAATATATATATATATATATATATAGAGAGAGAGAGAGAGTTTTGCCTGTTTTAACAACAGTTATACACAAGCATAAGAGGTGGTGGTCATGTGATGTTTCTTGGCTTAAGGGACTAGGTACTGAGACATCTTGTAACTGTTGCACAATTTCTTAAATGCATACAAAGAACAAGCTTAATTCTCATCATAATATTTGACTATCACCAAATGCTCCCAAAATAGGTTCAGTAATGATCTTCACTTTATCCTTAACATCAAAATCCTCATAACTAAAATAACAATCATCACAAATTCATATGTCATTCATAGTCTAGACACCATTACATTCCAACATACTTCATTAATACCTATCATTTATATATGTCTTTTGTAATTATCAGTTTGAAGTGTCAAGTGCATGGTATATTATTTTGGAATGACTTCTATCATCAAATTTCTGTTGTTTGTGACATTGATTACAATAAAAGTGTTTCATAATAGATTGTCATAATTTTCTCATAATACATAAAATCTTTCCATGAAAAACAGGTTCTCTAAGATTTTTATTTTAATTGATCTAGCTTTGTTTAGAAACAATGAACAAAATGCAAAATGTTTATTCTTTTGACTACGTAGCATTTATTCCATCATGTTTGCACATAAAACAAACTTAAATAGGATATTGTTCTTATTTATGGATTTCACAATAGGCTTCATAATTATTTCTGGAAAAGTCTTTTATATCACTTTATGCCTCATCTTCATACTCTCTATCTATTTGACATTTGTTTGTATCAATTTAAAACATTTCAACATTAAATTTTGATTTCCTATCACTCCTTCATCTTTCGTAATCATTTCATTACTGTTGCAATGAAGTTCCATCTCTACATCAACATTTTATTCATTCATTATGATTTTAGAATCTTGTACACTATCAATATTTTTAGATTCAAAAGATTTTTAACCACTTTAAAAAGATTTTTCTACTATTCTTCTCACAATTGTTACCATTTTTTTATTTCCTAATAGTATATTTTTTATCATTTATTTCTGGCTATTTCTGGATGGGGTTTTTTCTAGCTTATATTTTTATTATTTTTTGTGCTTTTTATCTTTTTTCTTTTATTTCTTTCTGGCTTGTTTTGCTAATACTTTTTAATATTATTTCTAGCATTTCTTCTTTTTTTTCTACATTTTTCTTATATTTAATTGTCGTAACTTTTTTGTTCCTCTTTCATATATTATTCTCTGTCCTCATCTATTTTTTATAAATTACTTTTTTTTCTTATTTTCTATCCATATTTTTTTGCTAAATTTTTATTTCATATTTTTAATAAAACAGTGAACTTTTCACCAAAATGAACAACAAACTATTTTCCAATAAACTTTTTCATGTTCATCTTTTGTAATGACTTTGGTATTTATCTCCATTTGGATCACATCTTGGATTATTTTGTCACTTAATTATCCACTTCCTTTTACTAAAATATTTTTTTTTTATATATTTATTTCTAACCTCAATCATCTAATTAATTTCAAATTATTTAAATTTTGCTTTAGAATTTCTTTATACTTTTTGTTTTTTTAATTTACCTGCTTTATTCTCCTTTTCCACTCTTTAAATATAATGATTAATTAGAATTTACTCTTTTACCTTCCAAAATTTTAGATGATAATTTTTGTAAAAAATAAAAAAGTGTTTTTTCTCTTTCTTCAATGTATAGGGAAATATTAAATTCAGCAGTGTGAGGTGTGAGGCTAAATAGCCTCCTGTATATATATATATATATATACATATATATATATATATATACAGGAGATGCGATCTCCTGGACACACTATATATATATATATATATATATATATATATATATAGTGTGTCCAGGTAAAAAGATGATAGTGTCTGATTCTCAAAACTACCTACAGTGCCATTTCTAAATCAAGACATGTGTTACATAGTGACAGTTTATTTATTCACCAATAAAAAATTTAAGATGCTAGCATGTCTATTTCATGAAAGTGACATAAAATGGGATTTGTGTTTTGTATATTAATCCACAAAGAAACATCATGCTAACATTAAATTTTATTTTAAATTGAAAAAATTGCTATTGAAATGTTTGAAATGATTGATGCTGTTCTGACAGTGAAACTATGGGTTGCAGAAATATTTTCATGTATTTTGCAAGATCTTGTAATGGCAGGGAAAGCACTGAAGACAATCAACAATACTAGGAAACAAACAGTTACATTTTATGTCATAACTTAAGATCCAGATATGATTGGTTTTTAGAAATTTTGTCATGATTAACACAAGTCTGTTGCTATTTTCCCCATGCATTTGTTTAGATATGACACTATAAGTATCTTGAAGATGGAACCAGTCACCTTTTAATTAGAAAAAACTGCTATGGTAAGTGTTGTTGCTTAAGAAGGTGGTGGTAGAAAGTGGTTATGGTCATGATAATCCAATAACGACAATCATTAATATTGAACAGAAAAATATGAAACCAAATAATGTGACATTTTGTGGAGTGTCCATAACAATTAACATATATATATATATATATATATATATATATATATATATATATATATTGTAACCCACAGCAACAGATCACAATTGGGCAGGAACAAAACATGATGGGTTGAGATGAGTGTGTTTATGTGGACTGCATTTGAAATTGGATGCACCTTTACACAAAGAAAGCTAAAATATCACATATATTTGGTTTATCCCTTTAAGAACAATAATAAATAATTGTTGTATAATATCATGACATGCATAATTATTACAATGATTAAATATCTTAGGATATTTTTATAAATTTACCAAAATAATCTTAATGTAATCTTATATGCACAGACTGTATATTGCTATACAATGTATAAAAGACTCTAAGAGATATGAGCGTGTTTATTTAGATATGTCTAACAATTAACTCTCTTATTCCCAGATTAAAGGTAAAGTCAAATCATTTAATTCTCTTAAAGTTCTTAACTAAATCTAATTAAATTATTTAACAACATATAAATTAAAATTACAATTAACTTGTCTCTTATATGATTATGATATCAAGGGGATTTCCTTAAGTTATCTTATTGAATTTTAGATTATGACTAGAGACGGAAGTAATTAATAATGCAAATGGATTCATTAAAAAATTAATTTAACAGAGTGGAAGTATGATCTAATTTATTTCGATGATGTGTAAAAGATAATGATTTCAGTAACAACAGATCACTGTACTACAAATGTAACGATTACTTTACTATTAATAACAATTAATTTTTCAAGCTCCCTTCAGCGTTCTACTCTATCTCATACAAACAATATACATAACGATACACATATGAAAAATAAAAAAGATCCAGCCAGAAATTAGTATTCGAAGCACAGATTAAAAGACTACCTTTCCAAAGATTTGCAGTAAATTACAATAATTACTCATATTCTGGCTAACGTTGTGGTAACAATTAATCATTTTAGAAAAATTTAATTTAACACTTTATAAGTCTTAGCCTTGTTTTGTGGCTATATCATCAATAATTATCAATTCGTTATCCTTAGGCTGATATTAGAACTATTGTGTTGCTTAAAATGAGCAAATTAATCTTATAAGAAGCAATAAGGGAATAATATCCTAGTGATTGGTGTTTGTCATATACAGTATATTAAATGCAGTAGTTTGATACTCCATTAATTAAGAAAGTTGAATTGATCTTATTAATTGTGAGATTTAGCAGAGAATAAATTATCTACTGACTCCAGTTACTTTCACCAAACTTTGTTAAGATTTTAAACAGCTGTCATACAGGAACAATTATATGTTGAATGTTAATCTATACTTCCATAGGAAGAGACAATCACTATTATTCCAAGCACTGTATTCCAATATCAGAGGAAAGATGAATGATTTCTAAAATATTTATATATAGTAGCATCGCATAAGCAACTTTATAAAATCTATTGGCGATTTAAAATATTTAAGTTTGATTTCCTTTTAAATAATATTGGGTGATAATCTTATTATTGTTGTAAGTTGTCCATTTAAGCTGATGAGAAGATACATTTTGTTAGCTAGATAAAATGCATAGTATGTTCCTGCAATGTTCCATGTTGGAAAAGGTGAATAAGATGACTAATTTAAAATTTCACTTGGATATAGTTCTCGATGCACTGTTGTATAGTAAAACTGATTAAATTTTGACAGGGAGTGATATTTATAGCTTGCTATCACGTGGTCTAATATATCATTTAATATTACAGAAGTCATTGCTTTTGAAGATTTTACAGATAAAATTTGTTCCATTGCTATAATACGCCTTAGCAAGTGAAGGTGAGTTTCTGAGAATTTTAGAAGTGCGAATTTTGAGACCGATTTTAAAATAAAATTGAATGTTAAAATGTTAATGTTACACCGAATTTAAATTATTACTGCACCAATAAAGTACAATTGTTTGTTTTATATATAAATAACTTATAATACCGTAATATTATACAATAATAATTAGTTTGATTATATTTTAAAGTTTTCGAAATTTTATTAATAAATTTGTCTAATAACAACTTATTAGCCGAATTTTAATAATTAATGAAACAACTTCCATTTAATCAATTTTACACTGGTAATTTTTTAAATTGACTATATATTTTATCGTTGAAAAATGCATGCATGCACACATATACTTCCAAAGGGAATGAATGATAAACATCATTGTTCTACTTAAGTGTAATACTGATTATTCAATTTTCATAATATAACTATTAGTTTATTGCTTTAAATATTATGTTTTATTGTACTTGGTTAAGTTCTTCCTATAATGTATAGTTTCTATAATATACTTTTTGTGAGCATCTTTTCTGTTTGCACATAAAAAAAATTAGATGCGCTTTTTGAAAAGCAAAAAAATTGAAATGCACGAATTTTTGTTATGCATTGGTTATTAAAGTCTGTTTGGAAAACATTTTGGGTAACTTTCTACCATTGTTATAATAAGTAGTACTATAATAAATTTTTTAAAATTTACTTTTAACCAAGTCATCTCCCACTTTACCAATAATAGTGACTGATTTATTTAATTTAACATGAAAAGAAAGACAATAAAATTTTTCACAGATTATGGCTATGAGATTTAATTCCCCTAGTAAAATATAAGGTTACTATATATATATATATATATATATATATATACATATATATATATATATATATATATATATATATGTATATTGTACTCTTGCTTAACAAATCTAAGTAGATTTAACTTAAAAACTCTCCAGCTAACTATTGATAAATATAATAAACTATAACCAAGTTATATAAACAAAAACTATTAAAGATAAGTATTATTATAACTAGCTCAAAATGTACTTCTAACGTATAATACCTAACAAAATTAATATTTTGTAATAATTAAATATAAACTTAAGAGCATGCTAAATCTCCAAACAAGCTTTTTTTTTATTATTATGATAAATGCTACTACAAGAGAAGGCTTTCAAATCATTTTTATCTTAGATTGTCCCCATCCCAGACCGGTTTCAACTTATGGTAAATGCAAGCTATATATAAGTAATGTGACATCTGACATTTTATTATTACTAATAATTAAATATAATAAATTAATCAAGTTAAAATATAATAACAATAATAATAACAATAATAAGTAATCAGGATTCAAATTAAATGCTCAACTCATCTATTATACTAACAATTTAAATTACGATTAGCTCATTACTTACAATTGAAATGTGATTCGATTAAAAATACTAATACAAAATTATGAAATTCTTAACATGAGACATTCAGCAAGGTATGTGGTTTAACATTGAGGATATATCTCAAAAGATATACTCTCAATGACATAAGAATATTATCCCTATTTAATTTATATAACAGGCTACCCTGTAATAACTCTCATGTCTTATAACACATATAGAATAAATCCTAGCTTAACAACTTATTAAATTTATTATGAAAACAATAAATCAATTATTATTCTTTGATAAAAGTAACATTAAAATTTAACATTAACTAAAATTTCTGTCCATCATTATTTCATGCAATTCTATGATTATTTAAAATCATGTGTGTCCAAGAAAACATTTGGACAAATCAAACTCTTAAGAAGCTATTAATTCCAAAAACATTAACAATTTTATTATGATTTAACAATATACTATATTTACAACAATATACAAAATTTTTCTACAGTACAGGCTTTTTTCATACCTGCACTCCAATATGTAATATAGGGAGTTTGAACTCAGACTTTCACATGACCCTCAACTATCCACACTACCTCATATTGCTGACACACTTGATCACACACATGTTGAAAAGATAAATAATCATCAATATATGTATTTTGTGCTAAACCAGCACTCATCAGTGGGTCCAGATTATCCTCTCCACACATATATAAAATCAATGTTCAGCTTATATTAAGATAACCAATCTTCACACTTTAATGAACAGGCTTCAATCCACTCCACCCCACAACTCTTCAGCCATCGATTTCATTGAAAATCTGATGATTTACAACAATATAAATTTATAAAACTTAAATTATTTACAAAAAATAACATAAGAAAGTTAATTAGATTAAAATATTTACATAAGAAAATATAATAAAAATAAATAAACATTAAATAGTCTTTATTTCAGCTATTTGCTGTGGAAAATAAAATATATGATACATTATAGAAACAATACTATTATGTCTATCATTACAACAATGATATTCCATTGTCATTATTCTAATAAAACAATAACTATAAGTCAATCTAAGTTTATAACAATAACTATAAATAAATGTCTTCTTTAACTAATAATATGTTTCACATTATTTAGAAAGTAATTATAATTATAGCAATGCCTATTAACTTTTCTCCTGTCAAAAATTTCGGTTGACTGAGTAAGTTAAAGATCTAAACTTTTGATTGGTCAATTACAAAATCAGTAGTAAAAATATATTTGTCTTTTAATATTATATTTATTTTAGTTTACTTTCTAAAATGCAAATTAATAATTTTTCAGATTGTGAAAGTGAATGAAAGTTTTTCCAAAAATGCCTTTTTACTTATAATTATAAAAATATTCTATAGTGAAGAACCTAAAAAGAACATTCATAACCTATTAGAAAATGCAGCGTACATCATTGATTTCTTTCACAATTTACATTCATGTAAAAATAAATAATTTTTACTAAAATCTTAACTATTCTTCTAAAATAATTATATTTTCAGCATAGTTTATCAAAATAATTTATATGTAAAAAAATACTTAAAAAATACTTTAAAACATTCATTTTCATTTTGAAAATCAAAACAAAGAACTTGGAGCTGTCAAAATTGTTGACAAGCACTCTCTTTTGTTCAAAATGAGAAACAACCAATCAGTGCCTCAGAAAGTCTGCCTTCTTTCATTGTTCTAGGGTCAAATTTAAATATTATTGATTTTTTACTTGTAAAATAATTCTACAGAGAGCAGCATCTTATGGTACTTTTTAAGCTTTAAAATGAGTGTAAATTCACTATGATAATGTAAAAATTTCCAGTTTTAGAGTGAGTTAAAGCCAATTATGATTAGAGACAGAGAAGGTGGTTGTATGGTTAACCTTTTATGAGTTCATTTTTCTTATAGAAAATTCAAATTATATTAAAGAATTATATTACTTGACATTCTTTATTTATTGATCTTATAATCTATTTCCATAATAGCATTCAGATATTATATTCATCATTTTTTATCACAATCCAACAAAATATGCATTAATATTTGAGTTTAATGATCTCTAACATTAATACATGTCTAGGAATATCATAAATAGTAAATAATTAAACATCATTTGTGATAGAATTTTTTTCCCTCTTGCATTCACAAAAATTTACAGCATTCAACATTCTAGTTATTATTCTAAACATCTTTTAAACTATAATTGCCATGTAACAACCAGTGGAAACTAATAGAGATTATAGTGAGGGATATGAATACAATAATAACTCAAATGAGTATGAAACAGCATGGTTATTTACAAGTGCTTAATATCACATGTTTATCATGCACCCTAAATTCTGGATATGGCTTCTACCTGAGCTCTTACTGAACTATAGAAAGAACACAACTGACCATACAGATCTTTTTTACCTTTATTTTAATTCTTACCTGACAACAATATGATTCACATATAATATCCTTCCTTAATATCCCTAGCACCTAAGATTTTGTTTGCAATTAATTTCCCAGACCATTATCCTTTATCTTCTACATTCTGAATAATTTGTTTATCATCACAAAGAAATATTAGCCTCATTACATAAAATAATCTCCAAACCACATTTCCAAAACAAATATCTAATATTAAATTGAAGACAGTTTAAAACATTGTATACACAAATGATTTCAATAAAATATTTATCATTATCATACATTCATTCACTTATAGTATTAGATAATTTAGAGATCAACATTTTCATGTTATTGCATCTAAACAGATACCATCCATAATAATATTTTAAAAACTCATAATTATATTTAATTATCATAATTATATTGTAAAAACATATGCATACTCAAGTATTCATAAAAATTGCATAAATACCTTTACATAACTCACAAAGCATTTTCTTACATTTACATTACATTCATAAAGTAATTAATATGTTATAATCATGTTAAATATGATTTATCTGACTTTAATATTCAAGGGGAATATGATAAATAAAATATAAATTATAATACCTTTAAAATATTGTTAAAATGCATCCCCTTCTCTTCTTGATCATCTGAATATAAAATAAGCTATAGGTATTTCATTTTTACCTTCCAGAAAATTAAACTTTCTGATATCTATCTTTTTCTTTATTCTTAAAAATAAATTACTTCAATATTTAAACTAAACATATTTGTAATAAACGTTTTTAACTGAATATTATTAATGATAATAATAATAAAAATATTAATACTAATACATAGAAAAGTAATAAAATCAAAGCTATTAAAGTCCTTCATTACTTTCATCCTCCAGTACTGTGCTTCACCCCATTCCTATGGACAACAGAAAAAGTTTAAACAAAACTTCTCTTTCCCTGCCACTGCTAAACAAATCTTCATAAATCACAAATTCAAATCTTTGAAAATCTTGATGAAATATTGTCCATCCACATGGAATAAATATTTTACTAAGTCCATTTTTTTAGCATTTATCAGGAGAATGAATATTTTGGAAAAAAAAAAACATTTACTAATATAATTTTTACATTAAATAATTTTTCACATATGTATATTTTTAGGGTAGTCTACATTATATGGCAGAATATAACACAATATTCTTTCATCAGTAAGCATTTATAAAGCCTTTTATAAAATAAGATTATTTACCAATTCATTTTTCAGCAGACAATTTTCATTATTATTTTCCTACTAATGTATATATTTGTATTTAAATGATTATAATTTATCACAGGATACTTCTTAAAAATTCAAGATTTTATCTTTTCAAATACACACATCTCAATCAATAATTTCTTATAAAATTGTACAGTTTCTTCATGCAGGCAATATTACATATAACATAATGATAATCTTTAAAATCATATCTCAATTCATATCACTTTTAATAAAGAAAATATTTTAAAATGTACAATTCATTTATCTTTCTTTAAATATTAAAATGTTTTATGATGTATAGTTCCACATTTCTTTTAAATAGGAAAAACTTTTTTTAAAAAAGATAAAGTTCAAAAGACATTTTCTCTCAATCTTGCTACTCACAAATTTAAAATATATAATATCTGTTCAAGCTGTTCTTTAAAAATAAACTAATAATAAAGTATATTTAACCACATTCCCAAATAGTATAAAGTATATTTGCATGTTATAAGATTCTTTCATGTGTATCTAATTCAATTGCATATATCATTTATTCTTCCTTTTCTTCCTTTTAAAATACATAAAGCTGGTTAAATAACTTTCAACAAATATCCATTGCATACTTATAAGATATAAATTTTTTGACAGTTTATATTTATAAGAGTTTAGCAAAATTATTAGATATAAAGTTCTTTCATTTCACATATGCTAAGCATATTAAACATGATGTTCTTATGAATCCTTAAGTTTTCTTCAGCCATATGGTTTAAATTCTCATGGCTTCTGAGAGACATTATGCCTATACTTTTATGACAACTATTAGTTTCCATAAAATTATCATGGTTTTCATCAAGTTTTGATGTGAAATTTTACTGATAGGAAATATTTAATTTACCCAGACATTGAGTACATTAAAATAATTATTTAAAATTATACTTTTAATTTTTAAATAAAAAAATATTTTATAAAAAATTAAACTTTAAAATAAGACCCAATTAGACAAATAAAACAAAACAAAATTAGACAAGAAATGTTACAACTGTCTAGACTGATTAACACTTATATTTATACCCATCCTATTCAGTGATATCATTGGTTAATCCAAGTTCTTAACAAATACTAATTTGCATATAAACCAAATTATTTTATCTATAAAGTAATTTTCTAAATTATGACTTATCATTTTTATATTATATTAAATTTCTTTCATATTTCTATAATATTAAATATCTTTATTTAACAATTAAAATATCTTTAATAACTTAAAATATTAATTTTAAAATAAAAATATTGTTTTAAACAATACATTAAAACTAATTGTTACTTTTAAAACATCATTTGCAACATTTTAATATTTCTAATTTTACTATTCAAAACTAAAAATGTTTATTTTTGCTTAACAGATGAAAACCTAGAGACAAACCCCCACATTTTCAAGCTATGTGATAATTTTTAGAACATTCAAGAATAATTTCATTACTAATTATTTAAAATAATAATTTAAATAAATAAATTTATTTAAAATATATAAGATAATATTTAATAGAGTAATTAAACTATTGCTTTAATATTATATCAGTTAAATATAATAAACATAAATTAATTTTATCTTTCAAATAACTTTATATTACTTTTATTATGTAAATTACATTAAAACAACTTTATAATACTTTAAATATCTTTATAAACTTCCTATCTAATAAGTTTAAACTTATTTTACTCACCAAAATTAATATAAAATAGTAATAGCCTAATACAAATTTACTTTTTTAAAACCAAGCTATTTTTAAGCTCTACTTAGAATTGGCTGTCACAAATACATGAATATAATATAAATAGTCATATTAGAACATAAATAAAAAAATTTAAAAACATAATTGAAATGATATTGATAATTTAATATAACCAATCTTTTTTGTACATCAATTATATTACATAAAAAAGTAAAATAGTTTGAAATATATACATATGCAGAGATAATTGGTTCTGTCTCTTATCTGTCACCAGTGCCATCTCTGAACCAACAAGATTGATTTCAAAACCATTAAATATTACATGATCACCATTTCTTATGCTTGCTCATAACTGTTATTAAACCAGGCAAAATTCTCCACACAGTAATGGTACTTAGTGCAAGCCAGAGTAATCAATGGATGCCAGAAGTCTTGTTCATAAAATCCCACACCTAGTGCCTACTCATCCAATATCCCCAGACTAGTTTCTAGCTTGTGGCTTTTGTCAGTGAAGAGCCTTGGATCTGAGAGCACTGAACCTAGATCTTAGGATCTCATGGTGATTGCAGTATTTTGTAACAAATGGCAGACATGTTTGTGCACTCCAGAAAAACTAGAATGTATTCGAGAAGTTGTTTTTAGATCACGCACTGATAACTGGAATTTAATTAAGTCATTGACGTAATGGCGATCGACAATTCCAAGAAATATTTGCTGATTGCAAATATTTCTGGATAAGAGACCTACCTTATTGGACAATGAATTGATTGTTGCTATTATCAGAAAGTGATAAGAAGACTGGGTAACAATTACACAGTGTAATATAGAGAGTAGTAGAGAGCAGTCATGCAGTAGCAAGTAGCAGACAGTATGGAGTGCATCTACAGTAGTGTTACTGTTCAATTCCAGTAGGAGATATCTGGCAGCAGTCACAGTGCTTACTACAAAGAGTTTGTGTACAGCTAAACTGGACTGGGGCTAAGATATGCCCATTGTGAACCATTTTTGTAGCAGCCAGCCTAAAAGAACATTGTGGGAATTGAACTTTAGCGAACTGTAGAAATAGACTCATTGGAGAGCATCCACTTTCAGATCATTCATTGGAGAGCAGTCAGTGCATACCATTTGTTGGAGAGCATCCGTGGCAGAGCATTCATTGCAGACCATTCGTTTGGAGAGCATCCATTGCAGAGAATACAGTGTATATTCAGAGCATTCATTGCAGACCATTCATTGGTGATCATATGCAGCAGAGCATTAGTTGCAAGAGAACATTGTGGGAATTGAACATAGTTATTTGCTAACTGCACAGTCATACTTGCAGATATAACATTTGCACAGTCAGACTGGTGGATAAAACATTGGCACAGACACATTTGGAACCTGTAAGTAGCGAATAAGTTTTGAACAACAAGTTTAGCTATAAACGGGAAAATCGGGTGAAAATGGAAAGCCCAGTTAGTAACATTAATAACGGAAGTGATATAACAATGCTGTAAGTTGGGAAATAATATGCTTGCACAGTCAACACCGGAATCTGAGTTCCACCATGCTTGCGCCATCACCATTGAACGTAACTGGTGAAAAAGTTTCAGCAGCAGTTAAATCGAACATTTCTGAGTGAAATAACAGGAAAGTAGGAATAGAAAAACAACACCAAGGAATCACAACAAGGGTTTTTCTGGAGTGGAGGGAGGTGTAGTGTTTTGTAACAAATGGCAGACATGTTTGTGCACTCCAGAAAAACTAGAATGTATTCGAGAAGTTGTTTTTAGATCACGCGCTGATAACTGGAATTTAATTAAGTCATTGACGTAATGGCGATCGACAATTCCAAGAAATATTTGCTGATTGCAAATATTTCTGGATAAGAGACCGGACCTTATTGGACAATGAATTGATTGTTGCTATTATCAGAAAGTGATAAGAAGACTGGGTAACAACTACGCAGTGTAATATAGAGAGTAGAGAGAGCAGTCATGCAGTAGCAAGTAGCAGACAGTATGGAGTGCATCTACAGTAGAGTTACTGTTCAATTCCAGTAGGAGATATCTGGCGGCAGTCGCAGTGCTTACTACAAAGAGTTCGTGTACAGCTAAACTGGACTGGGGCTAAAGTATGCCCATTTGAACCATTTTTGTAGCAGCCAGCCTGAAAGAACATTGTGGGAATTGAACTTTAGCGAACTGTAGAAATAGACTCATTGCAGACCATTCATTGGAGAGCATCCGCTTGCAGACCATTCATTGGAGAGCAGTCAGTGCAGACCATTTGTTGGAGAGCATCCGTGACAGAGCATTCATTGTAGACCATTCGTTTGGAGAGCATCCATTGCAGAGAATACAGGGTATATTCAGAGCATTCATTGCAGACCATTCATTGGAGAGCATATGCAGCAGAGCATTAGTTGCAAGAGAACATTGTGGGAATTGAACATAGTTATTTGCTAACCACACAGTCATACTTGCAGATATAACATTTGCACAGTCAGACTGGTGGATAAAACATTGGCGCAGTCACATTTGGAACCTGTAAGTAGCGAATAAGTTTTGAACAACAAGTTTAGCTATAAGTGGGAAAATCGGGTGAAAATGGAAAGCCCAGTTAGTAACGTTAGTAACGGAAGTGATATAACAATGCTGTAAGTTGTAAAATAAAATGCTTGCGCAGTCAACACCGGAAGCTGAGTTCCACCATGCTTGCACAGTCACCATTGAACGTAACTGGCGAAAAAGTTTCAGCAGCAGTTAAATCGAACATTTCTGAGTGAAATAACAGGAAAGTAGGAATAGAAAAACAACACCAAGGAATCACAACAAGGGTTTTTCTGGAGTGGAGGGAGGTGTAGTGTTTTGTAACAAATGACAGACATGTTTGTGCACTCCAGAAAAACTAGAATGTATTCGAGAAGTTGTTTTTAGATCATGCACTGATAACTGGAATTTAATTAAGTCATTGACGTAATGGCGATCGACAATTCCAAGAAATATTTGCTGATTGCAAATATTTCTGGATAAGAGACCTACCTTATTGGACAATGAATTGATTGTTGCTATTATCAGAAAGTGATAAGAAGACTGGGTAACAACTACGCAGTGTAATATAGAGTAGTAGAGAGCAGTCATGCAGTAGCAAGTAGCAGACAGTATGGAGTGCATCTACAGTAGAGTTACTGTTCAATTCCAGTAGGAGATATTTGGCAACAGCCACAGTGCTTACTCCGAAGAATTCGTGTACAGCTAAACTGGACTGGGGCTAAGGTATGCCCATTGTGAACCGTTTTTGTAGCAGCCAGCTGAAAGAACATAGTGGGAATTGAACTTTAGTGAACTGTAGAAGTAAACTCGTTGCAGACCATTCATTGGAGAGCATCCACTTGCAGACCATTCAATGGAGAGCAGTCGGTGCAGACCATTCATTGGAGAGCATCTATGGCAGAGCATTTGTTGCAGACCTTTCGTTTGGAGAGCATCCATTGCAGAGAATACAGGGTATATTCAGAGCATTTGTTGCAAACCATTCATTGCAGAGTATACACAGCAGAGCATTAGTTGCAAGAGAACATAATGGGAATTGAACATAGTTATTTGCTGACCGCTCAGTCATACTTGTGAATATAACATTTGCACAGTCAGACTGGTGGATAAAACAGTGATCATGTGTTGTTTACTGGTTTAATACCAATCCTGCCTAATATGATAGTGATGGCTATGGTTATTAAAGAACCAAAGACACTAAAATGTATGGGTAGTGAACTGAGTTCAGACCTATATGACTATATAAACTAATGAGCTTGGATTGAAAATATTATTGTGTTTTCAATTTTATTCTCATAGTTTTGTAGTTAAGTAGAGATAAAAAGTGGCTGCTGGAGGGTGGCAATACTGTATGGAGAGTTTTGCCTGTTTTAATGCTTTCCTTGTCATATAAAATCTTGAAAATACCTGAAAACTTTATTGTGATTCACAACTTTACTACCATATGTAATTTAGATCCTTTTAAATAATTCAGTAGCATCTTTTCATTAAAATCCACTATATTGAAATGAACTGATTTAGTAGTGCACAACAGAGTGTGTGTGCATGTAATTTAAAGCTTATAAGGAAATGAACACAGACAAAATTTACAATTAAATCTAACGTAATAAAGAATGACTTAAATATTGATTAAGTAATAATCTTTTTAGAAATATTATATTATTTAAAACCAAATTTGAGAAAAATCTATATTTTAATGAAACGATAAAAGAGATATATTTTTGGATAAGACAAAAGTTTTTTTTATAATGTGCATTGATTATAATTAATCCTATAATCTGTTTGCCTACTTAAAAGATTAATGTGCATATTTTAAAAAAAAGGAATAATCGCAATTATTTTGTACATCTGGGTCTCGTTTTACGCGATAGATAGGTTCCTCAGAAAACACGTGCAAACAAAATCACGCAAAAATAGATGTAACTTACCTTGAAAAAGGGGGGATACAGACTGTGATTTTTCAAAAATCACATAAAAGCAAAGCACCAATGTAAAATTACTTTAAAATTTGTGCAAAAAAAAAAATAAGGAAATAAAATATGACTAATAAAAAATTTCAAATTTGAAAAAAATTGATACAAGACAAACTTTTTTTAACTATAATATTTAATTTTATTCAAAACAATATATTTTTATGCATAATTTACAGTAATTTACATTTTTTATACACGTTTTAATTATTATGGCTATTTTCCGATAAACAGGTTCGTTTGCAAACTGGTAAAAAATCAGATTCTTTACAAGAGGAAATACAACTAGTGCCAATGTCACTCTCATGTTGTGTTAATGGTTTTCTGGTGACAACGTAATTAGTAATTAATCTAACAACTAAAAATTAAATTCTTATTTTTGGCTTTAATTTTTTAATTTTTAATTTTAATTGTGCCCACTGCTATTACGCACCTTTTAAAAATAAACTTGTGGACACTAAATGATTAATAATTGATTACGTTCTTTTTTAAAAAGCAAAAACAGAATGTGATTTAAAATGCAAAATTAACACGCATAATGTTTGAACAAATTTACATTATAATCTTGTAAAATTTAATGTGTGTATACATAAAATGTGGAAATCATGATTTTAATTTCATTATTACATAAAATCTTACTATTATATAAAGCACTGAAAATATTAAAATAACTAAGATGAAAGTCGAATTCCGATAATGTGCTATTACTTTCAATATATCGAAAGTGCGCAAAATTTATTATTTAAAGTAATAGTGCATTATCAGAGTTCGACTTCTGGAGAAACATGAATCACATAACTTCAAAATCGCGTTAAATAAATCCGCGTAAAAAGAGACACAGGTGTATTTATTAATTAAGATAGAAAATGCTTAATTATTTATTTATTTGCATCTAAAGCAATAAAAATATCATGTCTCTACAACACGATTTCACTTACATATTACTGTTTTAACAATATATTTATATTCACTATTTCTATGTCATTTACAGTAAGCTTTAATAACTATTAGGTGCATTGTTCCAATTTTCAAAGCTCCCCACTGTTTAAAACCATAATCTTGAAACTAATCTGGAGATATTGAGTAGGATGACACAGTATAGAAGGTGTATTAAGCATTATCATCTGAGACCTGTTAGTTGCTAAAATTTATAATAGTAATAATAACAAGTCAGATGTCACATGACTTATATATAGCTTGCACTTACAAATATGTAAAATTAAGAGCATGCTAATAGCTCTAAACAAGCTTTTTTTATTTATGATAAATGCTACTACAAGAGAAGGCATTCAAATCATTTTGACCGCTTTCGACCTATGGATCTCTTCAGTGAGGAGTTGGGACATTAGATTTAAAAAACCAACTCAAGCAAAGCATTTATCTAAAAGTTAATTGTTAGAAGAAGATCTGAAACTTTTAGACATCTACATGTCTTTAAAGTCAGCTATATATAAGTCATGTGACATCTGACTTGTTATTATTACTATTATTATTGTGCTGTTGTGGCTTTAGCTAAATTAAAGGGCTAAGACTATTAATATATGGAGTATCTGAATTAAGTTCAGGCCCATATGATTTTTTCAGTTGGACTGCTGACTTTAAAGATATGTATATGTCTAAAAGTTTCAGATCTTTTTCTAACAATTAACTTTTAGATAAATGCTTTGCTTGAGTTGTTTTTTTAAATCTAATGTCCCAACTCCTCACTGAAGAGACCCATAGGTCAAAACCGGTCAAAATGATTTGAATGCCTTCTCTTGTAGTAGCATTTACCATAAATAAAATTTATAGTAAATGGCATAATGATAGTGAAAGAAAAATGTATCCTCTGCATCAATTATAAATATTGGGCTCAGAGTAAATGAGTATTATTATATTGGAGAGAGCTTCAGAAAGTAAGGCAGGAAGTGGATGCTAATTTTTATGTTGACTGAATTTAAACTGCCATAAAAATAAGAGATAGTTTTTCTGTGATTTATAACCCAATATGTGGAAAATTGACCAATTTCCTGACTGAAGTCAATGAAATTTTAAAGAAGATGAACTGGATTGATAACTACTAACATTTATAATATATTTCTGGTAATAAAAGTGCAACCCTAACTGCAGTGCTATATGTTATGCATATGCTATTTCATGTATATGGATAAAAGCACAACTGTAAGAAAGATTCCATCCCAATTATGTATATTGTCTATGCATGAGATCCATTATTATTATTATTATTATTATTATTATTATTATTATTATTATTATTATTATTATTATTATTATTATTATTATTATTATTATTATTATTATTATTATTATAATTATTATTATTATTATTATTATTATTATTATTATTATTATTATTATTATTATTACTACTACTACTACTACTAGTACTACTACTACTACTACTACTACTACTACTACTGCTACTGCTACTGCTGCTGTTGCTACTGCTACTACTACTACTACTACTACTACTACAACTACTACTACTATTATTATTATTAGTAGTAGTAGTAGTAGTGGTAATGTTATGGATGAAGATATCATTTACAATTAATTTTTTTTTATAATGAAGGTCTTAATATGATTAATCCAGTCATTTCAATCCATAGGTTTTCATTTCCATGTCATTCCACAAAACATTTTTATCACATTCATTCATTTATTTCACACATGGGTTTTTAATATATATTTTACAATCTCTTGAGATCCAGTTTATACGTTTGTTTAAGAAACATATTCAACTCAGCTCTGTGTTAGTCTTTTAATTTTTCTAATGATGTTAATTACACTTGTTTAATTTCTTTACCATGTATTTTATTTTTGACCTTTCCTTGTTATTCCAACAAATAACATTCCACATTTCATTATTCAATCAAATGTCTACGTATCATTCATCTAATAAGCATTCAAATCTCAGATACAAGTGTGAAAATTATTAAAACACATCTATTAAAAAATTTCCCTTCCACACACATAGAACTATTTTCTTTTAATATTAAATTACTTCTACGAAACGCATCCCATCCTAATTTTATTTTGTGATTAATTTTATCCACTATTCTTTCATCTGTATACATAATTTTAACCAGGTGTTTATTAAATTCTCTTAATTTTATTATTATTAATTTTATTTTCTCTTTATGAAACAAACCTCTGAACGTTCCTTAAGTCTTTTTTTATCGTTTAGAATATTATTTTCTCACTTTCTCTTGTAATTCTTGTAACAATTTTTGAAATTGAAATATTATTTGCAAAAGCAATCTGTAATCTCAAAGACACAGCTAATTCCAAAAATTGCTTATTTACTCAATTTTTTTAACTTCTTTTAATTGGCAAAATTTTTCTTAAGGTAGATGTAAAATATTTTGAAAATATGCTATTACCTTTCTTTTGTTCTTAATTGACTTAGTATAATATAATCATTATTATTGCATTCTTCAAAAGTTGATATCTGAAATCTATATCTTGATGATATGAAGTTTTAATCAGTACTAAAATGCTAATGTAACTCCACATTTTCTAATTATGATGATTTCATGTTTATTTTTTAAAAAAAGCAAGGTAAAAAATAAAAAAATTGTAAAACTGTGTATCAAATATCTAAATAATAAAGATGTATCACACAATTAGAAGAATGCAATAGTAATATTGATATTTAAGAGAAGTGATAAAGAAGATATTAAAAATTATAAGTTTATCAGTCATCATATGTTCCCCGTATCTTTATACTTGCTTATAACTGTTACTAAACAGGCAGAGCTTTCCATACAGTAGCACCCCTCAGTGCAAATCAGAGTAATTAGTGGATGCCAGAAAGCTTGTGCATAAAATCCCTATCTGGTGCCTACTCATCCAATATCCCCAGACTAGTTTCTAGCTTGTCACTTTTATCAGTGAGGAGCCTTGGATCTGAAACTAGTTTGAAACTAGCTAAAAACTAATCTGGGGATATTGAATGAGTAGGCACTAGATAGGGATTTTATGCACAAGTATTTGGGTATCCATTGGTTACTCTGGCTTGTACTGAGTGGCACTACAGTATGGAGAGTTTTGCCTATTTTATTCTATCAGTCCTATGTAGAATCCTTGCCAAGATGATTGCAACTCATCTACTGCAAAGTCAACTAAAAGAAGTTGAATTTAAAAGTTGACAGAAAATAGAAAAAGATCTGTAAATCTGACTTGCCTTTAGACTTTGAATTTGAAAGATCTTTGGCTCTTTTAAGCATTTCCATGGTGTTTAAAGCTTTGGACCATCATGATAAAATCCAGATATTATCATACTAAATTTTATAGTAACCCTGAGATTAACATTAATAAGAGTAATTCTACACCTCTAAAACTTTTTTATAGCAGTTATACAAAAGGTTAGTGGAGATCATTTAAGTCAGCTAGAATTTGCTGATGATATGATTATCATAAATATTGCATCAGATTTCTAGAAAATGTTGCAACAATTATCAACTAAAATTAAAAAATTAAGACTAAAGATAAATACTGACAAGATTAAAGTAATGTTCAGTGATGTTTTTCAGAAAAAAAACACATCAAGATTGATAATAATGAATTAAAAGAAATCACATGATCACTCTCTCTTATACTAGCACATAATTGTTTATAAACAAAGCAAAACTCTCCATACAGTAGTGCCACCCTGTGCCAACCAGAGTAATCAATTAATTCCAGAAGGCTTGTGCATAAAATCCCTATCTAATGCCTACTCATCCAATATCCCCAGACTGATGATGGCCACAAGCCAGAAACTAGTTTGGGGATATTGGCTGAGTAGGCATTAGATAGGGAATTTATGCACAACCCTTCTGGCATTCATTGATTACTCTGGTTGGCACAAGGTGGCACTACTGTATGGAGAGTTTTGCTTTGTTTAATTAAAAGAAATTAACAACTGCATTTATCTTGAATAGATTATTAATTTAATGTAAATGAAATATAATTAATAAGATGAATTAAAAATTGAAACATAGAGTATTCAGAAATTTCTTAGTATTCAATGTAACATGCCTATGTGTTTGAAAAAGGAATATAGATCTGAGATTTGGGCACTTAATAAAACATCAATATAGCGACTTTAGATCATTCAAACAATATGAAAAGATTACGCTGAGTCTAATAAGAAGAAATTAAAAGTAAAATAGAGCAAATAGAGATCACTGTCTTCATCAAATAAATTAAAATTTGAAATGGAGCTCTAATGGAGATATGGATGAAAATGGATGGACAGCTAAAATGTTTAATAGAAATACAAGATATTGTAATAGATATAGAAAAAATTGTATTTGAGATGGCTGGATGAAATAATAATATTTGTCGATCCTGTAGATAAGAGAGACTGTGAATTGAAGAAACTGGATTAACCTTGGAGATATAATCATCTGCTAGGACAGAAGTTGGCAACCTGTGGCTTGTGAGCCACAGACATTTCTTTAAGCCCCAGATTACTGATCTTTGTAGCATGATAAACAATCATATATTTTTTTATTTTTACTTAACATTTTTAATACTTTAAATACAATTATACTTTATATACATAGAGTCTAGATTTAATACAAGGGATTTGAACATAGACTATTAAGCTCTCTTTAGTCATCTACTCTATGTTGGAGGGTGGAGTAGATTGAAGCCTGTCAATTAAAATGTGAAGATTTGCTATCTTAATATAAACCAAGCACTGATTATATATATATATGGGAGATGATGATCTGGACTAATTGATGAGTGCTAGTTCAGCAAAAATAGTTGCGAAAATTTTTTATTGTTTTCACATGTGTGTGTTAATATGTATTGCCTGCCTGTATGAGATAAAGTAGATGGCTGAAGAAAGCTTGAAAGTCTGTTATAATTTTTAAATAAATATTTGCATAACTTAAGAAGAGAAAAAACATCGTTTTTAAATTCAGCCTTATTATAGAATAGTAATTATTGTATAAGATGAATTTTTAAATGTTAGAAATTTGTGAATAAATCAAACTGTCAAATATATATATTTTGATTTTGTTTTCTTTGTTTGTTTTTATAAGAATTTCAATTTTCGTAATATGACTGATTCGATTATATTTTGTTATTAAAATAAATATTCAAATACAACCACAACCATTCAAAAATCCACATTTTTCATCAATCTATTATTTCACCTAATCTCTGGCAGCTTTTTTCACTTTTTAGTGTGGGTTAAACAAAATAATCAATGTTATAATGGTTGCCGTCCACTAATGGATCAACAATGATTAAAATTTATAATAAGGAATAATTTATGGTTTAAAATTTTATATGTAAACTACACTGAAAATCTAACCACTGATTATCTGTATATATACGAATCCATACCGATAAAATCATTAAAAGATCATTATGAAAAGTAAATTCATCATCATTATCCACAACCATTATCAATCCACTGCAGGATGAAGGTCTCTCCAAGTTCAATCCATTTTCTCCTATCTTTAGCTTCTCTTCTCCACATCACCCCTGCACACTTTCTTATTTCATCCATCCATCTCACATGTAGTCTCTTTCTGGGTCTTTATAATCTCTTGGAATCCAGTTTAAGATTTCAATTGTCCATCTATTATTATCTCTTCTAGCAATATGTCCATTCCAGCACCACTTCAGTCTTTTAATTTTTTCACTGAGATCAGTAAAATCTGTTTGTTCTCTTACCCACATATTGCGTTTTCGATCTCTTCTTGTTACTCCTAACATGCATCTCTCCATACTGCTTTGAGTGGTCTGAAGTCTCTGTATTGCTCTTCTATTAAGTGCCTAAGTATCAGATCCTTATAAATGAATATATGTGTGCGTGCCTATTCTGAAGTATTTTTGATTGCAGAATATACAGTGTTATTATCAAGAGGAAAAAAAATACGGTATTACTTAGAATTGGACATTATAAAAAGGGGGAAAGAAATAGATAAATAATTAATTTTTTAATTAAATTCCAAAAAAATTTAAAAAACATACGTATAGAGATTACAGATCAGAATTATTGGTATAAATTAAGAAATCTTCATTTGCAAAGATTCTATAAAAGTCGAAAATGATCTACAATTATATATAATGAAATTGTTGGTACGATAAAAATATTATTTTATTGATAGATAGAATAATTAATACAACTATATATTACTATTACGCATTATTTATAATCATCGTAAATATAAGTTTATTTTCATATTTGTAAAAACCATACTTCATTGAAACAATTATTTAAATATTAAATAAACTACATAAAGATATATAATTAATAAATATACTTTTTTTTTATTTTGCCTGTGCGTGTCAAGTCTAGTAGATCTCGAAACACACCCAAACTTAATATTAAAAAGGATACTAATTTAATTATTGATTTGTCCTTGAAATATATTCCTTATCCTGACACTAATTAATGTCGATAACTTTTCCCCAGAAGCAAACAGATAGGGCAGAGATTTCTTTTAGTCTTATAAATTATATAGTTTTTGTTAAGGAAGTAAAAGTCGGACTTGACAATAGAAATCTGGATTTATTGTTTCTTCAACTAAGTATATAGTATTCTATTTCTAGTACCAGTGTTGGTTTGAATGAAAAAAGTCAAGATTGTTAACGTAAATTTAATCAACATTTTAAAAAGTTCGTTCTTGAGGATAAATATAAGACTTGAATTTATTATAAACAATCTTTATATATTTATATATATAGGTTCCTTCCAATAAAGTGTAACCTGTTGAAACAAGAGTAGCTGCCTGTTTCAGCTCCATCTATAGTAAAGTATTCAGTGGATACCAGATGATATGTATTTAAATTCCCTATTCCCAAACTGGTAAGGATTTTGCCTTTATATTATTTCATTACATAAAGTATAGGAAATTTGTTTTTTCCCACCAAGTTACGAGAGGAGTCCTATTATAGATGGCACTGGAGTAGAAAACTACTTCTGTTCATCAGATATTGTGTAAGATAAAAAAAAATAAGTGATTGCTGTATATTGTAAATGAATCGGGATTGTTTCAATAATGAAAAATTTCCAAATAAATTTAGTTTTTTTTAGGTAGTTAATTCATAGCAAACCAATTAGTTACTTAATATTTGTCAGAGGCGATTTGAATCCATACTTTCAAGCTCCATGAAATATGTATATTGACGAACATTTTTCTTTTCACGTGTATGTGGTCCCATGTTTTGATTGTATAAGATGGAGTGGCTGACCTAAAAGAGCATGAAAGTTTGGGTTCAAATCTCCTTTAATTATATGTAGCTTAAGTATATATACTATACTTGTATTTAAATATTGGTGCAAACAAACAGGTGTTACTGACCTCATTGAAAAAATTGAGTCTGAAGTGGAGTTGGGCTGGACATATTGCTAGAAGAGATGATAATAGATGGACAATTGATATCTTAAACTGAATTCCAAAAGATTGTAAAAGATCCATAAAGAGACCACATGTGAGATGGATGGATGAAATAAAAAAGTATGCGGGGATGATGTGAAGAAAAGAAGCTAAAGATCGCAGAAGATGGATTAAATTTGGAAAGCCCTTCATCCTGCAGTGGATTGTTAATGATTGATGATGATGACAATGATTGTTCAGTATATGGGTGTCTAGGAAATGTCAGCTAAAAAATTAAACAAATAAATAAATAAAACCCTCACTAATTGAGAAGTAATTGAATATTAATTTTTATTTTTCTATTTCTTTAATAGTTGAAATAAAAATAGTTTACAAAAGGTTTTTGAAACTGTTCACTTATGGTAACCGTACTGAAATACGTAATTCGCTTTACAATCATAATAAACTAAAGAGTTATAATCTTTTTAATTTCAATTTGTTCCAGTATTTTATCTATATTTATTTAAGAATTCAAAATAAAAATATATATTAACATTATTCTAAAAAGCAATAGTTTCATTCTAATAGTTGTGTTATAAGTATGCTATCTGATAAAAAAAAAAATATAAATACAAATATTGCTTCAAATTGTTCCTATAAAACTATGGAAAGGAAATTCATATTTTCATCAAAAAATTAATATAATTTGATTTACAGTTATTAATTGTTTTGCACTCACAACTTTAATGTCAATCCATTTCAGATAAATACGTTAATGAGTATTACTAATCGTTCATTAAACTACAGATTAGCATATCATTGCTAACCCAGATATAAGTTTTAAATTTAATCATGAAGATTAAGGCCTAAACATAAACACATGAAATAACCCAATTTCAATTCCCTTTTGTGGTATAATATCTTTTTAGATATACAGTGAAAAATACAAACTGCACTGTATCTAGTTGTATTTTTATATTGGACAATTTCCATCATCTAACATTAGTATTGAATGCCTTTACAAAAGTTTAACTTTATTTAAATATTCCAAATATATTCAACTGTTAGTAATAGTACATTAAACTGGTTAGTATATGCACAATGTTTCAAGAGGTATTATTCTTCCTTCTTTTTCAGGTATTGCTGACCCAACCAGTGGCAGTACTAGCTTGGGATTCGAACCTGGACCCTTAGATTACTGAGTATTAAATTTTAAGGTAACATTCTAACCAACCAAGCCATCCTGCCAAAGGCACCAGTCAATAGAAATTTCGCATACTTATCTATGAAGTTCCTCCAGATTTCTCCACTTTTTCCTAAGAGAAAAGTTAATTAATGGTATTGATACATTATGTATAGTCATACTAAGTTGGCTCATGGGATTTTTTGCCATGAGTATATGGAAATTCTACTGACTGTTGTCTTTGGCAGGATGGCTCAGTTGGTTAGAGTGTTCGTTTAAAATTCAATACTCAAGAATCTAAGGTCCAGATTCAAATCCCACTGGTCAGGCCAGCAACACCTGAAAAAGAGGGGAGAGTAATACCTCTCAAAATTTTATGTGTATACTCACCTGTTTGATGTGTTATTATTAACAGTTGAATGTGTTTGAAATATTTGAATATAGTTAAATTTTTCTAAAAAACATTCAATGTGGTTATTAGATGATGAAAATGGTCCAATATAAAAATACAACTAGAACACCATCATCACAAACCTTCAGAAATATACTGTATCTAATTTCATGTTTTCAATTATAGACTTTTCAAACAAAAATGTAAACATTAACATACAAACAAAAAAACTTAAAATTTGCAAATTTGGTGACATTCAAGCAACTATTTTTCTTTTACTTGGTACTGTATGTGATTGCATTTAAAAAATACAAAATAAAATTTATATAAATTTTAAATTCTGTGAGCAGCTTTTTTTCCATCTTAGGGTGCCATCATTGATCATGTTCATTAATGAAACATTTATGATTTATGTTGAAAGCACATATACTTTTCTTTTCCTTTATTATTCTTTCTGAATTTGATGTGCAGTATTTTGCATAATAAAATATCTTCTAAGAATAATGCTAAAAGTTTTACAAAATTATAGAACATACTTAAAATTAGTACTAATTTAAAAACATTAAAATAATTAAAGAGATCATAATTTCTTCATAAATATATTAATTAATCTATTATGTTTTTATAAGACTAAAAACTTACTGGAAAAAAAAATAATATCACCCAAACTATATGTAATTGTAACAAGTCAGATATTTTGCTATTTATTTTATTTAAAAATAAATATATGGTAGTTTTTTTTCTTATTGCTTCTATTAGTGCATGAGTGAATGCACACATAGTAAAAAATATATATATAAATATGACCCCTGAATTTATATTTAATAGCTATATTATTTTTATATTTTTGTTTATGCTATAATTTTAGTTTATATATGCATAATATACATATAAAAAAGCTATTATGTTACATATATAAATAGCATGATGAAAAGTACTGTGCACTTACAGTGTAATAAATATTTGAAATACAGGCACTCTTCATATATCTTGAGCCTAATTATAGATATAGGGGATTTGAACTCAGACTTTCAAGCATCTTTCCATCATCAGATTTCAATGGTATGGATGGCTGAAGAGTTGGAGTTTGGAGTAGATTGAAACCTTTCCATTAAAGTATAAGTGTTTGCTATCTTAATATAAAACTGAGCACTGATTATATAAATACGTGGCAGATGGTAATCTGGACCAATTGGTGAATCCTGGGTCAGCATAAAATACATATATTAATGATTATTTATCTTTTCTACATGTGTGTGGTCATGTGTATTAGTGATATGAGATTGTGTGTGTTATTAAAGGATGCTTGAAAGTCTGAGTTCAAATCCTCTATATTTAGTTTAATAAATAATATATTTCTATTTTAATCAATGCTTACTAACAAAACATAATCTATTATATGCTATATATGATCGTATGATAAGTTTAGAACAAAATGTAGATAATTCATGGCTTTTCTGTACCTAAAACTTTTACTCCAGTATGCATTTTGAAACATATAAATAAAAATATTTGCAAAATATAAATGACCTTCAAGATGCTTTTCATGCTAAGCCAGTAATCTTGGGTTGGATCAGATCATAATCGCTTACACAGATCTCCATCATTTGTTTAATATTTACTAATACCAAATTGTTACAATTTACTTTATAAATGTCAAACCTTCTGCATTCTCAGTTTTGATACATCAAAGATAATTATATTAATGATTATTAATCATTAATTCAGCTAAAGACTGACATACTTTCCTAACTCAGATACACACTTTAAATCTCAGTTGAAGATTTATATATCTGCCTTTTATTTATATATAGAGATATAAAATAAGTCAATTTCATCTCTCTTTCTTTATTTATATCTTCTTTTAGATATACTTAAAATTTCCACTCCAACACAAGTTTTTTCAATAAATGAACAAATACATGTGAAAGTGATAAATGGCCCCATGATGCGGGTCACAATCTCATCCATGTTATCATGTTTTTAGTATCTTAATATTCTTACCAAAGTGAAAATATATAAAATGACATTTTTTCAAACATCTGCCAAAATGTTGATATCTGTTTTATAAATCTAAGAAAAAAAGTATTGACTTGTTTACATATAATAATCAAATTAATAGTGTGAAATTACACAAAGCAATGAGATTCAAAATTATTAAGCCATTTAATATTTGAGATCAGCAAAGGTGAAAAAATATTTATAGTCTTTGGAACAATAATTTTGTGGATGTTGCCCTTCCAGTCCAAATAGACTCAAAGTGCTTTAATTATGACCATCGATCACATTCAACATAGCAAAACATTAAATTAAAATTTGTGTTAACTGATTTTAATTTGAATGAGAGACCTGGATGTCATCACCTGTTGATAAAAAATCAATTCAAGATAATGTGCCATTCTCAGCTTTTGGTTGAAAAATTTTTTAAATGAAAATCATTATTTTATACATAATTTGATTACTAGTTTTAGTAAATATGTTATCTTAATATTCATTTTTATTTGAATATTTTGCTTTTAACAGAAAATTAGTCAATTGAAAATTTACTAATGACAAATAGAAAATACCTAATGTCAATAAAGAAATTCATATTGACAAAAATATTACTTTTTTTTATTTTATGTTTATAATTGAATTTTAATATTCAAATACTGCCTATACTAACATAATGTAATTAGAAAGGACTTGAACTCAGAGTTTCAAGATTCCTACTTCTATGCATTCCATCTTATAGAACTGATACATGTGACCACATACATGTGAATAAGACAAACAATCTCATATACATGTATTTAATGCTCCCATCATCAGTTGGTCCAGATCACTATCTCCCACATGTGTACAATCAGTGTTTTGGTTCATATTAAGACATCTGAAGAGTTGGAGAGTGAAGATTGAAACTTGTCCATTAAAGTTTGAAGATTTGCTACCTTAATATAAACTGAAGCACTGATTGTAGATGTTGGGAGATAGTGATGTGGACCAAGTGATCAGTGCTGGTTCAGCACAATATATATATATATATATATGTATAATAAAGTTTGATATCTGTATTCGTTTCACAATATATGTAATATACAAATCAATATATATATATATCAAAATACAGTACAATTTATATAAATTATATTCTTTTAGAAGTACTTTCGACTATACACTTTGTAGTCTTTATCAACTATATAACATTGAATAATCAAAACGAGACAACCCTTAACAATACCCATAGTTCAATTCAGATTTCCCACAATTCTGTTATCTTAACATTTGATGACTGGCGATTCATTAACATTTGACGATTTCTTGAAATCAACATAGCCTCTTTTATTTTACGTTTATTATGACAACGTTCAATTTGAATAATTTTCATATTTTTATAATCAAATTTAAATCCATATTGACAAGATTTATTATGATCAAATATAACAGATGATGAAGGTTTATTTACATCTGTTTCATATTGATTCTCTTTTTGAATCCTATTATATAAAAGCATATGTTCTTTTATTCTCTTCTCAAATGTACACTTAGATTCACCAATGTATTGTACGCCGCATCCACATATCAATCTATATATAATAGAATTTTGATTAAACTTTGAATTTTGAATTTTACAATTATTAAGCAATCTATTTATGTTATTTGTAGAGAAAAAAGCAATATGACACAAACCATTATAAATTTTCCTAATAAACTTGACCTGCTCATCTGATATAAATGGCATTGAAATCCATTTCATTTTGATATTTTTATTTTTAATTTTATTATAGTGTTGATTTCTTTTAAATCCTTTAATAATATTAGCAATAGCATTTTTATAATAGCCAATTTTTAACAAGTCATTAACAAATAAATGTACATTTTTAATTTTATCACTAGAATATTTGCATAATTTTTCATTTCGAAATAAGAATGATTTCAATCCAGACAGCTTATGACACATAGGTACATGTGATTCATATGGAATAAAACCTCTAGTTTCAATTGGTTTTATTAACATAAGATAATCCAAACTGTAATCATTAAGAGTAACTTGAATATCCAAGAATTTTATGGAATTGTATTTCTCTTTAGTTATAACCCATTTTATATCCTTAATCTCATTTAATTCATTAAATAAATTGATTATTAATTCTTGTTTTCCACAAATAAAAACATCATCCACATATCTATGATATACTTTAATTTCTTGATATTTCAATTGTTTTAAAATTTTACTTTCATATGTTGATATAACAAAATTACAAATTTGAGCAACAGCAGGAAGACCCATTGGCCAACCAAAATTCATTTTATAATATTCATTATTAAAATTAACATAAATATTTTTATCAATAAACTGCAATACTTTTATAATAAAATTTATAATATCAGACTTTACATTTTTTGAAACAAGAGCATTATAAATAATATTAATGGCCGCTAGTCTAGTTCTTGATCCCTACAATTCATTTATATCAAAAGTACAAATTGTGTCATGTAAATCTATATTTATATTCTTAATTTTATCTACAAAATCAAACGATGATGAAATAGTATATTCTCCAAAACCTAAAATATCTTGAAGTAATAATTCAATATATCTACATGTTTGATAATAATATGCACCACCAAAATCAACCATCAATCTCAATGGATAATTTTCTTTATGTAGCTTTATATTCGAAAATATCCTAGGGCAAATAGCAGATGATGGATATAAGTTATAATATGTATGACTATCAATAGCTTTATTCTTAGCTTTTTTTAAAATTTCATTTATAAATTTCATGCGAGATGTATCAATATTTATTATTTCACTATTTTGAAATTTAAGCTTTTTCATTTGATCCATAACTTTTTCATTATATTTCGCTCTTGTAAACAAACACATACGAACGCCCTTGTCCTCCTTTAAACACACTAAGTCATTATTTAATAGGAAACTTTTAAATTTATTAATTTTCGAGAATATACTATTTCATCATCGTTTGATTTTGTAGATAAAATTAAGAATATAAATATAGATTTACATGACACAATTTGTACTTTTGATATAAATGAAATGTATGGATCAATAGATAGAATAGAGTCAATTAATATTATTTATAATGCTCTTGTTTCAAAAAATGTAAAATCTGATATTATAAATTTTATTATAAAAGTATTGCAGTTTATTGATAAAAATATTTATGTTAATTTTAATAATGAATATTATAAAATGAATTTTGGTTGGCCAATGGGTCTTCCTGCTGTTGCTCAAATTTGTAATTTTGTTATATCAACATATGAAAGTAAAATTTTAAAACAATTGAAATATCAAGAAATTAAAGTATATCATAGATATGTGGATGATGTTTTTATTTGTGGAAAACAAGAATTAATAATCAATTTATTTAATGAATTAAATGAGATTAAGGATATAAAATGGGTTATAACTAAAGAGAAATACAATTCCATAAAATTCTTGGATATTCAAGTTACTCTTAATGATTACAGTTTGGATTATCTTATGTTAATAAAACCAATTGAAACTAGAGGTTTTATTCCATATGAATCACATGTACCTATGTGTCATAAGCTGTCTGGATTGAAATCATTCTTATTTCGAAATGAAAAATTATGCAAATATTCTAGTGATAAAATTAAAAATGTACATTTATTTGTTAATGACTTGTTAAAAATTGGCTATTATAAAAATGCTATTGCTAATATTATTAAAGGATTTAAAAGAAATCAACACTATAATAAAATTAAAAATAAAAATATCAAAATGAAATGGATTTCAATGCCATTTATATCAGATGAGCAGGTCAAGTTTATTAGGAAAATTTATAATGGTTTGTGTCATATTGCTTTTTTCTCTACAAATAACATAAATAGATTGCTTAATAATTCTAAAATTCAAAATTCAAAGTTTAATCAAAATTCTATTATATATAGATTGATATGTGAATGCGGCGTACAATACATTGGTGAATCTAAGTGTACATTTGAGAAGAGAATAAAAGAACATATGCTTTTATATAATAGAATTCAAAAAGAGAATCAATATGGAACAGATGTAAATAAACCTTCATCATCTGTTATATTTGATCATAATAAATCTTGTCAATATGGATTTAAATTTGATTATAAAAATATGAAAATTATTCAAATTGAACGTTGTCATAATAAACGTAAAATAAAAGAGGCTATGTTGATTTCAAGAAATCGTCAAATGTTAATGAATCGCCAGTCATCAAATGTTAAGATAACAGAATTGTGGGAAATCTGAATTGAACTATGGGTATTGTTAAGGGTTGTCTCGTTTTGATTATTCAACATTATATAGTTGATAAAGACTACAAAGTGTATAGTCGAAAGTACTTCTAAAAGAATATAATTTATATAAATTGTACTGTATTTTGATATATATATTGATTTGTATATTACATATATTGTGAAACGAATACAGATATCAAACTTTATTTATTACATATATAATGGATTTAAAGATTCTAAGTAAAACGTGGATTTTAAAAGAATGGCGGAAGGTAACGTTAAAGATTATTACGTTAAAATGTAGATTAAACTTTTTAAATGCCTGTCATGATTTAGAAGTTTTCCCGAATTGCTGTTTAGTAAAAATAAACAAATCTTGCAAATTATCAGATAAAATTACTAACGATATAAAGGAAATTATTTTAAAGAATATAATTAAGCAATGCAAATGTTTGCTATTTCGTCAACGGAAATATTTAACGGCTTTAAATCATTTTATTTTGATGAAAAATTGTGATGATTGGTTTAACTATAAGTGTTTTTGTCAAAAAATTTTTGATAAATTTTATTTAAAAAATGTTGATAAATTTAACAAGAAAATTGAACATTTGTTTCATAAAAATTTTCCGGATAAAATGAATGATCAAAATTATGTGAACTTGTCTGGTATAAATTTGGATTTCAGTCAAAAATATATTTTAAATTTCGGATCGAAATATGTTGGTGGTAGATGGAAAGATTGTAATCTTGAATTGAATTCTGCAATAGAACATTCATTTAGTGTGATTAAGTGTGATGCGAATATTTGTAATAACATTGTTAAAGAAGTTAAAAATAAAAACTTTAAATATAATAGGAATGATAAATGGTTAAGTCAAATTAATAAATTTAAAAGTTTCCTATTAAATAATGACTTAGTGTGTTTAAAGGAGGACAAGGGCCTTTGTATGTGTTTGTTTACAAGAGCGAAATATAATGAAAAAGTTATGGATCAAATGAAAAAGCTTAAATTTCAAAATAGTGAAATAATAAATATTGATACATCTCGCATGAAATTTATAAATGAAATTTTAAAAAAAGCTAAGAATAAAGCTATTGATAGTCATACATATTATAACTTATATCCATCATCTGCTATTTGCCCTAGGATATTTTCGAATATAAAGCTACATAAAGAAAATTATCCATTGAGATTGATGGTTGATTTTGGTGGTGCATATTATTATCAAACATGTAGATATATTGAATTATTACTTCAAGATATTTTAGGTTTTGGAGAATATACTATTTCATCATCGTTTGATTTTGTAGATAAAATTAAGAATATAAATATAGATTTACATGACACAATTTGTACTTTTGATATAAATGAAATGTATGGATCAATAGATAGAATAGAGTCAATTAATATTATTTATAATGCTCTTGTTTCAAAAAATGTAAAGTCTGATATTATAAATTTTATTATAAAAGTATTGCAGTTTATTGATAAAAATATTTATGTTAATTTTAATAATGAATATTATAAAATGAATTTTGGTTGGTCAATGGGTAATTTTGTTATGTCAACATATGAAAGTAAAATTTTAAAACAATTGAAATATCAAGAAATTAAAGTATATCATAGATATGTGGATGATGTTTTTATTTGTGGAAAACAAGAATTAATAATCAATTTATTTAATGAATTAAATGAGATTAAGGATATAAAATGGGTTATAACTAAAGAGAAATACAATTCCATAAAATTCTTGGATATTCAAGTTACTCTTAATGATTACAGTTTGGATTATCTTATGTTAATAAAACCAATTGAAACTAGAGATTTTATTCCATATGAATCACATGTATCTATGTGTCATAAGCTGTCTGGATTGAAATCATTCTTATTTCGAAATGAAAAATTATGCAAATATTCTAGTGATAAAATTAAAAATGTACATTTATTTGTTAATGACTTGTTAAAAATTGGCTATTATAAAAATGCTATTGCTAATATTATTAAAGGATTTAAAAGAAATCAACACTATAATAAAAATTAAAAATAAAAATATCAAAATGAAATGGATTTCAATGCCATTTATATCAAATGAGCAGGTCAAGTTTATTAGGAAAATTTATAATGGTTTGTGTCATATTGCTTTTTTCTCTACAAATAACATAAATAGATTGCTTAATAATTGTAAAATTCAAAATTCAAAGTTTAATCAAAATTCTATTATATATAGATTGATATGTGGATGCAGCGTACAATACATTGGTGAATCTAAGTGTACATTTGAGAAGAGAATAAAAGAACATATGCTTTTATATAATAGAATTCAAAAAGAGAATCAATATGGAACAGATGTAAATAAACCTTCATCATCTGTTATATTTGATCATAATAAATCTTGTCAATATGGATTTAAATTTGATTATAAAAATATGAAAATTATTCAAATTGAACGTTGTCATAATAAACGTAAAATAAAAGAGGCTATGTTGATTTCAAGAAATCGTCAAATGTTAATGAATCGCCAGTCATCAAATGTTAAGATAACAGAAATGTGGGAAATCTGAATTGAACTATGGGTATTGTTAAGGGTTGTCTCGTTTTGATTATTCAACATTATATAGTTGATAAAGACTACAAAGTGTATAGTCGAAAGTACTTCTAAAAGAATATAATTTATATAAATTGTACTGTATTTTGATATATATATTGATTTGTATATTATATATATATATAGTAGATCATTTGACTTTTTCTCATGTGTGTGATTATGTGCATTCCTTTTATAAGATGAAGTGCATAGTTGTACAGAGTTTGAAAGTCTGAGTTCAAATCTTAATTAAATTTTAATATTTCAAAAATATTTTTAAAAATATTCTTTACTAAAATTTTTCCTATTCGTAGAAATTTGGAAAACACCTTTTTATACATGTTTTAGTTTAAAGGTTAGATTATTATTTTTTGTTTTGATTACTGATATATGTTTATCATTTTTTTGTTTTATTTGCAAAGTTGATATATGTTTATTTTTCATTTTTGAAGCTATGCTTTTAACAAAATTTATCAAAAATGTACAAATATAATAGAAAATATTTTTTGTTTTCATTAAGCATAAAAAGCATGAAAAATTACAAAAATTATTCAAAAATTACAATTATCATAAAAGTGGAAATACATACCAAGAAAGTTTTTACAGATAAAATTTAAGAAAGTTATAAAAATCACCTAATAAAATACTGAGATCAATTTTATAAGTCTGAGAAAAAAATTTGATGTCTATCCAAATAAAATATGGGTCTAACAGATTGTGTTCAATTGTCTGAGACATTAATGTTCAAACCCACTGAACTGTTCAATATTTTACTCCAATATATACAAGAGAATATACATATTCATAAAGGTGAATAAAAGCATTAATCCTGAAATGGGTGCATTTGCTTATATTAAAAACATATAATAAAGCCTTATGCATAATTGCAAATACTAACAAGTCACATACTGTTTGATAAATTAGGAAAACTTTCCCTGTCAATCTGATAACACATGTGCATATGAAGAATTGAAGAAATTAGCATAGCCAGTGAAGAAGAAATGGTTGAAATGGTTAAATAAAGCTCTAAATATGCAATATAGTTGAATGAATTGAGTAACATATTAGTAACATGGATTGTCTCCACAAAGATGTATTACTTAGTCAAAATGGGCATATAAATGCTAAAAATTGTTATTTTAAGATTGACTTTTTAAGGGGGTAAGCCTAAAATGAAATGATTATATTGGAGTATATATTGGAAGCTCATAAAAGTAATGATTGAGAAATAATTTATAATTTTAGGATAAACATTTATACTACAAAAAGTCAATGTATTCTATTCATATTTGATACATATTCATGGAATAGCATTTATTTGGTAAAAATTTCTCATGATCTGAATGTTATATTTAAAGATCTGCTTAACCTATAAACCAATGATTTTGAAAAAGTCATATGATTAATTGCAGCTATTTGTTTCTTAATCTAAAAACTTTGCATTTATTTGGTAGTAAAAATTTGAGCTAAACTGATTGCTCAACAAGCTTTGAGATAAATGCTTAGCAAGAGAAAGCATTTAAAATAGCTCTATCTGAAAACCACCATCACCACTCCCATCCCCTGACCAATGGTTTCATGCTTTTGGCACTCCTCAAAGAGGCACTAGGGTGTCTGAAGCTACCCTAGTGCCTCTCTGGAGAGTGCCAAAAGTATGAAACCATTGATCATGGATTGGGTGTGGTTTTCTGATAGAGATATTTTAAATGCTTTCTCTTGCTAACCATTTATCTCAAAGCTTGTTGAGCAACTAGCAAAGCTCTTTGTTTATTTTTTACAAGCTTAAAAAGAAATGGGGTCATGTGATATATGACTATTTTTTATTGAGCTAAACTGGGCTTTCATTCTAAAGAATCTATGCATCAGCACCTACTGGTGAAAAGTCATTTCATGACCCAGTATTTTCTCTCTCTCTCTTTATGGATAAATACTCAGTATGTTAATGCAACTTTAGCTTTTATCATTTTTTCTGAATTATAAATTAAATTTTAATATTTTGAAAAATATTTCAATTACACTAATGTGTTTTTACATATACCTTACTCATATAATTCTGTTGAATAATAATTTTTTTCTTCATTAAAATACATTTGTTTAGCCTGAGAGCAAAATGAAATCTTTTGATTTGATTTTTTATTTCTGTTTATTCCACTTTTTTTTTATTTGCACAGAGGTAAAACTCTCCATACAGTAGTGCCACCCAGTGTACACCAGAGTAATCAATGGATGCAGGAAGGTTTGTGCATAAAATCCCTATCTACTGCCTACTCATCCAATATTCCCAGATTAGTTACAAGCTTATGGTTTTCATTAGTGAGGAGCCTTGATCTGAGAGCACTGCACTTAGATCTTAGGATCCAATGCAACCCTTCAGCTGTCACCTTTTACCTTATTAGATAACTATAAAGCTGTAAGTCTAAAATGAAAACACAATAATGTTTTCAAGCTAAATTCATCAGCTTGTATAGTTGTATAGATCTGAACTCAGTTCAGGATCCATACTTTTTGGTGTCTTTGGTTCTCTAATAACCACAGTCACCATAATCATATTGGGCAGGATTGGTATTAAAACACTAAACATCACATGATCATCATTTTTATGCTCACATAAAGTGTTTACACAGAGGCAAAAATTTCCATAGAGTAGCACCATTCAGTGCAAGCCAGAGTAATCAATCAGTGCATGAGTAGGCACTAGATAGGGATTTTATGCACAAACTTTTTTTCATACATTGGTTACTTTGGCTTGCACTGAATGGTGCTACTGTATGGAGAGTTTTGCCTCTGTGTAAACAGTTTGTGTAAGCATAAAAAACGGTGATCATGTGATAATTGGTGATTTTTTATTTGCAATGTTGATGTGTTATTTTTAAATTACTTTCATGTTTTGTTTTGATTATATACTTCTAACAAAATTTGTCAGAAATGCATATTTTAAAAAAACTGCTACCAAATTACTTTAATAAGACATTACTATATTTACTTTCTTGCAAATATAAACACAGGAATAGAATCCACTTTCAAGAAACTTTTACAATATTCTGAGACTGCTACGACTCTCAAAAGAAAGTCAAAATGTCTAAGTTTAGCAATGAAATAAACAACAAAGTGGATAAGATAAAAAGATTGTAAAAGAATAAGTAAGTATCTTATACATAAGGTTGAAATATGTTCTAAATGAAATGACAAGATGCACAAGTTTAAAGCATGACATATTTCTAACAATTCCCATGCTATTTATAAAAAATAATCTTCCACTCCCCTGTCAAAAAATGGTCTATTTAAATTATGTCATTTATTTACAACTCATTTAAATATCACCTCCCACACTTGAGGATAAATAAGACCTTCTTCAGTAAAATATTTACACTATGAGTATGACTACAAATAGCCAAAAGCATGCTTAGCATTGCAGGATATTATAAATAATAATATTTGCTTTTAAACACAGAAACATGTTTTTTTTAATAAAACATGATTTATATTGAATTAAAATCATCTAATAAGAAACAACTCATAAATAGGTAGTATAGTTACGATGGAAAGATGGGTTAATTGCAGATAAAAACTTTTATATGTTTATAAAAAGATTTAAATGATTTTGAACATACTGTCATAAACACTGCATGTATGAAAAGTAATCTGATTGTCATCAAAAATAGTTTTGTAATCCAATTGATTTGTTATCTTCATGTATCACAGCTTTAAATTAAATATTGTATTGCTTCATATGATAAAGAAAACATTTTCAATACCGAGCATTATTATCAATTACAACCAAAAATGTTTTACAGCTAAATTTTGTAACTTCATTGTTTTTAAAAACATGAAGCAGTAAATTATAGTGTTGTTTTTAATTTAATAAATTTCAATTATGGAGTTATCATATTTTGTGTACCATAGACCTGGTGATTTAAGCAGTTTCAAATTATTACATTTTATAATATTTATTTATTGCTTAGAAGTTTATAAAAAGTTTATCTAGAGCTTCAGAGTCTTTCTTTCTCTCACTGCACTTAACCACTTAGGATAAAATTAAATTTATGGTAAGAACCAGTGAACAATGCACTTTCACAAAATAATATTGTCTATGTAATCTGGTGTTAAAACAAGCAAAACTCTCCATACATGTGATGCAATCTGGTGAACAAAACTTGCAACTGAAGGTCCTAATGTACTGAATGATGATAAGAGATCCTAATCCATTGATCACTGTTTATGTCATCATATAATTTGCCAACAGGCTTAAATAACGTTTGTAATTACTTGATTTATTGAAGGCTCAAATTATTTTATAAATTTTAGCATATAATGCATTGGAATATGAAAAATTTCTTAATATGAGGATCTTAACTCTTATATCTGTTTCAATAAGTTTATACTGATGAAAGTTTTATTTGCAATAAGTTGTTGACTATTTTACATAATATGTATATAATTAGCATACCATCTACAAATATTGATAAACCTCATCAAATATATCAATATAAATTGCATTTATAATAAGTCATAATGCCAATTTTATATTACAGTATGAACTTAATTTTAGTGGTAATCTCATTAAGGTTATATCCATCTAATGTTAATAAATAAAACTGGCCTTTTAATTGAACTTATTTTTAAATAACCCTATTTTCAAATAGTATTTAAATAGATAAATAACTAATTAAAAATCATTTAAATCTGTTATAATTTTAAATAACATTAATTTAACTTAAATCACATACAGAAAAACATTGCCCTTTGAAGTTCATTAAAAATGTCTATATATTATACATATATTCATTTATATAATATATAAATATAATATTGTCATACCATTTGGATTTATTGCAGATTTATATGGATTTTAGTTCATTTGTTACATATTCAATTAGTATTTGAAAACAAGTTACTTTAAAAATGAATTTGTTTCGGAGTTCTAACTTATCATTTAATATTAAGTTTAAACACAGGAGGCCATAATAAAATTACTGCTGGAAATTATATTCAAACTACAATATCAAATTCGATGTTACAACTGAAGTTAGATAGAATTTGTGTTGCTATGTTTGATGGGGTTTCAAATAGTTTCTGGATTGCTGATGATGTCAATTGTTGACAGAAAATATAACCAGGAGAGATTAATTGATTTGTCAACATGCTTTTAGATAGCCTTTTTATAGAAATATTATTAAAAGATCAACCTTTTATTCTGGAGATTTTAATGATTATGTTGAAAGAAGAGATTAATTGATTTGTCAACATGCTTTTAGATAGCCTTTTTATAGAAATATTATTAAAAGATCAACCTTTTATTCTGGAGATTTTAATGATTATGTTGGAAGAAGCAATAAACTTAGAAAGAATTTATTGGTACTGCAAAACAAAATAATTGACTATCACAAACTCCTTGTTTGAGCAGAAAAATTACTATAACGAAACATGGATGCATCCTTACTCAAAAGTATAGCATTTAATAGATTACATTATAGTTAGGAGTTAGAATACAAGTAATGTTCACATTACATGAGCTCTTATAAACACAAATTTTGAACAGATTATGCATTAGTACATTCCAAGATTAATATGTAATATATAGGGTATATGAGCACAGACTTTCACATGCTCCACCACTCTCCACTCTATCTCATATCACTGATACACATGAACACATATATGTTGAAAAGATAAATAATCACCAATATATGTATTTCATGCTAAACCAGCAATCATCAGTTGGTCCAGATTACCATCTCTACACATACATGCTATAAGTGCTCAGATATATATGTGTCAAGTGTATCAGTGTTATGAGATAGTGTGGAGAGTGGTGGGGCATGTGAAAGTCTGTGCTCATATACCCTATATATTACATATATAGACACAGGTATATAATAAGCCAGTGTGTTTCAGTTAAGATTAAAATGATAATTGCAAAGTAAATATTATTCCTATCATATTCACACAAAAATTGTTGTTTTTTGATAAACTTATTGTATGAACTAAATTTCATCAATTATTATGCACTAAAATTACTAATTTGGTTTTTCAAAACTATCATACTATTGAAGCATGAAATTCTTTTAAGGTATGAGTTATTGATACAACTAAACCTATTCATAGTAAAGTGAATCATAAATGGGTATTCTGGTAATGATATTATTATTAGTGATTTCATTTAAAAAGACATTTTCTATTTTCTGCTTGGCAGAATAATAGATTATGAGAAGCCTGAAAGTAGAAACTCCAAACACTAACAAGAAAACAATAATAAAGCTTAAAAATGATTAGTGTTTTAACATTGCAAAGAATATGCAAATAATGATCATCCGATTTTTTATACATTGAAAGGAATGTATGGACGTTAGAAAGAGTATCAAAATTCTTTTAAATTCAGAAATAGCATTTTCTTATACAATGACAATGATGTTTTGAGTAGGTAGAAGGATTATTGTAATCATCTTTTGAATAATGATCCAAGAATTGAGATGATAATTTTAATGGTATATTTGTTTTATCTATTCATTTAGATTTGGACAAAGATATCCAACTTAGTGAAATGTCTTAAAAATCAAAAGGTCAAAGGCTTAGTGAAATAAATGAAAGGGTTTGAAAATGTGGTTATAGTATAATAGCTTCAAAAATATTACAACTTTTAGGAATATATTAATCCATAAAATTATGCCACCTGATCTTAATGATGTTTTTTATTGTTCCAATTTTTAAAATCAAAGTGAATAGACAAGATTTTAGTTTTTATCATGGAATATCATTATTATTCACTACAGCTAAGGTATTTTGCCTCTCTCTTTTTTGTTTTTTGGAAGTTGGAATGATCATGCTTATTTATTAGTAGTTGTTTACTAAAAAACACTATACATATTGCCACACACAGCAAGCTATAGCAATCAATGGATGCCAGAAGGCTTGTGCTTAAAATCCTCACTGACGAAGGCCACAAGCCAGAAACTAGTCTGGGGATATTGGATGAGTAGACACTAGATGGGTATTTTATGCACAAGCCTTTTGGTGTCCATTCATTACTCTAGCTTGCTGTATGTGGCAATATGTATAGTGAGTTTTGCCTGTTTTAACAATAAGTAGAAACAAGCATAAGAAGTGGTGGTCATGTGATGTTTATTAGCTGTTTACTATTCTTATACTAACACGACTTTATCATTGTAGCATTCCTATCCTAAACCAATGGCTTTCAAATTACACCTAAATTGTAAGAAGTCTACTTGTAAATTCTATTTTTTCTTATCTATATGTATATATTTATACTGTAGCTTTACATTATTTTGCTATATTGATAGTTAATGTTCGTTGGTTGCTCTCAATGAGCATTGATTTCTCTTTCATTAGGTTTTTATAATTTTCATTTCCTTCTTTTTAATGTATTTAATTATTTCTCAAACTGCCCTGTGGTTAAGTTGTAGACTAAAGTTCAGCACCCGTACATCACAACTTCTCTTCTGTCGACATTTCTAATGTTCCAATGTTTTATCAATTCTGAGCAATAAACCAGAGTATTATTATTATTCGAATTGACAGTTTTGAAACAGTCAACAATAAAGCAGTTGAACATTAAACAAGTTCAGCTAATTACGCCAAGCAATTGCACTGCCTTTAAATCATGTGTGGTATAAAGCTGATGTGAAAAAAGAAATTATTAATGTGAAATTCATTTCAGTGTTATATGAAATTAATAATAGTACTAATGACAGATAAAGAATTATGAGTGATTATTTGATCTAATTTATCTTCTGATGTCATATAATAGTTTACTTCAGATGAAAATTATTTAGTTGAGTCATTTACGGATAGATGTCCGGGTAAGTAAATATGTAAACATTGTTGTGATGTGATGCGATGCGATGCACTGTGGCTTCTATTTTCTCGGAGTCAGCAATCTCTCAGCCACTATGCCCGTGAGACCTGTTAGCCACTTTACCTTACCTTTCCATTCCCCATCCTATGTTTTCTCATACTCTTTTCTATCCTGCTTCATCCCATTTCTACAACAATATATTTGCCCATTCTATGATCTTTATATCTAAATTCCCCTTATCTTTTCTCAAACCCAGCATAAAAAGTAAGAACTCACTTTCTGTATATTCACTTTGTTTATATTTATTCTCCCACAACTTCATTATTTGCACCCTCTCTGCTTGTAAGCGTTTACATTCGATTAACAGACGCCTAATATTTTCTATGCCTTCTTTACATAACTTATAGACTAAATCACCGACATTTCTCCATCTATGTGTATATTCTCTTGTTGCTAACGATCCTATTCTAACCGTAAAGAGTAACCTACTTTCCTTGCTATTATTATAAATAAACTCGCACCCATTATAAGCTACTGTCATCTAGCGACAGTTATATGTAAATAAATATGTGTAAACATATATAAATATTATTTTTGTTAATAAAGATTTTACTTAAAAATTTAAAAAATTTATATTTAAGTAATTTTGCAAATGCATATTTTTATCGATGATTCTATAACATAAATATATATTTGTCTTTTTTTTTTAATAAGAAAAAAAAATTGTTTTTAATATTGACGTGTTTTTGTTTTTGTTTTTTAAGTATCGAGTGCTTCCTTAAATCTTATCTCAAGCTTCGATATATCTGATAGTTTCCTTTAAGAAATTTTTATACAATTAATTTTCAATAAATTTCAAGAAATGGCAAGAAGTTTAAAAAATTCAATTGGCATCATCCAGAAAACCTAAGTGTTCTTTCTTTGTAATTCATCTCCTTATATCACGCTCAGAGCTTTGACATGGGTACCACGGAGCGTAATCTTATTTTTGCTTTTGTAAGGTAGTGCTAACATTATGGTTTAAGTATGTTAATTTCTCCACCAGAAAACAACTGAGGTATAAATCAATAGGCAATGATAACATTTTGTCATCAGTCAAGACTTGACTTGCAAGGTAGTGCTAACATTATTTGTCAAGCATTGATGGCCTAGCGGTCAGTATAGCAGCCTTCCAAGCAGGTTCACTTCCCGATCAACGCTTTGACATATATATAAAAAAACATTATGGTTTAAGTATATTAATTTCTCCACCAGAAAACAACTGGGATATAAATCAATAGTCAATGACAACATTTTGTCATCAACCAAGACTTAACTTGCTAATACTTTAATTTGATTTCCTAAAATCTCACTATTTAGAATACCCTATATGATTTTATGCAGTGGTTGAGTGACAGTCTAAGGAAGTTAAGCCTCATAGATCATGTTCAGTTTGCTTACTTCTAGTGCTTAAGCTTCATGCAGTCTCCCAAGAAATAAAGATAACTCTTTTTTTATTATTATTACTTAGACTTACCATGAGCTTCAATATGAAGTTATAAATACCATGACTATTCTCAGATGTCATAAGAATTTTCCACTTCTTTGTGATCTGTGTTCAGAATTCTAAAAGCAAAAAATAACTACATTTTGAAAGAGCAGGCAATGACAAATTGCAACTAATATGTTCATGAATAATTAAATAAACAAAATATTGGTCCAGTATTTATCATGCCCTAAATAATATGGCATGATGGAGTGGCAGACTCAGGAACTACAGGTCCATGGATCATGGCCAAGATCTAACATTACTAGTGTTCAAATTTATAAACTGCTGAGCAATACACCATTTGATTAAATTTTATGTACTTATCATAAGCAGATCATCATCATCAACCATTATCAATCCACTGCAGGATGAAGGTCTCACCAGGTTCAATCCATCTCCGATCTTTAGCTTCTCTTCTCCACATCACCCCTGCACACTTTCTTATTTCATCCATCCATCTCACATGTAGTCTCTTTCTGGGTCTTTCACGATCTCTTGGAATCCAGTTTAAGATTTCAATTCTCCATCTATTATCATCTCTTCTAGCAATATGTCCAGCCCAACTCATACATATAGTAAGATTCATTTTTTATTACAATTTATTTTAATACAAAATATGCGGACAGTATTTAAATGCTAAAATAAACTATATTTCAAAAAATATGCTATATTTACATTTTTTTCATACACATACTTTTTCTATACTTCAACTGAGGAATGATTAATAGTCATGACTTAAATGTGTTTGTTATAACAATTATAATTATTAAAACAGTTGTACCAAACTCTCCATCCTCCATAGCAAGTCTTAGTAATCAATGGATGCAAGAAGGTCTGTGCATACTTAGCAATCCTGCCAATAGAATTATGGTGACTGTCGAGTTTTTTTTTAAAAAAAAAAACAAATACACCCAAAATATATAGATACTGAATTGGGTTCAGATCTATATATGACTGTACAAGAAAATTAGCTTGGATTGAAAACATTATTGTGTTTTCATCTTGGATGCATAGGTTTATAGTTAACTAAATAAATAAAAGGTGGCTGGTGGAGGGTTGTATTAGGTCCTAAGCACTAAGTGTGATGCTCTCAGATCCATGCCTCTTCACTGATAAAAGCCACAAGTTTAGAAACAGTCTTAGATATTGAATGAGTAGGCACTAGATAAGAAATTTAGGTATAAATCTTCTTGCATCCATTGCTTACTAAGATGTGTACTAGGTCGCGCTACTGTTTTAACTGCTTGTGTAAGCACAAAAAAATGATGATGTGATGTTTTCGTTTATTATTATTATTATTATTATTATTATTATTATTTTATTGTTATTATTATTATTGTTTTGGAGATATATTTTTACAAATTTATTTCTCTGTAAATGAATTGTTTGCAGTGGTCTAGAAATTCATTCTCTGTTCTTTTTTTTTGTTTTTGTTTTAATAATATTACCTAGCGATCCATATAAATGTTTCACTACATGATGCAATTTGAGTCTTCATGAAATTTTAGTATAAAAGTCCATATTGCAATTCTTTGGTCAATTCATAATATTTGTAACATAATGTTTAGATCCAAACTTTAAGTTTTCCTCTACACAATCATTTGAAAAGTGACCAAAAGATTAATATTTAAGTTTACTTAGATCATTCTAATAAACTTTATATATGTATGTTGCATATTAAACCACTAAACATCACATAATCACCATTTCTTATGCTTGCTCATAACTGTTATTAAAACAGGCAAAATTCTCCATACAGTAATGGTACTTAGTACAAGCCAGAGTAATAAATGGATGCCAGAAGTTTTATGCATAAAATCCCTATCTAGTGCCTACTCATCTGATATCCCCAGACTAGTTTCTAGCTTGTGGCTTTCATCAGTGAGGCATCTTGGATCTGAGAGCACTATTGCATGGAGAGTTTTGCCTGTTTTAATAACAGTTATGAGCAAGCATAAGAAATGGCGATCATGTGATGTTTAGTGGTTTAATACCAATCTTGCCTAATAGGATAATGGTGGCTATGGTTATTAAAGAACCAAAGACACCAAAATGTGTGGGCACTGAACTGAATTCAGACCTATGAGTTTGTATTGAAAATATTATTGTTTTCAATTTTATTCTCATAGTTTTGTAGTTAAGTGGAGATAAAAGGTGGCTGCTGGGGGGTTGCATGAGACCATAACATCTAGGTGCAGTGCTGTCAGATACAAGGCTCCTAACTGATGAAAGCTACAAGCTAGAAACAAGCCTGGCAATATTGGATGAGTAGGCACTAGATAGGGATTTTATATGTAAACCTTCTGAAATCCATAGATTACTCTGGCTTGCATTGAGTGGAGTTTTGCATATTTTAATATGTTGAGTGTTGTTTAATGCTAAAACACCTCTATTTGCATGACTATAACCTGGTTATTAATCTTGGCCACATTTAACAACAATAATTTTCGTTTATTTATAATCCAATTAGGCTAAGGATAACATTCCTATGATTAATTTATTTAATGATCAAGTTTAATAAAAATAAATGAAAAGATTGTTGCTTGAGAATTTGTAAGAAGTTTGAATATCCGAATTCATTAAGGGGGCTAAAGATATACCAAACTTGAAAACGAGAATCCATCTCTCTATCACTATACCAACTCATGCAGAAAGATTGCATAATATCTTTAACTATTCTTAACAAGTATATAAACAGAATGGAACATAATTCAAATACTCTTAACTGAAAATTGTTTGTCTCATAACTTTCAATAATAAATTTAATTTATTAAAAAAATTATTACATTAATTTTACAAAATTTATGCTTTGCAGCATGTTTTATACAATTTTAAATTTAGCAATATTCAAATTAATAAATGTGTATGGAGTTATAATATGCAATAAGTTCTGATCTCTAGGTAAGAAATTGGATTAACACATCTTTTATTCAGTCAATTTCTGAAAAACGAACAGTGAAATTCCTTCATGTCTCATAATAAGCACATATATTTGTAAAACGATTCTGTGTTTGAAATTTGAATATATTAATCTTTTTTTCTTGCATTTTCCAAACATATTGGCATCAAAATAGGCAATGTCCATGCTTAAAACTGCATGAAATTATTTAAGAGGGAAGGGGGAAACCTACAATTGGTGAAATGCAATTTTTTGTTTTAAAATAACGATAAATGTCAAGCATGGTGGTCGAGAGGTCAGCGATGGCTGCTTTAGAAGGAGTTGTCCTGGGATAGCGGGTTTGCTTCCTGGCTGATGCTATGACACATGAGGAAAAAAAAATAACAATAAATAAGTGGAATGTACTAAACCTTTTAAACATCACACTATCAGCTTTTTATGCTTACACAAGCTGTTAAAACATTAGCAAATATTTTTTCTACAATCATATCATTTAATACAAGCTTCAGTAGATGCTAGAAAATGAGAATCATAATCCTAGCCAAAGAATAAAGATAACTATGATTATTAAAACTAAAAATATCAAAATATATATATTGAACTGGATTCAGATTATATGAACTAAAAATATCAAAATATATATATTGAACTGGATTCAGATTATATGACTATATGAGCAAATTAGCTTGGATTGAACACATTATTTGTGTTTTCAGTTTGGGCCTATAGCTTTAGAGTCAACAGAAAAAGTGGAAGGTAGTGTTGGAGGGATACATTAAATCCAAAAATCCTGGTGCACTTTTTTAGATCAAAAACTCTTCACTAATGAATGCCATAAGCTAAAAACTAGTCAGGAGATATTGAATAAAAAAACACTGAATGGGAATTATAATCACAACTTTTTAGTATGCATTGATTACTAGAATTTGCATTACACATTATTGTGTGTGTGGGGGGGGGGGTTAATTTGCTACTGTTTCATAGGCTTATTATATTTCTTGTAATACTTACAAATTAATTATAACACATTGTTATTGGTAATAAATGGACGTATAATGTTCTATGAGTAAACATTGAGTCAATATTATTTTAAATTTACTCTATAGATAACAATTTCCACTCCCTTTTACTGTAAGTTATTAATCAACAATAGGCAGTGTAATTTTCAAAATCACCATTCAAAAATTAATAGAGTAATAAGCATTACGGCATTTTGACCAAACATTAATACTTGATCATCACAGACAGGTGTTTCACAATTGTTTACCATCCTCTTAATATAATATATTATAATGCCTTAATTTTAGTATTTTTAGTATAAACTTTAATAAATACTGCATCAGGTTTGAATCTTGGATAATAAAATTTGAAAAATATTTTTAGGTTCCAGTCAGAATTAAGATTTTTCCTTTAAGTAGTCAGTCTATAGGAACCCAGGAATTTTTAATTAGAAGATCCAGCGGCAGTTCTTATAACCAGGAAGATTTATAGCAGTATATGAAGCAGATGTTTCTTCACAGAATATATGTGTAATCTCTTTATTTCTTTGTTTATTTAATTAAAAATTCATAAAAATCATTAATTCAACATATACATTTAATATGGGAAGCATACCAATAGCTCAAACAAGCTCTTAATTAATAAGTGTGGTAAAAGAAAAATATTTAAAATATCTATCTTGAACATTCCCATCTCCAGACCAATTAGTTTAAAGCTTTTGGCTCAACTCAGTGAGGAACTAGAATATTCAGACACTAAATCTAAAATATTCACTCAAAACCTAGCACTTATTTAATACATAACATTTAAGGCTATTAATATTTAAGGCTATTAATATTCAAGGCTATTAATATATGGTAGATCTGAATTTGATTCAATCCCATATAGCTATTTGAGTTAAACTTAAATGTTACGTATTAAATAAGTGCTGGGTTTTGAGTTGATATTTTAGGTCTATTGTCTGAATATTCTAGCTCCTCACTGAGGTCAGCCAAAAGCTTTAAACTAATTGGTCTGGAGATGGGAATGTTCTAGATAGAGATTTTAAATATTTTTCTCTTACGACACATCAATTAAGAGCTTGTTTGAGCTATTGGTATGCTTTCTATATTATATATTTGTAAATACAAGCTCATAAAAGCAATGTCACACTATATATGACTTGCTTTATTGATCATATATGTATAATACTATAATAATATATAGTATTATGAGAAGTAACATCATTGCTGGTGTCTAATATGAGTAGGAACATATACTACATTTAGCTATCATTTTTCATTTATAATAGTAGTTTTGAGAAAAGTTTTTATTTGGCTTTATTACATTCAAATATCAGCCTTTCAAGCTAATTGTGCATGTGCTTTGCGAGTGTTAAATAATAAATGAATACTTTCCTTTCCAATACAAGATATAATATTTATGCAGGAATAAAATGAATCCACTTATTCCTACAACTCAAATGCTTATATATGAGCAAATCTGAAGTACTGGCAAGGAAAGCGTGAGGAAAAACCACTCACTTTAAATTACTATCTACGATGTCTGAATGAAAGATGTCGGTGAAATTGTCTAGAATTTACTAAATATCACTCTAACTGAAACTTAATCATATGTAAATAAGCATTTATTTTTATAGCGCTGTGTTTACAACTGTATTACATTCAAATATCAGCTTTTCAAACTAATTGTAGGAATAAGTGGATTCATTTTATTCCTGCATAAATACTATATCTTGTATTGGAAGGGAAAGTATTCATTTATTATTTAACACTCGCAAAGTGCATGCACAATTAGCTTGAAAGGCTGATATTTGAATGTAATACAATTGTAAACATAGCGCTATAAAAATAAATGCTTATTTACATTTGGCTTTATGAAAAAAAAATCAATATATAACATAGGTTCTTTTTTTTTTAAATGTACTTAATAATCTCTACACTACAACATTTCTTTTTTAAAATATATAAATGAAGACACATCAAAAGCCAAATGACTCCCAAGATGCATTTCATGCTGAACTAGCATTCATCGGTTGGCCCAAGTATCTCTTTCATATATCTCTCTCATATGTGCAGTATTTATAAATAGTAAATTGTTATTCTAGATAAATGCAACGCAATAAAAATTCATTCTAGGTAAATACAGTAATTATTATCACTAATTATTCTTGTATTTATCTGGATGAATCATGTCAAAGTTGTGAATGAAGTAAGTTTGGCACTTCTAAATCAAAATGTAATAGTATAGGTTTTATTCGGAGATTTTGATTTGAACTGGTTTCTTTTCATTATTAATTTTGAATGCAAAACAAAGTGCTACTCTCTTCCATTTTGTCCACCCCACCCCTGCTCCATAATGTTACTTCAGTAATAGTCAATTTTCACTAATTTCTTTCAGAGTTAACAGTTTTTTTTCTATCTGTTTTCACAGTGTCAAGCACTTTAAGCTCACAGGAATACGATCCTTGCAATGTCCAAAATGAAGAAGCATACACCATTACTTCTAATTGACGGCATTAAAAGTGGATTTTCACTACTACTGTATGGAGAGTTTTGCCTGTTTTAATAACAGTTATGACCAAGCATAAGAAATGGTGATCATGTGATGTTTTGTACTTTTAAAATGCTTTTTACAGCCCACTGTTGATGATTTCAATTGCTGCAGCAAACTTCTCCAAAACTTCTGAAGAAGATTGCTGGGGCAATCAAAACCATCAATTGTGAGTTGTAAAAAGCAATGTAAAAAATAATAAAGAACATAAATGATATTAACATCATAAAACATTGAATTGTTAATAAATTAAAGTGTAAGAGTTATCTATTTACTGTTTTAATTACTATAATATTCATCATGTATTTCATCTTTACTTTTTAAACACAGAGTGGTTCCTCATGCACAATGCAATAAAATGATTGAAGTTGGTCCTTGGACAATATTTCCTTTTTCATTTGAAATTTTATAACAAATCTAATGTTAACACTAACTAGAAGGATCTCCATCTGTAAACCCAATTGCTAATTTGGATTGTTAAAACAGGCAAAACTCACTATCCGTATTATCACACACAGCAAGCTAGAGTAAGCAATGGATACCAGAAGGCTTGTGCATAAATCCCCATTTAGTGTTTACACATCCAATATCCCCAGACTAGTTGGAGGGTAGCATTTGATCCTAAGATCTAGGTGCAGTGCTCTCAGATCCAAGGCTCCTCACTGATGAAGACAACAAGCCAGAAACTAGTCTGGGGATATTGGATGAGTAGGTACTAGATGGGGATTTTATGCACAAGCTTTCTGGAATCCATTGATTACTCTAGCTTGCTGTGTGTAATCCGGATAGTGAGTTTTGCCTGTTTTATAAGAAATATTCTAGATTTTTCTCTGTACACAAATATAAGTCTTTCCTGCCATTGTTTATGGTATAGGCACCATATTCTAAAGTTTTTCAAAGACATTCCTATTATAATGAATGCAATGACTAAATATTGCTAACTGGGAAGTAATAATAATGTCTGTACATTTATCCATTCCAATGAAAAAGCTACAAAACATTTTACTTATTTATATGATATATCTTGGAAGTTTCCTTCTTTACCTTTCACAAAGAAATATGACTTCTATCATTTTTTATTAAAAGTTCTGCCTTCTTGATCTATTTTTTATCTATAAATGTGCAAAAAAATATAAGTTAGTAAGATAAATTTTTATTAGCACACTTTTACATTAACCCACAACCTGTAACATATTGACATTGAAGGTTATTAAAACAGGCAAAACTCTCCATACTGTAGTGCCACTCAGTGCAAGCCAGAGTAATCAATGGATGCCATAATATTTGTGCATAAAATCTCTATCTAGTGCCTACTCATCCAATATCCCCAGACTCTGGCTTCACTGAATGGCATTACTGTATGGAGAGTTTTGCCTGTTTTAATAACAGTTATGAGCAAGCATAAAAAATGGTGATCATGTGACATTGAAGGTTGTGACACAACATTTAGTGCTGGAAACTTTTGATGATAGAAAAATGCCAAAAAAAACCTTAAAATAGTAAGCTTTTCTTTTGTTTAAAACTACACAAAATAATTAAAAAGTTTAATTTTTTTTTTTGTTTTAACCTCACAAGATGTCAAAAACTTTGATTTTTAAAAAAGAACTCATCAAAGTTATGGATTGAATATGAAGACTTCATGAGCCATATGCAGCTTTTGAGTGATTAATTTGTAACCCCTGTGTCAACAGTCTAAATCAGGGGTAGTCAACCTTTTTATACCTACCGCCCACTTTTGTATCTCTGTTAGTATTAAAATTTTCTAACTGCCCACCGGTTCCACAGAGAAGTAACTTTACTTTATAAAATTTATAAAGTGGAGTTACAGCAAGCTAAAGCATATAAATCTCTATGAAATTTTTTTAAAAAGTCAATTAAATTTTTAAAAAAAAGTGCTTCATGGTCGGACAAAACCCCTACTGCTCACCATGAAGGCTGGACCAGGTTGACTACCACTGGTCTAAATAAAAGGAAACAGTTTAAATAAAGTAAACCAGCAATGATTATGGTTCATGGTACTGAAAATGCATTAAGATGACTGGAAAACCAAAAACATTCAAAGGAAAGATAATTAGGTACTTTGTAAAGCATAACATATATATGCAAAGTATATTACATATAATATTAAAATTATCATTATAATGTAATTGTAAAGAAACATTATAAACACTCAAAAAAACTGGTATAAGTATTAATAAATCCAGAAATTGTAGAATGAAAGGAATTTATACGCTTATTTACGAAACACACTTTTAAAATTAATTATATTTGTAATAAAAATGTTAAGTTGTGACACATAAACCTGATTTTGTATGTATATTAATTAATATCAATCAATATTCCTGACAACAATCTAGTAGCTTCATAATGTCAATAACTTGGAAATCTTGTTTATATATATATATATAAATGCATGCATGAAAATGTTTTCAATGCAGGAAAGTATAAGAAATGGTTATGCAATGTTAGTTGATCATCATCAATAATAATTGTCACTGCTTGCTACTCTTTTACCTGTATGTATTGAAATACAAAATGAACCATATAAAATCTCTACCCCAAAAACTAATTAAATAAATATTAATTATAATCATCTTATGGAGGATCAACATATATTTTACGTTTGCAAACAAAAATTTGTTACAAGGAATACATATGCAAAAAAACACAAAAGTTAGCTTTAAATTGTAAATTATTTATTCTAATTAATATTCATCTAATAAAGTTTATTACACAAACAGTTCATTTTGGTCAAGCGTTGTTAGCCGAGAAGTCAGCGCAGCAGCCTTGCAAGCAAGCAGTTGGTTGCAGGCAGTTGTTGTGGGTTTGCCTCCCAGCCGATGCTATGACATATGAAAAAAAAACAGTTCATTGTAATAATTTGTGCATGTGGGGTTGTACGTGTTTGTGATCAGATCATGATGAGAGTAGTACACTTGTGCTATTTAGAGAAAAGAGAAAAGATATGGAGATTGAAATATTGATAATCATATATTCAATAAGAAAAAATTTAAAAGATTAGATGTGTGGTATAACAGAATATATTTTTGATTTTGTATGATCAATCAAGTCTTCAACTTTAGTTATTGTAAAATTAAAACATGACAATGGCAAAAAATCCCATAAGCCAACCTAGTGAGACTATACATAATGTATGGAAACCACTAATCAACGTTGCGCTTAGGAAAAAGTGCAGAAATCAGGAGGAAGAGATAAGTATATGAAATTTCTACTGACTGTTGCCTTTTGGCAGGATGAGTCAGTTGGTTAGAGTGTTACCTTAAAATTCAATAATCAAGAATCTAAGGGTCTAGGTTCGAATCCCATGCTAGTACTGTCACTGGTCAGGCCAGCAATACATGAAGAAGAGGGGAGAATAATCTCTCTCAAAACATTGTGCATATACTAAGCTGTTTGATGTGCCCTTACTAATAATTGAATGTATTTGGAATATTTAAATAAAGTTAATTTTTTCTAAAGACATTCAATACGCATATTAGATGATGGAAATAGTCCAATATAAAAATACAACTAGAACACCATCATCACAAACCTTCAGAGAAACTATATTCATTAATCCTTCAGCAAACATTTTTTTCATTATTTCTAGCACTAATTTCAATAATCATTGACCTTTATTCAATATTAGAATTCAATAAATTGAACCTGATTTATTAGAAACATAAATTTACAAATGAAAAACGTCTTTAAAAATGTTATTTGATCTTTGTAAAATAAGGTATGAAGGAGAATCACTTTTTTCTTTTTAGGTGATTATTAAAATGTTGGTGTTTAAATATAATATTATAAAGAAGGAATAAACCTCTGGTTATGTGCTTTTATGAATTTACGTGAACTCAACCTATGAGCATCAGTTTGGAAAGCACAAGTTTATGCTTATGCTTTGAACTTATTTATACATAAGCCACTTTTTGATCACCATGCTAAAATCAGGCTTTAATCTATTGTGTGCCTGAATTATAAATTATTAATTGAATTGTACAAACTTATTCAATCTGTAACAAGGGAGAGATTGAATCTCATTTTTAACCACCTGTGATTAAAAATACATAGTTAATTTTGAATTTACTGCTACAGAATGAATAAGTTTATACACTTCAATTATTAATTTATAATTCAGGCACAACAGAATTTAAAGCCATGATTTCATCCTGATGAGCAAAAGTTGACATATATAGATAAGATCTAAGCATAAGGATATATCTATGCTTTTCAAACTGATGCTCACAAGCTAATGCATGTAAATTTGTAAAAGTGCATGGCTGGAAGTTTGTTCCTTCTTTATAATATTACACACATAGTCTATACTATATAAAAAATAGTATAATTATTATGGGGTTTAAATGTATTAATAAAATCAGCGTTGATTAAGCTTTATTTATAAATCCTGAATGAATTATTGTTAAATCATCATAAAAGTATAAAAAATCCGTTCTAAAATTTACCGTTGTATTTATGATCATTAAATTATCACAAATGTCTGTTTAGCAGACTATTACCAATAACAGTTTATTTTTCACTCTTACTATAAACTTTTTTAATTATATTTTTAAAAAATAAAACATATTATGTAAAAAACTAAATGGAATTTTAAAAATAATTTTTATATTCATATTTTGAAAAAAATCACTGAAAATATTTGCTTTTTTTCACTCATTTCATAGAGCAATGGAATAAATTTCTCATCATGTGACAACAATGAATCTACCTATTAGTGCACAAAGCATAGATTTCTGGCTCATTTAAGGAACTTTATTCCATAGAATACTGATAGCTCCATATTTTTGAACTAATAAATCAACATTATTTTAATTTCTATTTCTACCATCAAATCAGCACAAAATCAAGATACCATTACAGTATGCCATAAGAGAATAAAGGAAAGCGAATGCTATCTTCAAATGAAAGATTTTGTATATACTTATGTGAGAGTTAAAATTCGTATTTGAAGAGGTATGAAGTAAAAGTAATTAACTGTATAGAAATTTAGTTGTTTGCCAGGAAATTTTTGTAATATTCATAACTGATTAACATACAGCTATATTGAAATTGATCTATAAATTTGAAATTGGATATTAAAAAGTGAATTAAAGAATTTATTTTTCTGGTACTGTGGTATTAGAGCTGTGACATGATGAATTATAATCATTTAATCATTAAATTAATTAGGTTATTAAATCAAAAACACATTTTAAAATCTACATTAAAAAAAAAAACAATTTAACAAAAAAAATATGAAAAGCATTAATGTGAAGAATAGTTAAAATGCATGTTTAAATCAAATTGAGTATGTGTTTGCACATGCATATTCTGCATAATCTATTTTAATACATTGTACAGGCTTACACCTGCATTTATATATATATAATACATGCGGGATTCGAACTCAGACTTTTACACGACCTACAACTCTCAGTGCCATCTTATATTGTTGACTCACCTGATCACACACATGTTGAAAAGATAAATAATCACCAATGTACATATTTCGTGCTAAACCAGCACTCATTAAAGTATGAAGATTGGTTATCTTAATATAAAGCTGAGTACTAATTGTATATATGTGTGGAGATGGTAATCTGAACCAAATGATGAGTGCTAGTTTAGCACGAAATACATATATTGGTGATTATTTATCTTTTCAACGTGTGTGTAATCAGGTGAGTCAGCAATATAAGATGGCACTGACAGTTGTAAGTCGTATGAAGGTCTGAGTTCGAATACCGCATATATTACTTATATAAATGCAGGTGTAAGCCTGTACAATGTATTAAAATAGATTATGCAGAATATGCACGTGCAAACACACACTCAATTTAATTTAAACACGCATTTTAACTATTCTTCACATTAATGCTTTTCGTGTTTTTTTTTTGTTAAATTGTTGTTGTTTTTAAATGTAGATTTTAAAATGTGTTTTTGATTTAATAACCTAATTAATTTAATGATTAAACAATTATAATTCTTCATGTCGCAGCTCTAACACCACAGTACCATTCTTTAATAACTATGTAAATTAAGATAATTTTATATTTTAAAGTTTTAAACTTCAGTTTTTCTAAAACTAAAAATATTGTTCAAGGATAAAAATAAAAAAAGAAGAGAATACAATTTCAATTAAATTATTTTCATTATAATCAATTTATTGACTAAATGAGCTATTAAATAGATACTAATCAAAAAATAATATATTATTACATCCAATAAACAGATTCATTATTTTTCATTCAGAAAACACAAATTGTGATAAGAGGGTGCAGGAGAACAGAAAAAGTATATAAGAGATTAAAAACAACACCAAAGAGTTATTCTTTAAGGGCTAATTATTTTTAAATTTCCCAGCCACTGCAAATGAAGGAAGTGAAGGATAAATTCAGACATTATCCCATCAATGTTTGAAGACATCAGAAATAAAATATCTTAAGAATTTACAAAATTCTCAGAATAAAAGAAGATATTTTCAAGTTAACAAAAAAAAATAACAAAATGTTTATTGAGAGACATTCAATTGAAATTATGAATAGATTATTTATCACTGGTTTAAATTATAATTCATATTTGACATTTTCCAACTACTGTATTGAGGTCATCATCTATCTGGAAGTGTATTCGCTAGAAGAGAAAGTTGTAAGTCCATTAAAATGTCATATAATCTGTCCATAACCATTCAACAAAATAAAATATATCTCTGAGAGATACCATGTTTAACAATCAAGAACGTGGAAAAATGAAAATCAGTCAGCAGGTTAAAATATAAATTATATAATGAAGAAAATTATTTTTCAAATGTATAAAATGTATTCATACTATTGATATTAAAAGATAGGAATGGAAAATTCAATATATAGAAGAGTCTTTCTAATCAGACAGATTAACCTGCTAAGGAAATATTTATTTTGGACGTACTGGTAAAAGTATATTAAAGTATAATTAAACAAAGATGAAAATATTAAAGTTAATGTTTGTATGGTTTCACAGAGGCAAAACTCTCCACATAGTAGCACCACCCAGTGTAAGCCAGAGTAATCAATGGATGCAAGAATGTCTGTGCATAAAATTTTTATCTAGTGCCTACTCATTCAATATCCCCAGACTAGTTATGGTAATCATGTGATGTTGTATGGTTTTACTAAAAATTTTGTAAGGTCTTAATTTTGATTATAGGCTAGTCAATTTAAATATTTTAAGATGCTAGTATTTAATTAATAATAGATTTTTAAACTTTTCACAATTATTTTTTATAGATGTAATTAATAATCTCTGCTCCACCGCATCATATCTTGACAATTTTTTTATTTCATAAAGTAATCAAGCATGAGTGTGTGTGTGGCGCAACTGCTCCCAAAAGCTATTAATACAAAATAGCTAACAAAAATATTAAACTAGCTGAGCACTTTCAAAGGATCTTGCCTTCATAATCATAGCTTGCTAATACATTTAATGTTATGCAAATATGCTAATTCCATTTTTTTGATAAAGCAAAGCACGTGTCCTTCCTGTTTATGGCATCGTTGTCTCGTGAGATGAATAAAGCCTCTTTGATTTTTCTTTTGAGGTCATGTCTCTCTCTGCACACAATTGTGGGATTGTCCGGAATGCACTCATGGTGACTTGTGCTCTGGTGCTGATAGAAAACTGAATAAGTAGAAGGATCATTGCAAGCTCTATTGTATGAATATTTATGTTGTGCTAATCATGTGGCCACATGCACTCGTGCTTGAATACATATATTTCCCAAAAGTAAAATTATTTGACTTATTCATAAAGTAAGTATATAATTAATAAATGACTTTGGATGGTATATACTTATATCCTTGAAATAGTTAAGGTGAGGTGGGTAAGCCAAATAAGATATTACACCCAACTATATATATATATATATATATATATATATATATATATATATATATATATATATATATATATATATATATATATATATATAAAAGTAATCTATATTGGGATAATGTGTGTGTTTATAAATGTATTCATCATACAAACTTAATGTGTTTTATATGTAAAGAAATATGTTTTATATATGCTTTAATTTTTTGTTGTTATCCCAACTTGTTAATATATTAAATAGTTATTTTGAAATTAAAGGGTAATACCCATTTCATCAATCTGTTCTGTTCATTACCCAGATCTTCAAGTCCATATATCTCTTTCCATCTCTCATATCATCCAGAAAAGTCAATTTTTTTATTCTTTCTTCTTGTTTCCATTCATCACTATCTCCAAATTATTCTAACTACTCTTTCTTTTTGGTACATATTCAGTCCTATTTTTTCCTACTTGTTAATTTTCTCACTCAATCTTCTTTTTTTTCACTTTTATCAATCCTTTCTATTTATTATTTTATTCTTCCAATTAATTCTCTTCCTTCTTCTATATATCCACACTTCAAAAGCCTCCAATCTTCTTTTAATTCGTTTACTCAATATACAAGTTTCACAACAACACCATAATGCATCCACACGTAACACATGTTTTTTTTTTAATTTTCTCTTTAAAGGTCCATAAAAATGTTCTCTTAATAAATAACTCCTTTCATTAATGCTATCCTTTTTTAAACTTCTTCTTCACTTCTTTCATCCTCATTCAACCCAATTATCCAAAAATCTAAATTTATTCAGCTGCTGAATAACTTGTATTCCTTCCTATCCATAAACACTTGGTTTTATCAACCAACTTGAATGTGTACTATATAATTTATATAAGTATGTGACTATCAGTTATCTAATGCTGAGTTTCAAGTTCTCCCACATTCTGCTAGACTGTAGGTAAATTATTGTAATGGGCCAATTATTTAAGGAGAAATACCAATACACACAATGAATTTTGAAGAAGGTACAGTACACGATATAGCTGTTCTTACCCTCAAAACAAATAAAGTTGATTTGTGCTAAGCAATATTAATTACTTTAAATGAATGAGCAAAAGTAATTATTGCTAGGGAAAATTCATCAATATTACTTCATTGATGACACTTGTAGGAAATCATATCATGTATATTAATAATGATGAATTTTTCTGGGAATAGTCTAGGTAATGACCAACATTAAAGGGAAAGAATAAAATATTAGATGTGAATATTTTAATATTGATTCTTTAATTAGAGGCATTTGAACTCAGGATTTTTCATTCTATTCATCCTCCTCTTCAAATTCAAGCAACTGATATATATGCCCACACACTTTGATACATGAGCTTCAATATACATATTTCATATAAAACCAGCACTCATAAGTTAGGCCAGATCAAAATCTCCCACCCTTATATACAATCAGTGCTTGGTTTGATGATTGCTGTTTCTGCATGAAATATGCATATTGGGAATCATGTTCTTTTTCACATGCATGTGATCATGCATATCAGTTGTTTAAGATGGAGTGGAGGATGAATAAACTGAAAAATCCTGAATTCAAATCCCTTTAATTACATATACAGGAAACATTCTGTATAAGCAAATTACACAATGCCTTAGAATTACATATTGATTTTTTAGTATAGTAATTGGACTGTCAGAACATAATCATGTGACCCACATGTAGCTAATAATTTATTTGTTGTCCATATAATGGCACAACAATATGTGATCAATAACTTATTTGCGATCTAGTACATAATGATGCAATTAACATGCATCAAATAAATTATGTTATCATTGATTTAATGGAATAAATAATGAATGGCTCTTAAAAAATGTATTCTGATTTACTGTTCTTTTTATAGGATTGTTCTACAGCCAGCTAGCTATTCAGGGCATTTTTAGAATTGTTTGCAATTTGCAGCAGATTATCTTTTAATCCAAAGTCAATTATTTACAGATTTATATTATCTAGTTGATCAAACTTGTATTTGTTTTTTCTCATAGGTAAGAAATTTATAACATTCGATGTAAATAGTTAGTTCACAGAAAATATTTAAGCAATATTTCTATTCCTGCCATGTATGTTGCAGCATGGATCAATTTTTTGGTTTTAGTTCATATTGTTTTGCTTCAAGACATGACTTTGTACTTTTTTTTTTTAAGTGTCATAGCATCGGCCAGGACGCGAACCTGCAACCCAGACAACTGCCTGCAAGTGCAGGGCAGTCACGCTGACCTCGCGACCACCAATGCAAGATGACTTTGTACTTATTTGTATGAATTATAAAAAAAAAGTTATGCATTCAACATCTTTAGTATATATAGAGTAGATATATAATTTATTATGATTTAACTAATATGTAAAAAGATTAGTTATAATAATATTTTATAAATATATTTTTAAAAAAATAATGTAAATATAAAATCTATAAAAAAATAAGTAACATATGAAGCATTTAATGTCACTTAATAAATATAATAAATGTAATTTGAATTATTTAGATCCTTTGCAGTTTTTATAATGAATAAGCAATTTGTATTTTATATTTTATTTTATTATTTTTTTTTAAGTGTCATAGCATCAGCCGGGACACGAACCCGCAACCCGGGCAACTGCCTGCAAGTGCAAGGCAGTCCCGCTGACCTCTCGACCACCAATGTAAGACTATATTTTATTTTGCTAATAATATTTAGATATATACATTTAACAGTCCTGAAGAAGGCTGTTAAAGAGTCAAAACTGTCAGCTATTTTCAAAAATTTAGATTTAATCAAACACTGTATGTGCATTGTATTAAGTGCATAGAAAAGTATGTTGATATAATTTTGTTTATATTATTCAACTGAAAAGAACAATTTATTTGGTCATCATCCATATATTCTGTAAATTATCAACATATTGTTTTTTCTCTTCTACAATTAATAATAATAGGTGGGGGGGGGGAGCTGATGCAGTCATTTAGTCTGAATTGCAAATCCCTTGCATTGACTATTAGTACTGAGAGAAAAAACATAAATTTCTGCATAACAATTATTCATCATCCATTCAGTATGGAAGTTAAATATTTATTTTGGAAAACTGTGAAATATTTTTACATATTGTATCTTACTGTTGGGTTACTAAAATATTTATTTGGTTAATTGCCTGGACAGATGTTTGACCACTCTAATGGCAGATTGAAACATTAGTTTTATTTAGTCAAACTTGCCTCCCTCAAGTGAAAACTTGAGTTTGCACTGCAATAAACTACACAGGTAATTGATAACTTTCTTCAATCTAATTATTCATTCATGTGAATGTCTACATAATAGATTTCCATTATTTTCAGTTCTATATACACTCTTTTCTTGTTAAATTCTCTGTCCCAGTGCTTGAGATCTGATCCGTTACTAATAGTCACAAGCGCTTGAGAAGTTTGCACTCTCTCAATGTAATTTTCAACACCATCTGCACTTTATAAAAAATATTATAATACAATTAAGTTATTGCATCTCTTTATCTTTTATTATTCTATCTGTTTAACTGAAGTTTGGGCTTTATTTTGTTTTATTCAATTGATAAGCATTAATAAGAAATAAGCGGTGTGCTATATGTTTCCTAGAAAGCAACCTATCACATGTATTAATTAAATACCACCCAAATATGTAATCTAATAACATTAGTTATTTATGTTCTCTATAGGAATTTACAATCTTGTGTACAGTAATATTTGTTGGAGAATGAAATATATTTTTTGCATATCATATTTTAATATTTACACATAACATTATCAATAGCTCACAATACCAGTTGAGATCACATCAAACAAAATAATTCAGTTTCTATTTAAATAGACTCATAATGCTCATTTTGTCATTAAACTTTGAGTATGAATTTTAGTGCCATTTTAATTCAAGCCTCCTTTGTAGCAGTAAATAACGTTAAAATATATAAAATTCAAGATTAAATTTTTAAAGCATTTAATACTATTAATAAGTGATCTATTATTGAACTTGTAATATAAAAATAATAAATAGATTTTCATAGAACTGATTGTTTTATGCTGTCACTAGAAGGTATATCTATTGTTAATAGCAATAGCCATTTCAGAGATTTAATTTTCAACTTTATATGCACTAATATAAATAAACTTTCAAGCTCCCCTCTGTTGTCCATTCCATCTTAAATAATCAATACACATGACCACATAAATGGAAAAAAGATAAATGATCTTCAATATACATATTTTGTTCTGAACCAGCACTCATCAGTTGGTCTGGATCATAATCTCCCATACATATATATAATCAGTCTTCAGTTTATATTAAGGTAGCAAAACATCAAACTTTAATGGACAGGCTTCAATCTTCTCCACTCTCCAATTCTTTAGCCATCCATATTATTAAAAATCTGATGATGCAATACTAGAGAAGATGGAAACTGTCCATTAAAATTTGAGGATTTTCTATCTTAATATAAACTGAGCACGATTATATATGTGTGGGGGAGAAGATCTAGACCAACTGATGAGTGCTGGCTCATCACGAAATACATACATTGGAGATTAGTTATCTTTTTCACATGTATGTGGTTATGCGTATTGATTATTTAAAATGGAGTAGATAACTGAAGGTATCTGAAAGTCTGCCTTCAAATTTATCTAAATACATCGAAAGTTCTGTATATTCATTATACATCTTTTCAAATATTAATATAAATAAACATAAGTGACACAATCTGTTATATATTTTATACAATGCAAATGGTCTATTTTTAGTATTCCACATATTCCAAAATAGTTGACTCGCCAACAATGATATTCAGAATGGTAATATACAAAATATATATCCTATTATATAAATATGTAAAATAAACATTTTTATACTTAATACTACAATTTTATTTTCTAATTTAAATATTTTTTTTCTCTATAATTATACTGTATTCAACTTTTTTTTTCATATGTCAAATGCGTTGGACCGGGAAGCGAACCCGGGCCAGCTAGCTGTGCTAACCAACTAGACCACTAACGCTTGACTAATTTATATTCAACTTTAATTGTATTTAGTTTAAAAAAGCAATTTTCAATACTTCACATATTAAAATTATTTTTTGACTTTAGCTTCTTTATATTTGATTGTATGTGCATGTTTACGTAGTACATATATACAATATAAATACTTCTTTTGTTCACACCCATAACATTTGTTTTATTGCTAACTTTTTAATTCCAGTTGGTGACACATTTGATAAAGTAAAAGAATGAATTTAGCTTCAGTATTTGCGGGCAAAAAATCAACTTGCCAGTGTTTTCCACCCAATAATTTATTTTAAATAGTAAAAAAGTTCTTTCATAACATTATCTTTGTTTTATCTGGGTCAGTAGAAACTGCTGACATTTTTCAAATCAAACCCTTTGGGTTAGCTTCAGGCGGACACACTCATTTTACAAGTAGAGCGAGAAAGCTAATGACCTTCTCTTTAAAAAGAATCTTTTCCACCTAGTTTTATTTTTTCATTAAAAGAGATTATAAAATATTTATGTATATATGTCAAGTTCTCGGACTGAAGGCCGTTTAAAATAATTAGGCAATAGAGTGTGGCGACTCGCTTATAATATTTAATCATTGCCAGATATAATTTGTCATTGATGACCTCCGTCATAATAAAATGTTTTCCATTATTTTCACACTTTTCTGATCTTTTCCATCAATAATGTGCTTATTTCTTACTTATTTTTAAAGAAATTTTTTAAAAATTTGTTCTACTATTGTTATTAATAAATTATCAACATGATTTTAAACGATGCAGCTAATTATTGATTTAATTTTAAAAAATTCAAATTATGCAATTTGTTTAATGGTGATGCCCGTAATTTAGATTACCAATATCTTTTCTTCCAGATACATACTATTTGCTTCCAAGCCTTCATATGATTACCTGACATTGCAAATAATAGCAAAACCTACATAATGTGTTAAGCATATATATACACACATACCTATGAAATAATTTAATTATAAAATTGTGATAAATAAGATATGATTAAAAATAAAACAAAAATAAAATAATATAGTTATAAAAAGGACAGTTTATTAATAAAGTAAGAGAGAACACATTTACATAAGTGTATATTTATATCTTGGAGAGTTTACTCATTGTGAAATTAGACTCACAGTGTAGTGCTTTTTGTAACTGTTATTATGCGTATTCGGTTGAAATTTTGTCATTTACCACCAGGTAGCGCTTTGCCAAAAAACCAATGAAGCTATTAATCCATAAGAAATAATATACATATATTACTGAATTGTTCTGTATGGTTTCGTGCAAACTACTAAACATCACATGATCACTACTGCATTAAAAGTTATGTCGATGGTTTGGTGCAGTATTAGATTGGCAGATTATGAAGCTCAAAGTCCATGGATTACAGCCATGCTCTGTCACTTCTAATGCTCAAATTTCTTATGAACTCTTAGTATTAAAGCCATTTGATTATTCGTTTTTTTCACTACTGAATTTACTAAGCAACCTTTTAATAAGTAAATCAATATAAACAGTAATCTATAAAAAAGTTAATTGATAGCAATAAAAAATATTTAAAATAGGCAAAACTCTCTCCATACAGTAGTGCCACTCTAAGCAAGACAGAGTAATCAATGGTTATGGTTGTAAAAGAGCCAAAGACAACAAAATGTATGGGTGCTGAACTGAGTTCAGACCCATATGACTATATGAGCTATTGAGCTTAGATTAAAAATATCTGTGTGTTTTCAATTTTATTCTCATAGTTTAGTAGTTATGTAGAGATAAAAGATGGGTGCTGGAGGGTTGCATTATATCCTAAGATCTAGGTGCAGTGCTCTCAGATCCAAGGCTCCTCACTGATGAAGGCCATAAGCCAGAAACTAGTTTGGGGATATTGGATGAGGAGGCACTAGATAGGGATTTTATGCACAAGCCTTCTGGCATCCATTGATTACTCTGTCTTGCTTAGAGTTGCACTACTTTATGGAGAGAGTTTTGCCTATTTCAACAACAGTTATGAACAAGCATGGAAAATAGTGGTCATGTGATGTTTTAAGGTTCAATAAAAAATATAATACATAAGCAATTAAATGCTAGTGTGAGTTTGCCTGCAAAATGTAAAACAATAAAAAAATGTCACTGGCAATAAGTTAAATAATGGTAATAATCATTTGAAATATGATTTCAACTTAGTAGTAATTTAATGTGCAGAAAGTACTTTTTTAATATCATTCAAGAATGTCCTGTATGATTTAATGCAGTAATACAATGAAAATTCTTGAGTTCAATGTCTATGGATTGTGGCTAATTAACCTTGAGCAATAATTCAATTATTTTTTATTTTTAGTCAGGAATATCATAAATAGATATGCAATGTGATGTGATGCATTGTGACTTCTCCTTATATAGAGTCAGAAATCTCTCAATCACTATGCCCAAAAAAATCTGTTAGTCATTTTACCTTCCCTTTTCAGTCCCTGCCCTAAGTTTTTCCCATAGTCTTCTCTATCCTGTTCCATCTCATTTCCACAACATCATCTTTGTCCATACCCCATTGTTTTTTTCTAAAGCAAGCATAAAAAACAATAACACACTTTCTGTATAATCACTTTCTTTATATTTATTCTTTCATAACATTATTTGTACCCTTTCTGCTTTCAGGCATTTACATTCAATTAACAGATGCCTAATATTTTTTTATACCTGTCTTAAATAACTTGCAGAATAAATCACTCACATATCTCCATTTATGTGTATATTCCCTTGTTGCTAAAAATCCAGTTGGAGCCTTAAACAGTAAACTACTTTCCTTGCTATTATCATAAATTAACCTTCATCCAATATTCTGTTTATTTTTATATATATTTAAACTCTTTCTTATTCTCCATACTAGTACTCCAGCTCTTCAACTCCCCATTCTTTATTAATCCATTTAGTCTTCTATCTCATTCCTTGCCACTGTAACACTCAACAATTCTCCTAACACAACCATCCCACCTTTTGTTTAAGTAGTACTGACATAAATTCTTTATCCAAATCTTTTGCATACCATATTACTTTTCTCACCCATCTTGTTGCCTGACCTTTACTCATAACCCAATTAAATACTATTTTGGCTATTCTCTTATTATCCATAAACTGCAATCTATTGGACATTTTCATTTTGCTCTTTCATATAAAAACTTGACCATCCCAGTTATCCTTGAATTGCCTCCTTTGCCAACCACACATCTGCATTTAATGCATGTCTATCTACTTCTTTTTGTACTTTTTCTAAGGGACTAACACCCCTTTACTAACACATAATGCATTGTTACCATATGTTAACCTTCACTCTCTTCCATAAAATTCTAGTTACATCATATTTATTATATAAAGCACTAAATTTCTTTTTCAGTCCCTTTCTTTTCTTTGCTTCATTAATCAATTTTTTCTCCTATTCATCCAAGTAATTTATCTGATTACTTAAGACAATTCCCAAATAGTTATACTATTCACCACACTTAATTTTATGTCTCCCAATAAAAATTCTTTATCTTCTCTTTCCCCAGTATTAATCATCATTACTTTTGACTTTTCTTCACTAAATTTAATCCCCATTTTTTTACAAACCCTTGCACATGTCCTCAATATAAGTTCCATATTTTCCCTTTTTTTCTGTGTACAAGAAGATATCATCTGCAAATAAAAGACCTGATAATGTATATACTCTCTTGCCACCAATTACTGGTATATCTACCCCTCTGTCTAGTCTTTCTATTGCTCTCTCCATCACTCTCATATACAACAAAAACAAAATAGCTGACTAGGGCATCCTTGCCCTAGTCCCACCCCATTTTTAACTTTAGCTGAGTCTATAATCCCTTATATATATATATATATATATATAAGGGGGTTCGAATACAAGGGCGATATAAAATATAAAGGGTGGTATTATAATATATATTGACTCATATTTACCTTGTGCCATCTAATGGGATATTGTAAAACTTTTGGTAGATTATACACCAAATATGAAACTTAAGATGATATGCATTTAATAAATGTATATTTTCATTGTTAATTTAACCTAAACAAAGGCAAAACTCTCCATACAGTAGTGCCACCCTGTACCAAACAGTAATCAATGGATGCCAGACCCATATGACTATATAAGCTATTAAGCTTAGATTGAAAATATTATTGTGTTTTCAATTTCATTCTCATAGTTTTGTAGTAAAGTAGAGTTAAAAGGTGGCTGCTGGAGGGTTGCATTAGATCCTAAGATCTAGGTGCAGTGCTCTCAGATCCAAGGCTCCTCACTGATGATAGCCACATGCCAGAAACTAGTCTAGGGATATTGGATGAGTAGGCACTAGATAGGGATTTTATGCACAAGCCTTCTGGCATCCATTGATTACTGTTTGACACAGGGTGGCACTACTGTATGGAGAGTTTTGCCTTTGTTTACAACAATTATGTGCTAGTATAGAGATGGTGATCATGTGATGTTTAGTTGTTTAATTTAGCCTATTATTTTTTTAAAAAATAACTTCAAAGAAGATCTTTATATTTTGCTATCAAATATGACATGAGATAAACCTAGTTATTTTCTTAATAATAAATTTGGAAAATCATCCCTTTTTCAAAAAGGCCACTGTTTCATTTTGAAATTACCAATAATGAAAATATTTGTTAATTTTGTAGTTGCAGTGTAGTAAAATACACTTACCTGTATCATTATCAGTGGATGTGGGTAACATTACTCAGCAATTAACCCTTTAACTGGTCATATTTTTGGAAGCTTCTAGCAGTCATTTGAGTTAGATGTCCAATTTATTATTTAACAACTAAACCTTTACTATAAATTATATTTTCATAATTTTTAAAATATTTGTTAGAAGTATAAATTTATAAGTCAAAAACATTCCTAAAAATAATATTTCAGCTTTGCAAATATAGAAAAAGTAATAAACTGAAATATAACAGTATATTTTAAACAAACTGTGAACTCCATTTCTAAAACATAAAGGAGTTTTTGTTAAAAACACAATGAAATTGTTTTAAATTTTAAAATTTTGCTTATAATTATTTTAAAAATTGACAAAAAAATAACTGCTATAGGAATTATAGAGGCATCCTTTGTCAGAAACTCACAATGTATTGATGTACATTATTACATTTTTTTGCCCTTTTTAAAAAATATTTTTGAATAAAATCTGAGTCTAATCATATCAAAAAATAACTTTTACTCAAATGTTTTATAAAACTAATTATAAATATTTAAATAAGCTATGAAAAATATACATTTTCATTTTCAAAATCATAGCAAAAAAATAAAACCCAAGTGTTTTCACAAAAGCTCTTGTGCCTGACAGCAAAATCCTATTAATGAACAGCATTATTGACTTCTTTGAAATAAGTTTATCTGTGTAATACTGATATGTTATTTTTTATTAAAATCATTCAATATTTATTTTAGTTCCAAAATTTTCTATCAAAGCTATGCAAACTGGCAAAAGAATGTTGAAGATAATGACAAAAAAGTGAATTTAAACAAAAGTGACCAAATCATCACTCAATATAACTGCATTTTGGCAAAGAGTTAATCATTTCCTGACTAAGTAATGTAATTAAATTGAATTTAACTTTGCAAAATCAAATTTTTTATATAAGTGGCTAAGAATTATTTTTAAATTAAGGAAAAAAAGTGATAAAATAGTAAAAATCTATAAAAAAAATTTTAAGCTGTATTTAAACTTTTCAAATGCAAACAACTTGTTAGTAATAACACACAAATAGACAACACAGGTTAGTAATTACACAACATTTCAAGTAATAGCTCAGTTGGTTAGAGTGTTTCTCGTAAATTCAATATTCAAAAATTTAAAGGTTATGTTTGACTTCTATGTGAATATATCACTGTGTATATAGGCCAGCAACACCTGAAGAAGAGTGGAGAATAATACTACTCAAAACATTGTGTAATTTCTAACCTGTGTGATTTATTTGTGTGTTAGCACAAACAAGTTGTTTGTATTTGAAAAATTTAAATAAAGTTTAAAATTTTCTGTACTATCGACATTCACCCATAGATTATGGAAATAGTCCAACATATCACATCTAATAATATACCACCATCACAAAACCTTCAACAAAAGCTATACATTTTTTAAAAATATGCAAAACTTATCTTTTATATTAATTAAAACTCTAACTTTTTTCCATCTTTCCACACTGTAAATTTAATTTTTTTAAAAAACATCATATAATCCATATATATAATAAATATTTGCCTCAAATGATCAATAACAACGTTAAAACAAATAAAAATATCTTTAGAACCATTTCCATTAGACAAAATGTGAACGACTGTCATTATTTATGCAATTTAAATTTTACAGTTTGACCTTTGAACTAAAAAGCTTTCTCCTGCCATCTACTAATAAAAGTTATAATTACAGTACATACTGACCATTCATTTAAATGCATTTATAATGAAATTTCAATATATCTATCAGAATATAGACCATTCAGATGCTATATGTTACATTCATCATTATTGCCACTTTCAGATATTATAGCACTCGATAAGAAAGATTAAATCATTTTTACATTGAAAATTTCCATCATTATTAATTTTAATCTTTAAAGTCAATTCAGACCAAAGTTTTATTTAATGATTGGCAAATGTTATGATTGTAAGGCTTACATTCAACTTGACAGTAATCACATGACAGTGTTTTGTCTTGAGTCCCTGTGGCAAGAAAATAACTAATTCAAAAATGTTGTTTCATTGCTTTATACATATAGTTAAGCAATTACAAAATTAGTGAAGTCAAATTTAAAATGTTTTCATTTTCTTTTACTTAATATTTTTTCAAGTTGTAATTTACTGAAGCTATGGAGGGTGAGTCCTTTAACATGCAAAGATTATGACAAATTTAAATGTTTTATTATTAAATAATATATATTATTTTGAATTGTTTGGAAATGAATAAAACAAAAATTGGGAAGAGATTTGTTTATCAACAGCATATTCTTTTATATCCTTACTGAAATGTTTTAAGTGCAGTTATTTTTATCTTACTCTAGAGACATCCAATGTTATGTTGAATAATAAATAAACACCATATGGTATAGTGCTATAAAATCTCCAGATCATCCAATTTCTAGTTTTTTCTATGTCAGTGAAGAATAAAATTCATAACTGGAATTAATGTACTTATGAATCTAGAAGCCATCTTTTCATTTTGACACAATTCAAGCTAAAATATGTTGAAATATAAAAAAACCTTAAAGTTTCAAACTCAGCTATATAGATCTCATGCCAGGTTAGTTTTTATATGTTTAAGAACTTGTTCAGATGTCAGTACATAGATATTATGCTTTCCAATTTAACAATAGCAAAGGCTTGCAGTAGTTACAGAACCAAAATTACAACAATTTATAGAAAGCCTAAGTTTGAATGTTTTAAATATTTTTTTAAAATTTTATATTGTAATCTTCATTAGGCTAAAAGAATACAGAGTGGCTTCTAGATTTATAAGTGCATTAATTCCAGCTTTAAATCCCATTCTTCACTGATGATATCAAAAATTAGAAATTGGATGATCTGGAGATAGGGAATTTATATTATACTATGTATAAGCCATTGATTATTTAAACTTACAGTAAATTTTTCTAGAGTAGGTGAAGATAACTGACTTTTGGACATATATGAGTAAGCAAATAAAAAGTCACATGATCATATTGAAAATAATTGTATTTTGGGAATAAAGTGTTAAAAAACTTGCTGTCACTTGTATTTATGATCAATAGATGGCATTTTACCAAAAAAAAAAAAAAAAATTTCATGCTTGCAAACTTTTCACCTATTATCTAAAAAGTTCTGATATTTTTAATTGTGTGCAGTGTTTTATTATTATTTGTATTTTCACTAAAAATATCATTTGTACCAAGAAAAATTAATAGATAAAGTCTAAATTTCTGTTTAATGCTCAAAGAACTTAGTTGATATTATCAAATTTTATTCACATTATAAATTATTATAATTTGTTATGAATAAGTAATGCTGAATGAAAATGTTGAAGTTGTACATGTATTTATGTCATGAATAATATTGATTATAATATAACCATTTATCATTTGTTGTTAATGAATATATTTACTGTTAGCCATGTCTGTTCAGATAAGTTCAAAGATGAGTTGACTTTGGATTTCTTTCTTTATGCTTTTCATTGACAACTAACTTAATCATATACCATGAACCCCATTTAGATGTTTGAGTTAATAAAATTATAAATATTGCATTAGTGACAAAATAATTTATAGTTTACTGTATGCAGTTAACATACTCCTGCTATACAATCTCATGAAGATGTTTTGAGTTGTTATTTTATAAGGCTTGTATTTTGACTAAGAATCAAAAGTTGTCTCATGTATTTGATTAAATTTATGAATCTTGTTTTACAACTTAGTGATTTTATCAATTAATTCTAACTATAACGTACTTCAACTCTGATATTTTTCAATTGTGTTAGGTGGTATGGATAAGACTGTTAAGATAATGATCTGAAATAATTAATTATAAGGATTAAGAAAATTGGACACTTGTGTATTAATCTGGTCATGATGAAAGTTACCAGCACAAATCAATGGGTATATAAAGACTGAACTAAACATATTTGCAATCTTCTATAAATATAGAGGATTTGACCTCAGACTCTTAAGCAATTTTCAACTAACCACACTATTTCATTTTACCGAAACACATGACCACACATATGTAGAAAAGATAAATAATCACCAGTAGTGTGGATTATTGAAGGTTGCTTGAAAGTCTGAGTTCAAATCCCTATATTTACAATTAAGTTTCAAGTATAAGAATGCCTGTATTTCAAATCATACACATTAAGCCTGCATTCTGCCCATCCTTCTTCTATGTGTTTAAATGGATAAGGTCCTATACATGAGGGGTCAGAGTGACTTGAGGTCAACATGGGCATAATAACAATATTGGCATCAGCATGGGATTTGGGCACTATATCATCAGATTTTCAATGGGATGGATGGCTGAAAAGTTGGAGGTTGGAGTAGATTGAAACCTGTCCATTAAAGTATAAAGATTTGCTATCTTAGTATAAACTGAGCACTGATTATATATGTGTGTGTAGGAGATGATAATCTGGACCAACTGATGAGCACTGGTTCAGCATGAAATACATATATTGGTGATTATTTATCTTTTTTACATGTGTGTTTCAGTAGTATGAGATAGTGTGGATATTGGAAAGTTACTTGAAAGTCTGACTTCAAAGCCCCTATATTTACAATTAAGTTCCAGATATAAGACTGCCTGTATTTCAAATCTTCTATAAAGGAAATGAATTTATTCTGTAAATGGACAGAATTTCATGGTTAAATATATTAATATTATTTTGGGGAGATATAGTTACAACTTGTAATAAATGTAGATTGTTTAAACTTTAATTGAATCATTTCTCAGAAAAAACATAAATATGTGTTTGTTTCCTTTCCATTTAATAAAATTATAGATGGCCAATTTTCAAAATAAAAAATCTTTAGAAGTTTAAATGGTGAAATATATTTTCTCACAAAAACATAAATGTGTGTTTGTAGACATTTGTATCATTTTCAATAAATAAAGTTGTAGGTCATCATTTTTTTAAATAAATGTAAATTAATGTCATTTTCGAAAATCGAAAAATTAGAAAATTATTGCCAGACTACTAATATATATATATGTGTGTGTGTGTGTGTGAAATATCACCACCAGACTAATATGTAAGTACCAAAAATTGAAAGTTATAATCAACGTGAAATTATTTCCAAAACAAGATACTCCAAATTCATGGTCATATGCATTCATCAACCAAATTGAATTAGTATATATAATTTGCTCACAGCCTTTTTAAAGCTACACCTGGGTCTTATTTTATTCAGTAGATAGGTTCTGCAGAAAACCCACATTAAAAAATATTGCACAAAAATAGGCTTAACTTACCTTGAAAAATGGGTGATAAATTCTGTAATTTTCAGAAATCACATAAAAGCAAAGCAACAAGAAAAAATTACTTTAAAATTTGCATTAAAAAAATAAGGAAATAAAGTATGACTAATAAAAAATTTCAAAATAATTGAAAAAAATTGATACAAGACAAACTTTTTTTTACTTTTTTTATTAACTACAGTATTTAATTTTACATTTTTTTTACATATTTTAATCATTATTGCTATTTGACAATATGTGGTTCATTTGCAAACTGGTAAGAAATCAGATTCATCACAAGAGGAAGTACAACTAGTGCCACTTTCAGTCTTGTGCTGTGTTAATTGGTTTTTTGTTGACAATGTAATTGGTGATTAAACTTTGAGATGATGATTTTACTAATTATTAAGCTCACAATATCCAGACATACAGCTATTTAGCTTTCATTGGAATTAAGAGGTTGTTCATTGCAGCAAACACTCTCAGATTTCAACATTTGCTGACATTTTTCTTTGTCTCACACATTAATGCAAAATCTATGATTAAATGATTATTACTTATCAGAGAATAATACATTTGTCTTCATTTGATAGATATTTTTGTTTATTACTGAAATAAATTTTAAATGTTCACATTTGTTTTTATATTAAAAAAAGGAGACTGCAATCAAAACAAAAAGATTATACATTATCATTAGAAAGATTATTTTCAGTTTACAAAATTGACAAAATCTTCGTTACTTCTTTTTTTTTAAAATCTAAAGGAATATTTATTTCTGTTATATCTAACAAAATATGTTTTGAAAGTTTAAAATTTTTGAATATTTATTGAGCAATATTATACTCGTAAATAATATTTTAATTTGCGAAGTGCAGATAGTTGAAAACTGAAATAAATTGAGATACTGCTGAACCTCACTGCACTCGTTAAAATATGTATATGATAGCCAATCAGAATGTCATGATAGCCATCTAAACGACGATCAAATATAAACACACAACAAAGATTTCACGAGAAAAGGGTTCGTAAAATCTTTGTTGTGTGTTTAGATTTGATTGTCATTTAGATGGCTATCATGACATTCTGATTGGCTGTCATATACATATTTTAACGAGTGCAGTGAGATTCAGCAATGACAATCAAATCTAAACACACAACAAAGATTTTACGAGAAAAGGGTTCATAAAATCTTTGTTGTGAGTTTAGATTTGATTGTCGTTTAGATGGCTATCATGATATTCTGATTGGCTGTCGTATACATATTTTAACGAGTGCAGTGAGGTTCAGTAGTATCTCAATTTATAGTCATAAGTATAAATCTATTATTATTATTATTTACTCATAAGTATAAGTAGGTTATTTACATAGAAGCTAAGATTCTAAATACAGCTTCAGGCCATATTCATGTTAGCTGCTAATATAATGTTATATTTTTGGAAAAAAAGTATTTCAAGTCAAAATAAGTTATTAATAATTTAAATTTCTTGATATCTAATAAATATAGTGAAATATGAACTTCTTTATTGCATAAAAGAAAACCCGCATAAATAGATATTAAAAAGAAACATTAATCGTATAACTTCAAAATCACATTTAAAAAATCTGCATAAAACAAACCCAGGGTATATTAAAATCAAGAACATATTTAATAATAGAATAAATGAACTTGATATTTAAATGTGAGAGTAAATTATTAAAGCAAAGAAATCATTTAATAAGTGAAAAATGAAAGTCAAGCTCATCTAAACATGTATATAAATTTAAAGTTCAATTTCTTGTTTCATCATAATGACCTTGTGCTTAACTTGTATATAAATATATTGCTAATAGTATTTGTTAAACCAATATTTTTGTATGCATATTTTTAGTAGTGGTTTCATTCAATATATAAATCATGAAAAGTCATGATCTTCAGGTTTATGCCTAAATAAAAATGTGATGTGATAGTTTTGGAGTGAAGGGGAGAAAATGTCAGAAGGAACCTTTAAAGTTAATAGTTCAATTTGTCTTTTAATTATTAGCAAAATACAAAGATCCCAGTTATTAAAACAGGCAAAACTCTCCATACAGTAGTGCCACCCTGTGCCAACCAGAGTAATCAATGGATGGCAGAAGGCTTATGCATAAAATCCCTACCTACTGCCTACTCATCCATTATCCCCAGACTAGTTTCTGGCTTGCAGCCTTCGTCAGTGAGGAGCTTTGCATCTGAGAGCACTGCACCTAGATCTTAGAATCTAATGCAACCCTCCTGCAGCCATCTTTTATCTCTACTCAACTACAAAACTATGAGAATAAAATTGAAAACACAATAATATTTTCAATCCAAGCTATGAGCAAGCATAAGAAATAGTGATCATGTGATGCTTAGTGGTTTAAGATCCAAGTTATATAAAGCTAACAGCTATGGCTAGATATTGCTAAGGCTAAAGCTATGGCTAAGCTCAGGTTTTTTTGCTACCCCATCATATATACCCCAAACACAGAGAGCTACAACAAGAATAACTATAATTACTAAACATTATAAAGTGTAACTAAAGAAATTTAAGAGGGTAAAAAACCTCAACTCAATCTTGCAAAACTTTTAAAAGCTCTCAGTATTCATAACACAAATCACAAAGCAGCAAGAGTACAATTAATTTCTCTTTTATAATAAATTTCTTCCATCATCCCCACTCTAGCATACTCATATTATATATAGAGCTTGAAAACAAGCTCTTTAAAGCTTTTATTTGTAGCAGTTTAATATTATTAAACATGGAAAACCTTTTAATCAAACACATTTTATAAACAATCTTGCTTTCAATAACATTTAATGTATAAATAACTAATTTTAACACCACAAAATGTAATAATTTGGAATAATGGTAACTTGTATCAACTAGGAAATTTATGGTTTTCAAACAGTCATCTTAGGATGAAAAATCAACCAAAGTGCTAGATATATGTTTTAGTCATAATAAATAGCATCAGGGTCTTTAAAATCTATTAATTCTCCATCAAATAACACAATACAATTTCTATTTAAATGAAATCACAAGCATTCAATTTGATATTAAAATTTGAATATAATTTTTAGCAGCAATTTAAGTATAGTTTCCTTTATATTGGTTATTTAATTACTTATTTATATATTTAATTTTTTTTTTGTGCAATCTAAAATAGCCTTAATACTCAATAAGCTTCCTTCTGATTGGATGGTAGAAAGGGAATCAGTTCAGCTAGTGAAAAGGGAAATTAACAAAGTTTTTGATTAAATATTTTCTTAAAGTAAACAAATAAATGTGAAGCCATCATAAATCTATCAAATTCTTTTTTATATTTTAAATTGCATTTGCATATCAAAAAATATGTTAAGAATCTTTCTATTGTTTTTTTAATTTATCATATGTTATTAAAAATAAAACATGTTATTTTTGTTTTTAAATAATAATCATAAATATTTAAATAAAGTATGAAACAAACCAATATTTTGCTTATCACTAGAAATGAGTATCATTGCCTTAAACCTATTCTCCTGGTTTGGATCATTTCAAATTTATTTTGGCAATAGTCTTCAATCTGCCTTCTGCAATTTTTTTTTAATTAATGAATCAATAGCTGGAAAATAATTTAGAGAAGAGCAAAGGAATGGTGAAATTCTATCGGCATTCCCTCCAATGATCTTCAAATAAAATTCTTTGTAATTATTAATACCAATGCTAAAATGGACAAATTTCACGCTTATTGTTTTCAATGAATAAACCTTTATTTTTAATAAATTATACACATATTTTATTTTTTATAATATTGGCTTTAAAATCAAATCATAAATTTAATAGATGTATCCTTTCTATGTACTTACTAGTGGTTGTTTTGATAATACTGGAGCTTTATGTTTAGTATATAAACCTTTATTCTTGATTATATTTTTTTATTTTATAATTTATTCCTATTATAACTTTAAAAATTAAAAATATTCTTAAAAATAATATATCAACTTTACAAATATAAAAAATAGTAGTACGCTGAGATAAAATGCAAATTAATACATTCGTGTTTTACCTTCCAGTTGATAGACCATATTTGGAATATAACAAAATACACATGAACCACAATTCTATCAGGATAAATGAATTTATATAATAAATATGTAATGTAATGATATTATGCTTTGAAAATTAAAATTCTGATTTTAATAATTTCAAAAATGATGAAAAATATCAGTTACAATGTCTATAGAGTATTTTTTTGTTCCAAGTAATCACATTTTTTTTGCTTTATGCTATTATTACCTTTCATTTGATTTGTATTCTTGAAAAACAAATATTTTTGAATAAAATCTTAAACTAAACATCATATTCCTATTGAAAATAAATATTTCAGAAATATTTTGAAACATATTAAATATTGAACCAAACTACAAAAAAAGATTTTCGAATTTTAAGATTTGAGCAAAAGATAAGCTTATACAAAGTCAGTGACTTTTAAAAATAATGAAATTTTAAATGAAAGTTCACCCACGATCTTTTCTATTATGTTATGTATACAATGCGGCTATTTAAAGACTTTAATTGAAAGTAATAAACCAATGCATATTAGTTTCAGTTTTTATTCTCAAATAAATATAAAACCAACTTTATATTTATTAATAAAGAAGAAGAAATTTTCAAATAAATAAAAGAGTAATAAACCAAAACAAATAAACCAGAACAAAAAATTTCATTTTAGCTTGGAAGAAGAAATTTTTCAATGAATAAAATATAATACTCACTTCAACTTATAGTAATATTCATGCATGAATAAAAGAATACCTTCAGGTAGCTTGAAAAATCTTTGAAATTTACAAATTCACTTTTTAATTTTAAAAGGATGATGAAAAATATATACGAACTTGACAAAATTGTTCCAAGATAGACTTTCAGTTTATTTTAGAACATTTGCACTTGGCTTATTTTCTGCTAAAAAACAAAAGCATTTAAATACAATTTAAACATCAAATACTCACAAAGAAATAAATATTCACTTTCATTTAATTTTATAAAAACAAGATAAACATATGAATAAATTATATGTATTCTGATGACTAATAATTTCCATATTTTTAATAAAACCTGCAATTATGCAGTTGCAATTAGTACATTGCTTCCAATAAGAAATATTTCCCCATCTTCTTATTTTTATTTTGCTTTTCTTTGAGTGGTGGCAAAATCTAGCTATTTTTGTGGGAATTAATATTTACACATTACTTCAAATTGTTACTATCATATATATATATATATTGTAACGGGAGAAAGCTTTATGAGATTTGCACATACTGACTACAGGGGCTCCACTATCCTGAAAATCGGAACTAGACATTTATTTTAAGGGGCTCCACTATCCTGAAAATCGGAACTAGACATTTATTTTAAGGGTGTACAGAATATGCAAATCAAAATGCACCGAACTAAACTCAGGGAGGAACAAGATATCTTAAATATTGTTTAGACAGTTGAGAAATCAAAGCACAAAGACAAACATCAGCCAAATTAAGTTTAAACAAATTTTAAACTTTTATTTAAAAGCAAAACAACTTGTAAGAAAAGTTTACATGAAAATCAATAGAGTTATCTCAGGCGTGGACTAGAACGACTAAATACATTGCTCTAGCAGACTTACCGACTCTCTAATAACGAGTCCTACAGGGAGAAGCAATTTCATTCAGCAGAAGAGAAGTCACCTAAATGTTGGTTTTCCTATTCACAGGTATGAAAACAATACGTTCTTGAAATAAATCAATGAAACCAGCACCAGCGAGCTTTTCTAGACCCCAAAAACAAATGTGTCGGGATCCAAAATGTCATATGCTAGTAGAAGCTGCACCTTAAAACTACATTCAAAGCAAAGATGATTGATTTACCTCAAGAACCATGACAAATATGCTTCAGAATGAATGGAAAACAAAGAAGTAAAACTGGAGACTCCCCAACCAAATGATTGGCAAAACTAATCTAAGAATTAATGGTCTCAATAGGAGACAAGTAAACCATTAGAAAATCAGTTATGTCTGCCCCAGAATTTAAAGAAATGAATTACCAATAATTATAATAAAAAAAATATATTTATGACACAAGTTCTGAGTACACGCTCTGATAAATTTTAAATTATACACGTAAACACAAAATAAATCTATCAAAGAGTGCACATGAGTACAAAAATATGAAAGCTATAAATGCTTTAGCAGTGAAAGTCTCCCTCACCTGTAATTTACAAAAGGAATAAATATTATCTTCCTACTGGCTATTTATAAAATTACAAAGCAAAAACAATTATAGTTTCCGCTTTCAGAGAGATAAGAAAAGAAGACTATGAAAATAAAGTCACCATCCAAAAGATTTGGTGATTTGCAAAAGCGCAAACACAGTATTTACAATTAATTCAGGCTACTAAAATAATTACAGGTAAGCTTGAAAAATATATGTGACTGCCAAAGCATTTAGTAAAAGAAGGCATAAAATAGAAAAACTCACATGTCACTCTCCAATAAACAACAACTGAAAGCAAACTTGGAATCTTAAAACTAAGATTCCAAGACACATGGCAAAGTACAACAAAAGAGAATAAATATAGCTAACCAATATAAAGTTAAATATTAATTTAGATTACAGGTTTATTAGATTGAGTGGAGATTTAATGAAAAGAAATTTACGCTGGAAAGAATAAAAGAAAATTTCATCTTACGACAAAGCACAGTTTGCACGGAGTGCGCACGTTTATCTTTAGTCCATTTTCAGGTTCTTTGATAGCAGCAAGGTAGAGGCAGTATTTATTTTAGAGGCTCATGGCATGACTGAAGGAGAGCTGGTAGGCATGGGTCATCCTTTGTTTAAATTAGCAAGACATTCTTATGATGGCAAAACTCATAGCAGTAAATTTTGACATCTTGCACAGTAACGAAGTTTGTCAATAATGGTTTAAGTTTTTAGCAGGAATTAAATGTCTGAACTGCTATCCAAAATGGTGTGACTCTCATGGGGCAATAATCCAAGTGTCTATTTCTATACTGAATCTCCTCTATCCTTAAATTGGCAGGCTATCCTTGCCTCGCTACATTTTCCACGAAAAACTTTCACTAGTCTCTCATTCTATATCTTAGGCAGGGCAAATATTAATTTCCCGCTCAATATAATTTAAAAATTCCATCCAGGGATTATTGAAACAAACACAACAACACAATTAAACCTCCACTTTTTTTTTTAGAATTAACTTTAAAAATGATTAAAATAAAAACAACAGGAATACCCAATTAGCAAGCTTGCCTGTTTTTAATCAAACTGATTAAAACAGGTGGAGAAAGTAAACTATTTTAAAATCAATTTTATAAACAAAGTAGTGAAAGTAAACTGTTTTAAAATCAATTTTATAAACATGAAAATGATCAAAATAAATATAAATGTGTATGTGTTTTAAACAATAATAAAAAATTTTAACATTAGATAAGATTTAACAAACCTTAGGTTTTTAATTTTGGCAGTAAAATCCTTGAAACGGAGATCAATCCGGTTCAATATAATATATAGAAAACTTATATAATGAGCAGGCCAATAGCACTTAACAAGCTATTCATATTATCCCTATCTTCATACCAGTTTCTAGCTCTGGCTTTCATCAGTGAGGTGCTAGGATATTCAAGCATTAAATTTAAAATACCAAGTCAAGCCCAGCATTTTATCTAATGGTTAACTATTAAGTAGAAAATCTGAAATTTTCAGACATTTATATGTCTTTAAATCCATCTATCTGACTTAAATAGCCATATAACATTTGTAATATAAGCTTATTAAATTAAGTCACATGATATATGATTTGATTTCCTTGCAAATATAGAAGACTTAAATCAAAGTTACAGAATAACTTCAAATAAGCTACTCTAAGCCTGATTAGAGTATAATTGTAGCATATATATATCCATTAGGAATGTTGTGTACTAGCTCCAAGAAAGTTTAATATTAGTTGAAATTAAGATTAATTACAGTGTTCTTCTATATTACTAATATTAAACTGATTTGAAGGAGATTTTAGTTAAAGAACTATTAAAAATTATGTTTAAATTTAAATATTAAATTGAATTTTGTAACATTTAAAAAATTGCATTTTTATGTTCAATGGAATTCCAACTCGTTATCAAATAATTCATGTTATTAATTATGACAGTAACGTTTGAACAACAGTAATTGATTGTTTCATCAAAAATTGGTCATTTAAAAAAATTTAAATTTCCGTAGATGGTGTAAGTTGTGTTAATATGCAATATTATTATATATGTGTGCAGAGTTTAATTAGTTGTGTAGATATATCATTATAGATCTAATGGGGTAATTGTTATCACATCCTCTTGCCATGTTTAATGATCTTGGCTTCAAATCTGGTCCCTGTAAAAAATAGGTTTTCAGATTTCAAGAAAAACTTGGGTTTCTTTCCTAATTATCATGGCTATCAAAACTTGTCAATAAAGAAGTATCCAATTATTCTTGGACAAAAAGTAAATTAAGAAAGAAAAGTCCCTAAAATCTTTAATAATCACGTGTTAGAAAACCTAAGGATTTGTGCTTATACTTTCATTATCTCTGCGTAAGTCGTACTAAAAAATAATCACGTGGTAACGCCACTATTCATGGACCTTGCATTATACCGCATACAGCGAAGGGAGTAATTGATTTTAACTTGACAGTAAGCAATTTCACGTTGCTTTACCTTTACATATATATATAAGAAGATAAATAATGATTAATACAAGATTTTAAATAATTTTAGATATCCTGAACGAAAAAAAAACAGCAGTATTTTACAAATATTTCAATTTCCGGAGTAAAATTTCGTATGAGTTGTCATTTTTAGAGAACATCTTTTAACTGGATCAGCAATTTTCTTTTAAGAAGACTGGGAAAAGAGTGACTCACAACTTCCATACGTGAGCAATTATATTGTTTTAAATAAAATGAGAAAATAATTATATTATCAATATGTCTTTCTTCAAATTTCATCTTTCTACAGATAACGTACATAAAATGACTATTAATATAATTATTTTTCATTCAAAATCTCGGAATAATGGATGGAGTTCAGAGACTTTTGTAAAAAAAAAAAAAAAACCTTATCATTTGTTTGGAAATCAATATATTTTTTTTTAAAAAAAAGCTTCTTTAATTAAGAAAACAAGTTCACTAACTTCTATTCTTAATTCGTTCAGTAGTCAGCCTTGAAAAGAAAAGAGGAAACAGAATATAGTAGAGAATTAACGAATTGACTCTAAATTCCTATTACAATAAATCTCAATTAACTCGTCATGTCTCAACAAAAGACATTATTATTTTGAATCGAAACTAAATGATTAATTTCACGTTTCAGTTTTCATTTAACGTGATAATTGTTGAGAAGAAATAAATTCATATTCTAATTGTTATTATCTTGCCTGTGAGACTTGATAAAATTTTATCTTTGAAATATAAATAAACTTCAAAAACATTCGAAATCCATGTATCTATCAGCTTATGGATGGGGAAGCATATGATGAGAAATTAATTATACACAAATATTATAAAATAGCTTTGCTTTATAAAAATTAAAGTATCCATCTGAAAGACCCACGATTTTATAACCAAACCCAGGTGTATACGTATCAAGTAGATGTAAGATTTAGGGATTTTTACATAATCATTCATTAACAACATAGGTTGACATTTATTTATCAATCAAATATTATAATTAAATTAATTTTAGCGACAGAATACAGCACGTCAATGCTTCTTCGTGGAGGGACACTTTATCTTGGAATGGTTCTTTGATCATGCCATTTGGTCTCATTGTCTCTATAAATAAATAGTACTTATGTAGAAGATTCCCATAAAAATGCATATATAATATTAGAAAATAGTATTGAAATATTATATATGTATATTGAGAATGGGAGATCTTTCCAACCACCGAGATAACAGTCACTCTTACAGATCTAACCGCCAAACAGACGAAATGAACTTATCTTTGCCTAAAATTTAAGGACTTATACGTGAGATTGTTATCATTACCTATATTTGTTTTTTCTTGCCATCATCAAATTTTCAATGATATGGATGGCTGAAGAGTTTGAGAGTATAAAAGATTGAAGCTTGTCCGTCAAAATTTGAAAATTTGCTATCTGAATATAAATTGAGCACTGGTTATATATATATGGGAGATGATGATCTGGACCAACTGATGAGTACTGGTTCAGCATGAAATATGTGTATTGAAGTTCATTTATATTTTCACGTGTATGTGGTTATGTGTATCGGTTGTATAAGATGGAGTGGATGACTTAAGAGTTCAAATCCCCTCTAATTTTTCATCAAAATGGGATTTATTTCCTTTGCTTGACATTGGCAGTAGAATGTCTGTGAGACTTTAAAAATTATTTTTATATAATGGTTGGAGAAATTTTTACTTCAATATATATATATATATTATAAAAATGATTGATTTTTGTATGGAATTGTGGTATGCACATGTTTGTATTTTCACATATGTTTTGTTAATATTTTTTTATTTAAAAAAATCTATTTATTTAATATATAAAATTATGGTTGTGAAGCAAATTTAATAAAAAAATTACAATTTTACTAGAATTTTTTTGCTATATGTTTATTCCATGTGTTACTGTTTTATATATATGTCTGCCTATGAATACATATTTACATGTTCTGTTATTATTAACTGTATTTGATCATGATGTAATTTTATCCAGTTTCTTGAACGTTGAGGGTTATATATTTGACTGTTATGTAACCTCCTGAGCATTTAATTATTTTTATGTGTAAGTTAACACAGCAATGGCATAATGAATAAGATCATCATCTATCATTGGTTTCAAAACATCACATGATTTTTAAAAAATAAGCTAATGGATTATTTTTTAAGCCTACCTTATTCTCTATGTTCTGCGTCAACATTAAATTCTATGTTAAATTCTCCAAAAAGTAGCTTAGGAATGCAATACTGTGACAAATCCATAAAATATTAATTCCATTAACAAAAAAATAATATTGTTACTTACATTCTATAACAAAATTTATTCTAATAATTCTATTTTAAGGTTTAATGTACAACACATTCATTTGCTATGTCTGCAGATGCAGGATTCAAACTCAGATCAAGTCATCTTCAGAATTTTTCAAGTCCTAGACAGACTAGCATTTTTTCCAGATAATTGGACCATATTCAACTTAATTAGTCATGAAGTTACTGCTTTGGAAATGAATAACTAGTTATTACCAAATAGAAGGACTGGAACCAAGGTTAATTGCAAGACAAATTTATTGTGTTTTTAAGATTAATGATAAATCTAACACCTCACCAATTGTGAATAGCTATCTTACATTTATGATTGTGATGTATTATATTTTTTATTGCCTTTACTTTCTATCCTTTATTTTAAATTCTTATCACAATAAGCTTTCACATTTTATACAATAATAAAAATATGTTCTGCAATATATTTAGATATGTTGGTGTTTATAAAATTGGATAAAAGGCCTTGTGGCATCTATCTTCCTGTTATCATCACATATGTTCAAATGTAGTCAAGTAAAACCTGGTGATTTTTTTAGATTTATATCAGACTTATAATATTTTACTTTATTGCCAACATAAATTTTACCCAGCTAACTAGATTATTTTTACAGAGGCAAAAGTCTCCATGCAATGATGGTGATCATGTGATGTTTGATAGATTACTTTTCATTAGTAAATGACTATCTATCTATTTTTAGATAAAAATTCTAACAGGAATGGATAACGACTCATGTTCTTACCACTAAATAATTGTTCAAACTGGTGAACAAAATCTTAGTTTTCACCTGTGACTTTGTTATAATAGAGAACTTATATATATTATAATCTGAAAAGAAATACTATACTACCAGAAAAATAAATAACCTCAGCTAAATAAATGGCAGCACATTGGCTAAGCTCAGTGATTCTCATGTATATGATATATTGATATGCCAATAATAAAAAGAACCATAGAAGTAAGGATATTAATAACTAAATATTATAAATATACTAATTCACAGTTAATGAATGTTAAGAGAAGGACTCTCAACTATGTAAAAATATAAATACTCTTATTATTGAAAGCAGTATATTAAATTATAAATTGTTAACCAAAAGTACCAATTGTGCATAAGATGGCAAGTTGTAGATCTTTTTTGTTATGTAATGAAAAATTATATCGTTACCAAAGTGATAAATTGAAAAATATTGAGATATTTGCCAAGGATTTGCTTGACAATGGTTAGAAAATGGAACAAATAGACAATACTTTATGTCACTTTAAAACGAGTTATAACTGTTTAAAGGAAATGAAGATTGATAGTAAACAATAGATATCTATTCCATTTATTTCAAACCCACAAGTGAAATTTTTTAAAGATATATATAAGAACATGTTCCAAATAACGTTAATAAATTAGTGAATAATTCTAAGGATATTATTATACCTGTCATACAGAAAAGTAATGTCGTATAACAATTTCTTGTGAGTGTAAGTTATCATATATAGATAAATTGAGGTGCATTATTGAGAAGAGATTAAAGGAACATGAATTGTTATATAAGTATGTAAAAAGTAATAATAATGGTGACTTAATGACTGCTTCAGTTTTCTTTGATCATGAAAAAACATGTAAATATAAATTTAAATTTGATATATAAAGTGTGAAACCATAATAAAAGAAAAGTTAAGAAGGCAATTTTCATAAATAGAAATAAAATGAGTTTAATAAATAGACAAGGTGTTTTTTTTTAATTTAATGACAGTTGAGGCAGGTTTAACAAATTAACAGAAAGTACTTCTGCAGATTGAAAGACTGTTTATAATAGTTTATTACCGTTATATTTATTATTTTTATTATAATTATATATATATATATATACTGAGAGCAAATATTATCCTAATTGCTATATATTAATAATGTTGAAATTTTGTAGAACTGAATGACTTATTTCTACAGAGCAGCTGAAGAGATCATTGCTTTCAATAAATTCACAGACATATATTTTTGCATATTATATATAAATTGTATAATTTTAGGAAAGATAAAAAATTTCCAACATGTTGTCTTCATTGGGTATACATCATTACCCAACTGCCTTATCAGACAGAAAAGGAATCTCTTCCAACTGCAACCTGATTGTTAATAAGCATGACAAATATACACAATACCAATTATGAAAGGAGATAATTTTATGGCCTAATTTAAATTAGCCTAGTCAATATTATATCTTGAAGAATTCATTATATTTTTTCATCAAAAATATGTAATAAAAAGATTTGTGTAATTTTAATATATAATAATTTTAAGAGTGGTAAAAATCATTCCATACATCATGTCTATTCATGTTAGTACAGCTTATAATATTCAAGAAGCAGTCCAAAGAGGTTTTTTTGTCCATCAAGGCAGTTGAAGAATGATATAATGTGGGATCATTAATTATATTTGATAAATATGGCACAGTTAGAGATTTTTCATACTCCTAACATTATTCCATATTAAAAAATTGACAGATGACAGCTTTTTCATAACCCATTTTGCAATAATAGTCCACATGGAAAACGAATTTATCTGGATGAATTTCTAACTAGAAACAACAAATTATAAGATATACCATAACTATAGAAGTAAGAGTTCTAGGGAGACAACAATAACTATAGAGTTGAAAGTCCTAGGGTCTCACAATGTACTGGCAATTGTGTAACAACCCAAATTTCAGGTAGCCCTCTATAGAGCAATCTTAGTTTCCCATAGAAAATCCAATAACATTATTTCAAGGTAAAATTGGTGTATATCAAATTCAAACACGGATATCTTCTACAAGTTAATTTTTCAGCAAAATATTAAGGTTATTGTATGTTAGGAATTCTTTTTTTTTCTAATAATGCACATCTTTGTAAAATTCTCAAAGTGCATTATAAACTTGGTATAGCTACTCTTATTTCAAACATCTTGTAATTGAAACAATTCCCATTGAAGATAATTCAAATGATATTCAAGTGACAATTTTAATAGATAAATTTTATGTATTCAATATTTACAAACCTCTCAACACCAACTAACTCCAGCTCAATCTTTCACAACTTCCTTTACTTTCTGTATATGAAAAAGATTTCAATTCTTATGATAGTCTTTGGAATATATAAATAAGAATCAATCAGGGTTGTATGACAATGGGTGGATTTAAATAATATGTGCTTATCTTATAAGCCAAATATTGATGAATATCTTATACTGATAGAAGATGAACCGAAGGAGCTCTTGATTAAAATTGTGTTTCAACAAAAAATTATGTACCAATATCTATTGATATTTCATATTGGCCCATTTCCCAAATACTCTTTATAAATCAAGTCTAATCATTTTTGGAATTCACAGTTTTACAGTTGAGATGGTATTTAAGTAAAGCTAATTGGAGTATATGTTCTGGATAGCTTGAAAAGAATATTAACATAATTTATCCCATTTTTCTTGTTAGGAAACTCATAATAGCAGTGAACAGAAAATCTATCTTTTGTGGATATTGAAAACAATTCATTCTAGAGTGGATCAAAACCAGTAGTAATCTTTATAGCTTACTTTTGTTTATCAGTGATCTAGAAATTGTTGACTAACTTGTAAAATCAATGACAATGTCAAAAAAGAAAAATAGAAATCAACCATGAAAAATTACAAAGTTGCTAGATCTGTTCATAAGGCTTAATCACTTTTACAAAATCTTATTGGTTGTAAAGGTAACTCTAAAAGAATTAGTAATTTTACTGCTATTGAAATTGCTAACCTTATATGCAAGACATCTAAACTCAAGATAAATAGAATGAGAAAATTATTATTAGAACAGAATTGCAAGTATCTCTTTTACAATACTTCTATCATAGTGATGTAATATGTAAATATCGATGAACTTGTCATTGACTGAATTTGCCCAAAACTGGTTTCAAAAACAAAAAACATACCCCAAGAGTTTTCTAAACAAATGGGACCTAAAATCAAAGCATGGATGGAAAACTATTTAATATTATATTTCATACAGAAACTACTTCATAAATATGGCATAAAAGCAAACTACGGCATCTTTAAAATTTAATAGGCTTACTAATGATTAAAAAAAATTTATCCCTAATATGATTATTTTTGTGTTCCCTATAAGCATTTTAAAATAATCATTGTTACATTTTCATTTACCATTGTCAAACTTCCTCCACTCACACAACTTTGACGCCATCCATTTCAGATAAATACAATAATGATTATTACTAATCATTTTCGAAACTAGAAATTATCTCTAGCACAGATATAAGCTTTAAACCTCAGTTAAAGAATATATCTGATTTTTTAAATTTTACACACACATGGAGTTATTCACCTTTTTCTTTCTTATGTGTAATATCTTCATAGATATAATAAACACCTCTATACTTCTCCATTCTTTTTAAATTCATATAAATAAAGATACAATAAAAGACAAATGACCCCCAAGTCGCATTTCGTGCTGAATCAACACTGATTAGTTGGCCCAGGGCACTATCTCTCATATATATCTCTATTATATGAAGAATATTTATCTAGAGTAAATTGCATATTAAAATGAAATTTTTAGGGAAAACTGATAGTCTAAGTTTAGATCAGAAGAGAACTGCGGTGAGCAAAATAAATTAAAACCTAGTGCAACATTTATTGATCTCAATCTTAGATTATGATTCTATTTGAAAAGTAGTCTTCCTTAGTAAATGTATATTGTGTTGGTGAATATTGTCACATTTAAGAAAAATGTTACACATTAAATTTTGGAAATCTCAATTAAATATTACCAATAGAAAATCACTGGTATACTCAAGTCTGCTTCTTCACAGTGGCTTTCCGTTTTTCTGAATATCCCTCCATCAAATAGAAGATAAATTGCTTCAAAGATAATACATAAAAAACTATTAGTCAGATTATTTTACTGATAACTGAAGATATAGTTTATTTAAACCTCTTTTGATATCAAGATTTCTTTTTTCCATATCAACTAAGAGTTTATAACTGAAAAATGGTGGTGCAAAAATTAAATTGTTATGATATTTCAAACATCTTTTTTGGCTAGATCCCACAATAAAGATGTCTGGATTTGATCTTCCTGGACAGAATAATTTCATCAACAGATTCATGACAATCAATGGTCATCACCTTAATCTGTTTATAAATGAAATATATCAATCAATTCTATATGTTATTGTGGTAAATACAAGCTATGAACAATATAGTAAATGTTGGCTGAATTTAAGCTGGCTTTTGAATCACTTTCTGATTGAGTTTATTTATGTTATTATGTTAATAGTTAATCTGTTAAAATCCATATAATAAATAATTAATTACTTTTTTAAAAGCACAAAAAGAGAGTATTCATTAAAAAGTGTTCGATCTGTAATGCACATGTGCAGTGGAGTAATCTACTATTATTATTAATATTATCTATTGTACTTGTTAATTATTTATAACCAATATATAAATCTTTCAGATCTGTGATGCACTCTTCCAATATTTGTTATAAATCTTGCATTAATGCTCATTCTAAAATCTTTCTGAACAATTTCTATTTCACTGGAAACTTTTGATTATCAAATAGGATAGAGATTTTAAACATGCAAAAGTAAAGGTTGATCAGCTAATTCTTATTGATGTATCTCAATTACAACCAATTTCATTAGCAATGATAGTTTAAAGTTTTAAAATTTTATTTATAAATCTAATTTTTTTTACTAATTATACATATATTGTACCAGTATGTGTAGGTGTGGAGTAATCTAACACTCGATCAGGATACCAAAAGCACATATAAATATAACATATGAAAATAATTATATATATGGCAAAGCATAAGAAAATAAGTCAGTCCATGTGTTATGCTAAAATTCAATAATAACAAATCATTTCAATTTACAGCATTAACATCAGTATTATTTTTTCTCAAGTGTCATAGCATCAGCTGGGAAGTGAATGCACTAACCCGGGACAACTGCCTGTAAAGCAGCCATTGCTGACTTCTCAACCACCAATGCTTGACAACATGGAATAACTTTATACAAAGTCTGCAATTTTTAATACTAATTTAGTTACTAAAGTCTCCAAGGAAAAAAATTGACTTTTTAATGGATAGTGCTCTAACACTGCTATTTAACAAAAAGTAAATGTTTTCCATCTCTGAATTCTCTGCATCTAAGCAGTGGCGGACTAAGGCTAAAGCGGGCCCTAGGCAACATTGTAATTCTGGGCCTATTTTTCAGTCATGATACATTAATTATAAAAATTTTAAAATTAAAAACCTAATTTTCAGGCCCCAAAAATTACGGGCCCTAGGCATGTGCCTAGTTGCCTAGGCCTTAGTCCACCCCTGCATCTAAGATTAAAGCATAAGTACTAATAAAATGAACAATAATCTATTACTCAAAGTAAGTTTTAACACCATAAGCTATCCATTAATACAATGAGGGATTCTGACCATGGAAGCGACTAAGTTAGACTTTACAGAAAATCCAATATCGTATGTTCTCCTTCATGACTGACTAATTTTCCAAAACAATCATGTATCCATGTGTCCATTCCATCTAACAGCTTTCCTTTGGTAGACAAGTTTTAGTAAGAAGAACTATATTGATCTTACATAGCCAGTGCATTTCTCTATTCTGATCTTGAAGGCTTTGTTTCAAGTAAAGTTTGCGTAATTTCATATATCTTTATTTAATTTTTTTAATATAATACTTACCTTTAGTACTACAAACTACTTCATGCATTATCATAGCTATTACTATTACTGCTTGTATTACTTCTATTACTGAAATAAAGTAATCTACTAAATATAACAATCCAATCAGGTTGCTTGACTCAGACTATTTTTAAACTACATATCTAGATCCTTTCACTTTCATGGTAAGTAGGGGTACTTCAATGGTTCTGCCTAAACATAGAATCTTCATCAGCAAAATCTTATGTCTTATTTAAATACAGTTCCAAACTAACTCATTACTGATTGTACTGTCTTTATCAAAGATTACAATTAAGGACTGTTAATCTACTAAATCTTTTTCTATCATTGCTTTTTTTTTTAAGATTTGAGGATTTGGGGCTAAAAATATTGAAATGGACTCAGAAATGCTGTGCATACAGTTAAAGGATGGTAATATTATTACACAAACCTATTATTGCTGTTATTATAAAGAGATAAACCAATAAACATCACATGATCACAATTCCTTATGCTTGCGCAAAACTATTATTCAATAGGCAAAACTCTCTATATGTATTGCCTCTCAGTGCAAGGCAGAGTAATCAATGGATATAGATGCAGTGCTCTCAGATCTAAGGCTCCTCACTGATGAAGGCCACAAGCCAGTAACTAGTCTGGGGATATTGAATGAATAGGCACTAGATGGGGATTTTATGCACAAACCTTCTGGCATCCATTGATTACTCTGGCTTACACTGAGGGGCAATACATATAGAGAGTTTTGCCTGATATAAAGAGATATCTGATGGCATGAGAATCTCAAGACAACTGTGTCCTGCAATGATGACTTAAGTGATTGAATAAGGAAAAGGTGGTGAGAGAAAGGAGTACTTATATCAGAAACTGTGCCTAGCCTTAGATGAACCAACATTCTATTTTATAAGGTAATAAGATCTTTTGGTTGTGTGGTTTTTATTTCTTTTCACAGTTGGCTTTCATATCTAAAGATTATTTCTCTATCCTCCATCTATAGACCCTGTTATTAGCTGGAACCCAACACTTCACAGTGATACATAAGTAAACTAACAACAATATACATTTTAGAAAGTTTTTAATATATGTTATTTAACAGTAGTAATAACTGAAGCAGTATTTCTAAGATGCTCTCCAGCTAATAGTTTTTATCTTACTTTTTTTTTTTTAAAATATCAGTTAGTAAACCAGATTTTTGGAAAATAACTAAATAAATATTAGATTGACGTGGGCGGGTCTTAGCTGTGAAAACTCAACAACTTTAACAATATAAATTGCCCCCCCCCCTTGTTAGCAAAACAAAATATTCCTGTCATTATTCATACCTGTTGTTGCTGTTTGCAGAATTAATGTATGTAAATGATAAAGATTTTTTTTCAAAAAAAAAAACATGAGATTTTAAATCTTACCAAACATGAAATTTTATTCTGTAAAGATTATTATATCCATTCGGTTCGAATCCATGTGAAACTTTAAATTTTTTAAGCTGATAATTATTAACAAAAATATTTCTTTTTTTTTTTAAATTCAGTTACCCAAACGCACATTTTGGAATGTAATAATGAATACATTAATATTTAATCGAGTTTAAAATTTATATCCGGGCTACAATATTAATAAGTCTTATAAAAATAGTAAATAACCTTTAGTTTTTATTTAGATGATATCATCTAAATAAGTGTATTGAATTTATATGTTGTACCCATAAAGTGAATTATAATTTTTTTTCTCTCTCTCATGTGTCATAGCATCAGCCGGGAAGCGAACCCGCTAACCCTGGATAACTGCTTGTAAAGCTGTTGACGCTGACCTCTCGAACTAAAGTATGATAATGAAGGCATATGGGCAAAAATCTGGCCAACTGATGATAGCAGAATTCTTCTGAAATACATATTGGGAATCATTTGCTTTTTATATACTATTTTAAGAATATACTGAGTTTACAAGTTTTAAAGACAATAAATATGCAGATAAAATGATCCATTTATTATCTGAGTGATGCATCACAATGTATTAATATTTTATGTTTATTTAGGCATTCATCATCATCAACCATTGTCAATTCACTGCAGAATGAAGGTCTCTCCAAGTTCAATCCATCTTCTCTGAACTCTAGCCTCTCTTCACCATATCACCTAAACACTTTCTTATGTCATCTATCCATCTCACGTGTGGTCTTTTTCTGGGTCTTTTGCAATCTCTTGAAATTCAGTTTAATATTTCAATTGTCCATCCATTACCATCTCTTCTAAAAATATGCCCAGACTAACTCAACTTCAATCTTTTAATCCTTTCAATGATGTCAGTAACACCTGTTTGTTCTTTTACCCATGTATTATGTTCTCAACCTCTTCTTGTTACTCCTAACATGCATTTTCTATAATTTTCTGAGTAATCTGAAGTCTCTGTATTGATCTTCCATTAAGTGTCCAAGTCTCCAAACACATTTATTAAAAAGCTTTTTTTTTTCAAACACATAGGCATATTTCCTTTCAATATTACATTATTTTTACCAAAAGCACTCCAATCAACTCTATGATTAATTTCATACATTATGTTTCCAAATATAATAATAATCTCACCAAGGTATTTTTTGGTTGATAACTTCTTCTAACACTCATCATTATCAATCTTTATTTTCATCTTTTGAGAAAATGCATTGAACATTACATTAGACTTTTTAATGTTTACCTTTTGTGATACTTTCTTAATTTTCATCTGCTAACAATTGCAACATTTTCTGAAGCTCTAAGCAATTATTTTCAAAAACAATTACATCATCTCTAAAACTAAATGACTCACATAATCTCCATTTACTTTTATTTCTTTAGATTACCTAGTTTAATCCACAAAATACTTTTTCCAGCAACCTTCATAGTATCATTATGGAATATATGACAATATCCTGGGATATATATATATATATATATATATATATATATATCCCATCATTGGCAATATATATATATATATATATATATATATATTGCCAATGATCACTTCAGGGTGTGGAAATAATTAACAGGCCCCACGATTGGATGTACAAGCCTGGAAAAAAAAATAACCCTGTACGGGTTGAAACAGTCTGCTCATGCAGCAAGACCAAAGGTCCAAGCAAAAGTACCTCAAATCCAATCATACTTGAGATACACAGGTCAAGAGCAATCCTGGATTCTAACCTATTTGCATATTTTTTGAGTCTCTGACCCTATGAACAACAGTCCCGATGACACAGCACAATTATTTTAATTCCATGCCCGGATATACAGCAGTTCAGCATGAGATTAAAAATGATGATGATGATGATGATTGTGACCAAGAATAGCCCATGAATTACATTCATTAGATTATATTTATTAATATTAAACTATTAACTAAAGAAAAATTTGAACACAGGATTTACACTTATATATAAATTTAATATAATATCAAGAAAACTATGGCTTTGAATATGGTAAATATATTGAATACATTATGGATCAAATTTTGAAAAAGCAAGAAAAAAATAGAAAATTATTTAAGTTATTTAATAAATAAAATAATAATCCAAAGGTTTTATTGCTGGAGAGTTCATAAAAAGTTTGACAACTAGAAGTTCCTACAATAGACCAATCAGAGAGTCTCATACTTCAGACTCCGATTCTCTACCACTGCACTAAACCCCAAAGAGCATAAAACATGATTCATTTTTAAAAAAAAAACATTGGAAATAAAGCTATTATATGCAAATATACAATATAAAATCCTCATATATTTTGAAATTTGAGATCGTATAATTATTTTTATTAGTCAAAGTAATGCAATATTATATTATACAAGGGAATGAACAAGTTTTTTCTCCATTTAAACCACTAAACATCACATGATCAGGCAAAACTCTTCATAGAGTAGTGCCACTCAATGCAAACCTGAGTAAACAATAGATGCCAGAAGGCTTGTGCATAAAATCCCTATCTAGTGCCCACTCATCCAATATCCCCAGATTAGTTTCTAGCTTGTGGCTTTCATCAGTGAGAAGCCTTGGATCTGAAAGCACTGCACCCTAGATCTTAGAATCTAATGCAACCCTCTCAAATCCAAGCTCCTCACTGATGAAGGCCACAAGGCAGAAACTAGTCTGGGGATATTGGATAAATTGGCACCAGATGAGGGATTTTCTTCATAAGCCTTCTGGCATCCATTGATTATTCTGGCTTGGATCTGAGAGCACTGCACCTAGATCTTAGGATCTAATGCAACCCTCTCAGATCCAAGGCTTTTCACTGACAAAATCCACAAGCTAGAAACTAATCTGGGGATATTGGATGCATAGGCACTAGATAGGGATTTTATAATAATTAATAAAGCAAGTCATATATAACATGACATTACTTTTATGAGCTTGTAATTACAAAAATGCACATAGAGAGCGTACCAATAGCTCTAGGGATTTTATGTACAAGCTTTCTGGCATTTATTGATTACTTTGGCTTGCACTGAGTGGCACTGCTGTATGGAGAGTTTTGCCTGTTTTAATAAGTTTTTTATTTATTAATCATAGTTTTTCTTTTCTGAAAGACTATTTATAATAATAAAGCCCATCTTTCAAAAAGATTTCTCACTTAGGCTCAGCAAATTAACACTTATAACAACCTAATTATATTAAATGTGATCCAATTATATATATATATATATATATATAAATAACTACAACCATTAAATGTCTGTATTTTTAAATTATATAATAATAATTCAAACAAATATATTTAACACAGTATTCAAAATTAAATAATATATTCTTTACCAGAAGTACTTTCAATTGTTTCACTGACAATCTTTATCAACTGTTAATACAAACGTACAAAAAATAAAAACTTGCATTACCCATCATTCAATCTATTCAAATTTCCCCAATTCTGTTGTCTTTATATTCGACATTGTTTATTCATTCTAGATATCATCATTCCTCCTTAATTTTACGCTCTAATTTGAATACTTTATATTCTATTATTAAAATTTAAAACCATAATTACATGTTTAATTATGGTTTTAAATTTAATAATAGAGATATAAAAATTATTCAAATTGAAAGGTGTAGTGAAAAATGTAAAATTAAAGAGGCAATGATGATATCTAGGAATAGAGGTGGTTTGATGAATAAACAATCGGCTAATATAAAGACAACAGAATTGTGGGAAATTTGAATAGATTGAATGATGGGTAATGCAAGTTTTTATTTTTTGTACGTTTGTATTAACAGTTGATAAAGATTGTCAGTGAAACAATTGAAAGTACTTCTGGTAAAGAATATATTATTTAATTTTGAATACTGTGTTAAATATATTTGTTTGAATTATTATTATATATATATATATAAGACTTATAAATCCAATAAATAATATAATATTTCAACCAGAGGACTGGTTTTCATCAGAAAGAAAAAAAAAAAATACACAGTAAAATGGTGATAATCAAAAATTACAGATTTGGTAAAAGATTAAAAATTTAACAAAACCCCTCTGATTGGTTACAAAATCTAACACAGAATATCTACCCAATCAATGACAAAATTCAAACAAAAAAAAAACTACATTCCCTCCTAATCAAGCTTAAATTCTATTTAAATTAAAATAAATATAAAAGTAAAAAATCCAAAATTAAAAATTAAAATATACATATGTGCATACATAGAAAAATTAAACTATGCTCACATACAAAAAATAGCTGTGCTCACATTAATATTCATTAAAAACTAAAATACTTATACATTTTAATCAAAATTATAGTTAGTGCAAAGTACAATAATTTATAACTAATTATTTATCTATAAACCAATTAAACACAGATATTAAACATCCATGTAACCAATCTTTACATAAAAAACCTCATATAAGAAAATTTTCACATAAAAAACACACATATAGAAATCATTTAGGAGACCAGGTAACCCAGAGATGTAATAGTTCCAGTGTTCAAATTCAATCCATGTGGTTCTAAGGTCTTGAATTTAAAAATAAAAAAACTCTCCTTTTGTTTCCTCTCCCTTGTAGAAGAAAAACCTTCCTGAAGAATCACTACTTTTAAATCATCAATTGAATGATTCGGTAAGTTAAAATGTTTTGAAACCGGTCTATCTTTATTCTTATGCAAAATGTCAAATCTATGATTAGTCATTCTGACATGTAAACTATTTGCTGACTCACCTATATACTGGTTTAAACATCTACTACACTCTATCAAATATATCAAATTAACACTTTTACATGTAACATAATTAGGAATATACCATTTGAAATTACAATTCTTAGTACTAAAGACCACTTTTGTCACAACAATATGTTTACATGTAAAACATCTTTTATCTTTACATGGAGAACATCCTTTTTCCTGTACAGAACTACTAATAAAATTTGTTTTGACAAGTATATCTCTAAGTGATCTATGTTTTCGATATACAGCCTTAGGTGGATCAGAAAAAATAGATTTTAAATAATCTGTGGACTGTAATATGTTAAAATGTTTTGCCAATATCCGGTTAATATTAGGTAAATCTCTATTAAAAGTAAGAACCAATGGTGGAACATCTAATTGTTTTTTACTCTTTTCAGATAAAAGAAGTTTCTTTCTATCAATTAAAGAAGATCTCCTTACTGCATTATCCAACAATGTCTTAGGATACCTCATATTGAGCAATCTATTATATAAAATACTATTATTTTGTTGAAGAAATTTCTCATCATTACAAATCCTCTTCATCCTTAAAAATTGACTATAAGGAATATTAGCCTTTAAATGTTTAGGATGGTTACTATAAAAATGTAGATAGCAGTTATTATCAGTTGGTTTCCTATATACAGTAGTAGTAAGAACTCTATTAGTGTAAATAACTTCAACATCAAGAAAATGAGCAATTGATTTTGAAAAATTCATTGTGAAATTAATATGTTTATTAAAATTATTTAAATAACTTAAAAAATTATGAAGTTCAACTTCACTATGTGGCCATATCATGAAAATGTCATCTATATATCTAAGCCAAGTGTGAGGTTTCAGCTTAGAATTATCAAGTATAGAGGACTCCAGTTTTGACATAAAAATATTCGCATAACTTGGTGCCATCTTTGTACCCATTGCAGTACCTTGTTTCTGTAAATAGTATCTAGAATCAAAAGTAAAAAAATTATTTCTTAAAACCAAATATATTAATTCAACCATAGTAGTAATAAAACCATGATCATACTCTCTATCTTGTAAAGCACATTTAATAGCCTCAACTCCATCATCATGAGGTATATTTGTGTATAATGATACAATATCCAAAGTAACCAAAAAACAATCAACTGGTAATTCAGACTTAATATTTTCTAACACACAAAGAAAATGAGTAGTATCTTTAACATAAGAATTAAATGATGGTGCAATAAATTTAATAATATTATCAACATATGCTGAAATATTTTCTGTAGGACTACCAATACTAGCTACAATAGGTCTGCCTGGACAACCAGGTTTATGAATCTTTGGCAAAATATAAAAACTACTAGGATGAATTTTGGTTGGTACTAAAAAGTTATATACATTATTATTTATAAGACCCCTAGCTCTCATATCTTTTAAACTAAAAAGTATACCCTTGAATAATGAATTAATAGTGGTTAGTGAAATAGGCTCATAAAAAATTTTATCATCTAAAAGCTCCAGAGCTTTTTTAACATAATCATCTTTATTCATAATTACTATTGATAAACTTTTGACAGCTGGTTTTATAATAATATCCTGTCTTTTCACTAAATTACATAATGCATTCATCTCTCTCAATGTTAAATTACTCTTATACTTACTATATTGTTTAAGTCTAATTTCATTAATAATATCCTGATATACATTATCAATGTACGTATCTAATAACACATTCCTTTGATGTGGTGGTGTCCAATCAGATTGTAATTTTCCAATAGTATCACATTCTTGGTTTCCAAAAAATTCTCTTAATCTAAGTCTTCTTGAAAAATTATCTAAATCCTGATGAATTTTAAATTCATTTTTTTGATAAAATGACTGAACTGTAGGGCAAAAAGATAAACCTTTATTTAACAGTGAACATTCTGCCTCACTAAGATTAATGTTAGTTAGATTAATCACATTGTTTTCCTTATTAGCTAAACATAAAAAGTCATTGCTATAAATATTTGGGTTAGATTTATTAGTATTTGTATTTCCAGAAACTAAAATATTGTTAGTGCATTCAGAAGAATCTGTAACTCTATGAACCAATGCTAAACCAGCATCACTATTAAGAACAGATGGTAACATTTCAGCACAATCTAATGAATGTGAAGATGATACAAATGATTGATCAGTATCAATTGGAATCATATCCGATGTAGAAATATCTGACACAGTATGATTATCAGAAGTCATACAATTAATTAGTGTTTGTGACTGATTAGTAACTAATTCAAATCTTGGCTCATTACCCATAACTTTGAACCAATGATATATTTTATTATGAAATTTCTTCACCAATAACTTCTCTCTCAAAAAAACCCATTCCTGTAATTCCTTCTGTTCATCTATATTCATTAAATTACAACTACCAAAATGTATAATTTCTTTTTCAATTAATTTAAGTCTTACCAAAAATGCATCTTTCAAAATATGTATTAATGCAACAGATGCTTCTCTTATTGTATTATCCCATTTAATTGCATGTTCCCTAGGAAATTGGTCTATGTTAGCAATAATTTTTATTCTGAGGCCTTTAGGAATTATGTTATTGTTAATAAAATATGCAAAATTACTAATATGTTGTCTATATCTAACTAATTTATCATATAATTTCCTAAGTTTAAGAAACGATGTACTATGTAATGTTTGTCAATTACTTATAACCTGCTTATTATTTAGACGTCTAGAAAAATGTTTAGGGATTGCCCCTGTATTAATTAATGTTAGACCCTGTAAATGTTGTTTACTAGAATAATCCCTATTAATATCAAACTCTGTATCTACGCTAGATATTGTATTAAAATCAGTGCCAATTATCAATCCATTATCTATTTGGTTAACTACACCCACCTCTAAATTACCCAGATCTCCTTTACCACCATCTATATGTTGATCTGAAGCAGCAAAACCATCAATCTGTTGAACATCAGAAATAGTCATTGTTAAAAAGTTCTTCTGTTTGGAAATGTTACAAATTATATCATCCAATGAAAGGTCTAAAGAATCATCTTTACATTGAGTATGATCTTCTTTAAAAACTTTTGGAGATCTATCCCGTAATGATTCCTCCAAAACATTCCCTGGCAAGCAAGATTGTTCAACATCTATTGGGATCCCATTAGTATCACACGGTATAATAATTTGCGATTCCTGGCAATTACATATTTCAGTCTGCGTCCCCATTTCACATGTCAACACAGCTTCCATTTGAGTTCCAACATTAGCAAAACTATATTCCCTCGCACTCAACACTGAATTTACTTTATAAACTCTGTTACATCCCATCAATGACATTATGTATTTAAAACCGTCCGCTAAACATCTAGCTTAACAGTTTTTAGCTTGGATGTTTATCGATTTGGAACTGCAAACCAATTTGGACACTTTTGTAGCATTACACAAAATACAACGAGCTCCTTATAAAAAGTTAGGTGAAAGGATATTTCTCTTAGGAAAACAACTACTGCAACTAAGTTAATTGGCTATAGAACTGTTGTATTTAATTTGTTGTATGGAAGAGAAACGTAAACATCAGCACTAAAAATTTGCATTTAAGCATGTTCTATAAAAAATTGCATTGACAAAATCATAAACTTATCAAGATGTTTTTCAACTTAATGAAACATGATATTATAGAGACCATTATTGTAAATGCATACCATTAGATTGAACTTGTAAAACCAACAAACAATGAAGAACTTTCTAAGAGAATGATTTATGCAGAATTCGAGCATGAATTTCTAAGAAAAATATACCCTTTCTTCCCCCACCCCATCCTAAAAATTATCTTAAAGACATTCTTACGAAATGCAATATTGATTGTTTTCATTGGGAAGATATGGCAACGAATAGAATACATTGGAGAGTTGCAATAAGACATAGTATTAATTAAAAGCATCCTGAAAAAATGAAAAGCATCGCAAGATAAAAGAAAAAAGCAGAAAAATAAATTTGTGTTTTATATATGGAAATATTTGTGATTCACAGAATGAACCATATCTGGTAAAATGACTATACTCACATCATTTTTTTAAAAAAAATATTTAGCTTCATTACTGCCTAGCATGCTTTCAATATATTTTTACTATATCATATTCATGGCATATAATGGTGTGATTAAATGATTTTTTATATCATGATTTAATCAATATTTAATTGACTGTTCCCATATTCAATTTTAATTTAAAATTTAAATTTGAATATTCAAATAGCCCATGTCTTTAAAATGGTTACGTTTGTTTCTTTTTTGTTAATAAAAAGATTCAATAGCTAATGCGCATGCGTCTTTGATCTTCCGCTTTCTATTCTCACTCTGTGTGTGTGTGTGTATTTACATTATATTTGCTTTTATTAGCTCCAATCTATGGCCGCCAGTATTGACGTAGTATTTTTTGTCTCTGAGAATTCTATTGTATAAATGTCTGTATTGGTCTTATAGTCATTTTACCTGATATTACGTTAGCTCAGAAAAGAAGAAAATTAGTAACAATTGAATTACAAAAGATTGATCTATATAATTATTGCAAAACTCATTTCTAGGGTAGTTTTTAACTTTTCTTTTTTTCTTTGGTGTTGGAATGGCTATGTTCGTTTATGAATGTCTGCTATATGTATGTATGTAAAGTTATTTTTATTTATTACAAATACTTTTTTTTATATTTAATTTTTTTATATGTATAATAAAAAATTGCTAATGAAATTCTATATGTGAATATTGTATGTATTTAATTAATTATTTTTTTCTGAGTTTGTTGCTTTATATCAGTCTTGCCTTCTCTAAGCTAGTAGAAATTGAGACCGGATCATCGTCCTTTATGAATGGAATTTTTTTTCCGAACGGTTGACTATCATTAAATGAATCTATTTTCCACTTCCACTCTATGCAATTAATTTACATTTCGCTTCAGATTTCATAATGTGAATGATCTAAATAATAATTATATTTATTTTCCACAAATCTACTTGCTTATTTCCCTGATTTCTTTGCTTTTACTTATTTCTATTCCTAGCATAGTAACCTAGAGCTAGAGTTGTCAGAAGAGAAAAAATAGAAAATAGCTTCCTTTATAAAGGTAAAGTTTACGTATTTGTAATTGCACTTGGTCTAAGGGATCAACTTCTTATAAATATTAATTAAAATATAAAATATTAATATTATCGGAATTGCTTTATAACATTTTATTTACGTATGCTTAATTCTCTGAGAAAAGGCAGATGACGATAATATAGCAAAGGGTACGACATTTACTTAATCACCATCATCGGTGATAATTTACTATTACTTGTCATTCTTTTGAAACAATAAATTTTTTGGCATCTCAAGAACCTTGATGGGCTGTTTAAACTGTCAAGATAAACATATTAAGACCATACTAAAATGATCATTTTATCATTCTACATATTATTAGTAAAAGAAGTTGCTAAACTTTCGTAAGTACAATTAATATGAAAATTAAGTTTTAAAAAATGCAAAAATAAAATAAAGTTTAAACTTTAGATTTCAAATCCAAACTGTAGCTTGTCTATATTGGGTAATTAATGACTGTTATAATTTATTTGCCATTTGTATTTTACAATACTTTTAAAAATGGCTATTCAAATATAATTAAAAGAAATTTTGCATTAACATTCTCATACGTAGTGTATGTGCTTGCATGAATAATCTTGAAGTGTTGCAAGTATCCACTTTCCATATGACAACCTAAAACTCTATTCAGGTAGAATTCTGAAATATTTTGGAATATCCAATAATTTTCAAGCAAACTTCGTATTTGGTTTAGCAAAGCAATCGTAGTTAAACTAGACAATGGATCTAACTAATTTTAGTAAGAAATTTAAACAAACAAATAAGTTTTGTAATGGTGTGGAAATATATTGTGATGATGATGATCCAGTTTTCTCTGTGATAGCTAATGCATTATGTGTATAATGTTTCATACTATAGTAATAATAGCTACCTTATATTGCAATCTTTTCTTAGATTGGTCAATCTAGTATTATTTATCTAACCAAATAACTTTCTCCTATGGCTATTCTCTTCTGATAAAAATAGTCAGATATACATTTAGGCCACTAATACTCAACAAATAAACCAGTTACCAAAATCTAGGTATCTAAAAAAGTATGTAATATATTTGAGAATTTTTCCGGAAGTTTAGAATCTTAAAACAGGCAAAACTCTTCATACGTATTGCCACTCAGAGCGAACCAGAGTAATCAATGGATGCCAGAAGGCTTGTGCATAAAATCCCCATCTAGCATCTACTCATCCACTATTCCCAGACTAGTTTCAGGTCTGGTGATATTGGATAAGTAGGCACTAGATGGGGATTTTATGCACAAGCCTTCTGGCATTCATTGATTACTCTGGCTCGCACTGAGTGGCAATACATATAGAGAGTTTTGCCTGTTTTAATAACAGTTAAGAGCAAGCATAAGAAATGGTGGTCATGTGATGTTTATTGACTTTAGAATATTATGAAATGTATTCTGAGTATAAACATTCATATTTCTGAAAACATGTTAGCATTATAACTATTATACTATACGATATTTATAAATAAGTCTGATAATTACTAAAATGTAATAAATTAAAATAATACTAAATCCATATGTTCAAGTAAATCATTGAAAATATTAAATACAATCTTTCTTAATATATTTTCACTGCTGGATATTCTTGTCAATGGCAACTATTATGTTCAGAACAACAACAAATATACAATTTTATATTTCATTTTGTTATTAATTTGATTATAACAATTGTTTTTGTCAAGGGGCTTGGTTCTGAATTTTTATTGCCTTCTCAAAGTATACATTATTAGTATGCTTTTAATTTATAAAATCCTTATCTATTTATATATGTTAATAATTTTAAATGAAAAACATTATATTATTTTTAATTGAAAAGTATTTATCATTTATTTTGATATTGAAGATAATTCTATTTTGGCATTTTCGGAAATAACTATAATGGAATTGCTTAAGCTATTATGTAAATGATAATGTTAAAAATAAAAAATAACTTGCTCTTTTTATTTTTAGTTTTTATACTTATATAATTACATATATTTATTTTGAACATATGCAACTTTATTTGGTCAAAATATCAAAATAAAATAATAATTTAAAGTTTTCCCTTTAAAAGAAAAACGTAATAATATGGTGAATTTACTTTTATAATCTTATAGATATTTATGACTGGAAAATATAGGAAGTATTGTAGAAAGTTTTAACAAATAGAAAAGATTTGTCATATATTAACACATCAATACATATATCTATATTACACCATCACAAACTTTTAACTTAATAGCTTAAACAAACTAGGATAAAACCAATAATCTATTATCATGTTAACATACTGTTAAGCTGTAAATGGAATCCACTAGATAAAGTTTGTGAACTTCTACTAATTATATATATATATATATATAATAAATTGTATATGTAATTTTATTATGCTCAATATAGATTATTAGCTTCAATAACAACTTGTTTTGATATTATACTATGTTTTTTTGTTTATTATTTATTTTCTTGCTAATACAAATAAATAGAATAAAAGTACCCTTCTATATTATCACACAATGCAATCAAATATATTTAAATTTCCAAAATAGCTCATAATATTGCCTATTTAACAGATTTCCTCAAAACATTTTTAATATTTCAATATGTTTGTACTTTGATTTTTAACACTTTTATAAACTCTTCCCAGAATAATCTGTGATATTTCACAATGGTAATTTCAGAAAAAAATTCTGGTCACAATGTACCTTAGATGACATTTGAATAATCTATATGCTGTCACTTGTATTGCAAACCTGTAGTAAATGTTTTCAAATGGTCATACATTTTATTTTTCATTTTTATTAATACATTGTAGAAGTTATCATAAAATATATGGCTCAATATGTTCATCTGAAGTTTTAGTAAAGAAGGGAGGAGAATAAAAGCACTGAAACATTGTAAATATACTAACATGTGTTCTATTATTAATAGTTAATAGTCCAACACATAAATATAAATAAATCTCAATAGTTTAAAGATTAAATTGCAGAACTCAATTTGCATAAAATAGCAACACTAATTCACACTTTATGCTTCAAGAAGAAAGTATTTTAATATTACTTTTTTTGTTTCCACATTGTTTTCAATAATTTGGTGCCATTACTCTTGATATCATTGTTTATGAAATCATTTCCATATGTAAAGGAATTAGATAAAACTTTTATATTTGTGTATTGAGTATAAATATACTTTACACATCCTGAAACAAATTGATATTAGTTTTGTCTTAAATTTTTTATGATGCTTCAATTTGTAGACAGTACAAAATAAACATTGCATCTATTACTAAATGTAAATGAGATTTATCTGCTCTAGTTGGTAAATTGCAATGGCAGTATGTCACAATTTGAAGTGTAAGGTGCCTGGATTGATTTCAGTTCCAACAATTCTAGCATTAAGAATGTCTTATAAATTCCTGAGTAATAAAATTGTTCAATTATTTAGCTAGATTTATTCTGTTTTATATTTTTCAATTTTCTTGCAATTTTTCTGATTGGCCTGCTATTTTATTTGGTAAAAATTTATTCTTCTCATTTAATAGTTTTTAATAAGTATACACTGATTTCCTCTATATATAATATTAAAACATTTCTGATTTTACTCATCAATTACAATGGATGGGTACTGTTGAATAAAAAAGGAGATTTGACTATTGGTAGTTTTTTCAATTACTCTAACATAGTGTGTTCATTTGAAAAGATAACTGGTTCTTTTTGCAACCTGATTGCAGTACAATCTGAATCTACTCCTGTTATATAGTGACATACTTTATATGTTAATCCCACAAATGTTAAGACCCTACTACATATGAATCATAAGTTATAATATAAAATGTGACAGTGCTTTTAATACTTTAACTTGTGATGGATTAATGTAATAATATTAAATGTTTGTTTTAGTCTAGAAAAAACTATAATTAAAATGATTCATATTGTGTATGACAGTTTATTATACAATAGTGACAATAGTAAGCTTCCTGTACTCACACAATAACATACACCTTAGATAAATATATTAATGATTAAAATATTATTTTTTAGGCTACGCATTATCGTATAATTCCTAGCTTATTTAATTCCGCTATTTAAAAACACACACACACCCAAACTTTAATTACAAGCTATCCATTAATCCAATATATCTCTCATTTTATTTTTAAAGTTATACTTCATATTTTTTTATTTCTCTATATATTCTTGAAGTATTTAAAAAGGCAAATAAACCTCAGGAGTATTTCGTGCTGAATCAGCATTTACTTAGAGGATTTATAAATATAGAAGATTTGAACTCAGACTTCAACTATCCACACTGTCTCATACTACTGATATACATGATCACACATGTAGAAAAGATATATAATCATCAATATACGTATTTTGTGCTGAACCAGCACTCATCAGTTGGTTCAGATTATCATCTCCCACACATATATAAATCAGTGCTCAGTTTTTATATTAAGATAGCAAATCTTTATACTTTAATGGACAGGCTTCAATCTACTCCAACCTCCAACTCTTCAGCTATCCCTACCATTAAAAATCTGATGATTGAATGCCCAAATCCCATGTTGATGCCAATATTGTTGTCATGCCCATGTTGACCTCAAGTCACTCTGATCTCTCGTGTATAAACAGTATCCATTTAAATATATAGAATAGAAATAAACAGAACGAAGGCTTAATGTGAGAGATTTATGTAAGTTTTGGGGTCACTTAATAGTATATAAATAGAAAGTAAAACAGCCTACAAATAATCAATTTTTGGGCAAGGGTCTTTCCAACCTCTCCTCCTCCCAGGATAAAAAGTGAAATAAAAACCATTACTCAGAAGGCCTGCCAATTGCCTGGAAATATAGTTAGGAATTTTTTTTATTATTGCTTCACTAGCTCGAATATTTAGATAACAACTCTCCATGTTATAGCCCAGGTATATATATATATATATATATATATATACAACTCTCCATGTCATAGCCTATATATATATATATATATATATATATATATATATATAATAATCAGCTTGATCAGAATCTCAAAAAAAAAAATGTTTTTAGTTTTTCTTATATCAGTTTTAAACCCAGTACATTGGAATGACTGAAAAATATACTGCAATAGCCTGGAAGATTCTTTCATCATAATTATCATCAATCATTATCAATCCACTGCAGGATGAAGATCTCTCCAAGTTCAATTTATCTTCTCTGATCTTTAGCTTCTCTTCTCCACATCACTCCTGCACACTTTCTTATTTCATCTATCCATCTCACATGTCGTCTCTTTCTAGGTCTTTCAATTGTCCATATATTATCATATCTTCTAGCAATATGTCCAGCCCAACTCCACTTCAGCCTTTTAATTTTTTCAATGAAGTCAGTAACACCTGTTTGTTCTCTTAGCCATATATTGCGTTTTCGATCTCTTCTTCTTACTCCCAACATGCACCTCTCCATACTTCTTTGATTGGTCTGAAGTCTCTGTATTGCTCTTCTATTAAGTGCCCAAGTTCTAGATCCATAAGTAAGAACTGGTAAAACACATTTATTAAAAACCTTCCTTTTCAAACACATAGGCATATTTCCTTATATATTCTTTACATATATTTATATACATTACGATCATTATTTCTTCAAAGTAAAAGGTTAAGCTTATATTTTTTTGTTTGTAAAACGTGCCTATTTATCCTTTCCCTCTTTTTTCAAAAATTAAAAGAATAAAATCCTCTAAGTGTGCAACCTGGGAAAATCAAGATATTATGCGCCGAGATAATAAGATTAACGCTTAAGTAATTAATGTTCTTATTATTATATTCTAGATAAAAATAAGTAGATAGTTATTCATTTACCAATAAATACATTTATCTAGGTGAATTAAAGTCCAATTACCTGAAAGACAGTTTTTCGAATTGTAATCGGAAATAATGATGTACAGGCCGATGCGCTAACTACTATTTACATAAGTTAGTTATTTAATTTATGTTTATAAATTTTTAGTTTTAAAATTTTAATTTTACCTTAAAAGTGTACCCCTATTTATTATTATCTGTTCACAATTTAGATTCAGCGTATGAAAGGCTCATGTCTAGTTGTAGAAATAAATTGGTTTATTTAATAGAAACTTGCGAAGTATTTGGAGCGGAAAAATTTTTCACATTCACTTTACAAATAAGCCTTAGGGCTTACGAAAGAAATTCTGGTAAGAAAATAATAACAGAAGAGGAAACCTACTCAACGTCAAAATTTTAGGAGCGCTTCACCGTTTTTCTTTTCTTAAAAATCCTTGGAATTTGCTTAATTATAGCATTATTCGTTGGGAAAAAAATAATAGTAATAAATAATAATACTAATAAGATTTTATAGGTATCTATAACAACATATTAGCCCCATTTATATTTCGTCATCAAGTCTTCTTAATAAAAGCAGAAGAAAAACTGGACGACCCACATTTCTAAAAAATATTACAATAGGTAATTTATATATAAGGTAAGATGATTTTTAATTGAAGCATATGCGTGAAAGATTAATTAACTAAATGGATATTGTAATAATAGTTAAATCCTGTAATATATATATACATACAGAAAGAGTGTTATTTATCCATAGCACGAGGAAGATTGGTTTGCTCTTCTTAATAGTATATATATATTAAGCTATGCTAATTTTACACTTAAGTTAAATTCTATTTGCATTCTTCTTTAACTGATTACTAATTTAATTATTATTAATATCATGTTCATCTAGCTGATATATAAATTTCATTCTGAATTTCCACCATTGTTAGTAAGATTATGCTTACGATCATCAAAAGCTCGAAGAATAGGAGGTGCACGTCATTCTTAGCCTTGCTAACAACATATGGAGTACTATTTATTCATATCCTGAGTGAGACTGGTTTGCTCCTCTTAATTATCTGCAAATAAATTTACTGAGTTGTGCACTAGTACGCACCTAAACAGTAGTTTGAGCTTTAGAGTTGATGCACAACTCACCAATTATTTTAATTAAAGCGAAGTATAATCATAAACTTTTACTATACATAAATTTGCATGTGGAGTGAGGAGAAACTTTGCTAGGATAAAAGTAGTGTAGAGAAATATAAATTAAGAAGATTAAAATTAACTTGGCGAAGTCTTCGTTTAGTAATGGATTAAAAATAATGATAACATGAATGGTAGAGTATCTATGCGTACGTTTAACTATATATATATATATATTTCTGTATGCGTGTGTATTTGTATTATATAAAAAAAAAAAAATGATTTTCTATATAAAACGGTGATTATATCTTCGTAGTGAATCATTATAAACTATATTTATGTTTATTTGATGATGCTTCGTAGCAATTTTTGATAAGCCTATTAATATTGTATTTTGGATGGCTACTGTGGGTTAAAGATCTATATGACTTGATAGATGCAATTAATATCTGGCCAATTGTAAAATCACTTTTCATGGATAAATGCCGTATAGGCGGTACATTTAACTAACTAATTATCTACTCGATAATGGATAATGCTAAGAAGCCAATACCTGAAGGAAACAGGAGAGTAATCCTAATCTGTTATTACTAACAGTTGAATGTATTTAGAAAGTTTAAATGAAGTTTAACATTTTTTTCAGACATTCAGTTTTTAATATTAGGTGATGGAAATAGTCCAACAAATAATTAATATTAAAATGTCATCATCGTAAAACTTTAAACAAATATTAACAAGCAGATGTATCTTTGCTTTAATATATATATATATATGCATTTTTAAAAATAATAATAATAATAAAGTTTAATAGTAATAAATTAGAAGAAGTAAAATGAACACAACCATTCTGTGAAAGTGCTCTTGCCTTCTATATATTATACAATCACAAGACCCCTTCCTTCTTCTCCAAGAACTGTGCATGTAATTATCTTATTAGAAGTTTAAAATTATAATTACTTTGAATAAATTATTAATGTAGATAAAAATGCAATGAATAAAATTAATTACAGATTTATTTATTTTTTATATGTCAAAGCGTCAGCCGGGAAAAGAACCCCGAGACAACTGCTTGTAAGACAGCTGCGCTAACCACTCGGCTACCAACGCTTGACAATTAATTACATAATTAAAGATGATTCTGTACTATAGAAATAATTATTTTTAAAAATTAATGTTTCAAATAAATGTATTCTACTGATGTCTATTTATGGACCTAGAACATGCATTTTATAAAATATCTATAAAGAGACCACTGACTATATAGCAGAATATGAAGAGATTTATAATAGAATTAATAAGAAGAGATTAAAAAAAACAAATATAAAAATGATAAAACAAACAAAAAAAGGGAGTAAATGAGTATTAATATTCGAAATAGAAGATTGATGAATAAATAAGGAAGTTTTTGTGAATGTGTTGGAAGTAGTGACTAAATTTTCAAGATGGCTATTTTTATCTGACTATGAATTCATAATCGCATGATGAAGTGAATTAATGGGCTAATCTTTTCAATAACTAGGAAGTTTTTATAAACCTTATCTTTGATAGACAGTTGGAGTAGTCAGTGATTGGTATTATAATATGACCATATATCAATAAAACAAGCATGGGCATATGTAGTTAGGAAGATATTGTGTTGTAATGTGAAGGACACACATACACTATCATCAAAGGTGTATGCAAAAAATGGATAACATAATGGAAACATGCATGATATTTTAAATTATATAGTGTAAAATTCCAGTTAACTTTGTTAAATAAATTTATCATTTAATGTTTCATATATAAAAGTATTTTGAAGAATTATGTTTAAGTTTCTAGTTACTATTTGTACTTTTTCTTGCATTATTTCAGTCATTATCTTAATTAAAATTATATAATAATGCTAAGCTATTTATAATTTTAGATGTGATGTCTTTTACAAGATTAAAAGGCAAAAAAAAAAAAATATAGATTTGAATCCAGTAATGTTATTTTTCTTCTTGTAAAATACTTTTAACATTAGAATAATCAACTTTTTTTTTTTTTGAAAGATAAAATAAACATAGATAAACTACACTACTGATTTTCTCTTTTGCCTCTTCTCAGCACAACAGCCCTTATTCTAATACTAATTTTTTTGTAAATTTAGAAGTCAGTTTTCCCTTAAATCCATCCAGATAGATGGCCTTTCTTACATCAATTTCTTAAAAGCAATAAACACTATTTGGATTTTTCATCAAGTGACCAACAATAATGTTTTTTCCTTTCGTCTTATCCAATTCAATGCAGCATCTTCTCATTTTTTATCTAATTCTCCATTGCATCTTCTTTATTCAGTGCAACATCATATTTTAAAAGCTCTTAATTTGATTGTTTTGCTGTATTATTATTATTATTGTTGTTGTTGTTGTTGTAATACATTAACAATCGGCCTTTTCAAGCTACTGTGCATGCGCTTTTCACGTGTGTTAATAATAAATGAATACTTTAATTCCCAACACAAGATATAGTATTTATGTAAGAACAAAATGAATCCACTTGTTCTTTCCAACCCAAATGCTTATATATGGGCAAATCTTAAGTACTGGAAATCAAAGCATGAGGATAGACTTCTCACTTTAAATTACTGTTTACAATGTCTGAATGAATGACATCGACGAAATTATCTAGAATTTACAAAACATCACTCTCAAATGAAACTTAAACATATGTTGGGAATTAAAGTATTCATTTATTATTAACACTCATAAAAAGTGCATGCACAGTAGCTTCAAAAGGCTGATCATTAATGTATTACAATTTATAAACATGCGCTATATAAAATAAATGCTTATTTACATATGTATAAAATAAATGCTTATTATTATTATTATTATTATGATGATGATGATGATGATGATGATGATGTTTCAAAAGGCCTTTATTGTCTCAAAAGAATACAATATTAGTGGTTACATAGTAAATTGACTGCTACAAGTTGATTACAAATTTTAACATTTACATTGTCATTTTTGTTAGAGTTCTTTCTGGATTTACATGAGCTTAAATCATAGCTCTTGTCTACATATAATATCCCAGATTGCCCATTCTGCCTAGGTCAACAGTCCAAATGTTATCTCACAATTTTCATTTTATTTTATATCTCAAATGGGTCATGATATAATTTATCATTTGAACCCCATTAGCAAATTAATGACTTACAACAGAAGGGGAAATTATTATTATTATTATTATTATTATTATTATTATTATTATTATTATTATTATTATTATTATTATTATTATTATTATTATTATTATTATTATTATTATTATTATTATTATTATTATTATTATTATTATTATTATTATTATTATTATTATTATTATTATTATTATTATTATTATTGTTGTTGTTGTTGTTGTTGTTGTTGTTGTTATAAAATAAATATAAAAAATTCATTCAAATTTATGATTTGTAGCTCTAAATACCAGTGAATCAAGTAAAGAACAAATATTGCTTAGTTCGAGCTTCTTAGCTCTGCAAACAATTTTAAAGAAGCTTAAAAAAATTACCATTTTTGTTCAAACTTAATTTTTTTAAGGGCATTAAAACATATATATAAACAATATATATTGCAATGGGACAGACTTTGGGGTTGACCCTGGGGTGATGGAAAATCATCATTAACTCCAGTTCAAAACAAATATAAAATTAACTATCAATATTTAACTAAAAACATAAAGTCATAAGCATGAGATAACTCTGTGAGAGCACTCGGAGAGATCAGCACATCTTAAGTATAATCATAATTTTCTATAAGTTCATCAGCAATCAACTGGTGCTGCTTATAAGCAAAATAAAAAGTAAATAATAGTTTTAGAGTAATCTGTGTAAATAATCAACAACTATATAGTGGTAAAATTGAAAAGTAATATTTTGATTTGATATGTATATAAATCACCACAATGCAGATGATAACAACCATTTGCTTCTACAACTTATACATTCCAAATTTCACACATTGAGGAGCATGTTCTCAGAGCTATGAGGGGTTATTTTGCTGTGAATCATTAGTGTGTGGCAGTAACACTGTATTATTATTAGCATGTGTTATATAAAACAAAATGTATTATGACAGTGTGCTAATTAAATATAATTAACTCATATATTTTTAGACAATGGAAAAATATTATAAATTATACGTGCTTTAGTATTAGCATAAAGTAACAATCAGACAAATTATTAAATAATAAAATAATTTATTAATATAAAAAAATAAATCAATAGAGTATTAGTTTGTAGATTCCCTCTTGGAAACTTCTTAAGTTGGATATCAGGACAAATGTTCAAATCTTTTAGGTCTCTGGCTGTTCATTATAACTTCTCATATATATATATATATATATGAGAAGTTATAATATATATATATATATATATATATATATATATATATATATATATATATATATATATATATAAATGAAAATTTTATTTCTTTCAATATAACTTTCATTTAAGTAGTTTCATTCGTTAACAAAATATACTGACAAATTTGATGATCTCAAATTTCACTTTTTTATTCTATATTCTTTTATAGTTCAGTATATCTTTTATTTATTTGTCTTTGATATTCACCAAAAATTTATAAAACATATTTTTAGACTATCTTACCATTGCATGATGAAAGTCTTTCTTCATCATTTGAATATCTTTTCTCTTCTAATTATTATCACACAAACATTAAGTACAGTTACACATAGTGTTAGTATTTTATTTTGCTTTAAAAAAAAAAAACTTTTTTGGCAATTCATCTGCGAGATCTATACAATGATTCAAGAAAGTTGTAATATTTGAATCTTAGGATTGTTTGAATTTCAGGCTTCTTATTTTAGTAAACTAAAAGTTGAAGATGGTTGCTAGATACATAACCATATCAGTTTATCAAATAGCTTTATTGCTTTACTGTTCATTAAGCAGTTCAAACATCAGAAGTAAAAGAGCTACATCTTACTTCATTTGGTCTTTGGCTTTAAAATCTGCCACTACTACTGTAGAAAAGCATGCTGGGAACTCGGAAATAATATGGTTATTGAATGGTTTATTATTCAAGAGTTCATAAGAAGTTTCTATGTCACAAATAACAGAGCTGGGTTGTGATCCATTGACCTTGGCCTTCAGAATCTGCAACTCTACTGTTGCATCAAAGCATGCTGGGAATTAGGATTATAGTAATTAAATGATTTGTTATTCAGGTGTTGATCAAGCATCAGAATTGACAAAACTAGGTCTTAATTTATTGGGTCTTGAGATCTGGAGTCAGCCATTCTACCACTGCAGCAAAGAATGTTGGGAACTAAGAAAATATGGTAGTAGTAATTGAATGATTTATTATTCAAATGTTCATAAAAATTTCAAGCATCAGAAGTGACAAAACTAGGTCTTATTTTATCGGGTCTTGGGATCCAGAGTCAGCCATTCTACCACTGCAGCAAAGAATGTTGGGAACTAAGAAAGTATGGTAGTAGTAATTGAATGATTTATTATTCAGGAGTTCATAAGATGTTCAAGCCTCAGTTGTGACAGAGTTGGGCTGCAATCCATGGCCATGAGCTACAAACCACTGCAGCAAAGCATGCTGGAACTTAGAAAGAATATAGTAATTGAATGGTTTATTATTTGGGAGTTTATAAGAAGTTCAGTCATCAGAAATGACAAATCTGGGCTATGACTCATGGACTTTGAGTTTCAGGTTCTGCAGCAAATCATGCTGGGAACTCAGAAGAAATTCAGTAATTGAATGGTTTATTATTTCAGAAGTTTATAAGATGGTCAAGTATTAGAAGTGACACAGCTAGGTCTTAATTTATTGGGTCTTGAGCTCCAGAGATATCCAGTCTACCCTTGAAGCAAAGCATGCTGGGAACTCAGAAAGAATGTAGTAATTGAATGATTTATTATTCAGAAGTTCATAGGATATTTAAGCATTAAATGTAACAGAACTACAATGCAATCCATGGGCCTTGAGTTTCAGAGACAGCCACTCTGCCAATTGCATTAAACCACAGTACTTAAAAAGAGATCTGCTCTTCTTTATAATGTAATAAACTAAAGAAATGGGTAATATGTTGATATGTATTTCAAACAAAAATCTGATAGGTAAACATGTTTTTTATCTTCTACATCCAAAAGTAAGTTTGATTCTAACACACTTATATTTATAACTGTAGAGATGCAAATGTAGGTCACTAACTACATGTCATAAAATCAATTGTGCATTCCTTTTTATTTACGATTGATGTGTCATCTTATATAAGCTTCAGTAACTAATAGATGCCAGATGATAATCCTTGATAAAGTCCTATCTAGTGCTGCCTTATCCAATATTCCCAGAGTAGTTACTCACTCATGATTTCATCAGTGAGGAGCTTTGCATCTTAGGATCTAATGTATTTTTCTGCTGGTAGTCATTGTTTACATCTATTTCATTACTAGGTTGCTAGAAGAAAGAGGCAGTAAGTCCTAATGGTCTAAGTATACTGTTATATGATTCATAGCTCCTCAATAATGCAAGTTATAAACTAGAAATTAGTCTGGTGATATTAGACAGGACAGAACTAGAATGGAATTTATTAAGCATTATCATCTGATATTTGATGAGTTACTAAAGCTTCCATAATTGGAATATCCATGGTGAAAGTAAAAGACTATGCTACTGAAACAGAAATGCATAAGCTAGAATCATAGATAAAGTCATATAATATTTTATTGCTTTTTAATAACCTCAGTTATGATCTCATTGCAGTCATCATTAAAGCCTTTGATAGTACATTAATATAACACTGCACTCAGACTAATTTATTATTATTATTTGTCTTGCTTAGCTGGAAGGACATATATTAGTCACATAGTATGCAGTTATATGTTAATTAATTTAAACAAATTTAATTATTCCTCTCCAAAATAATCTAATGAGACACATTTTGCAGTAGCGTTAAAAGCAGGGGTTTCATGTTTAACTTTCACAAATTGATAAAAACATATAATTAGCTAATCTCATTTCTGCTTGCAATAAATTAATTACATTTATTTCCTCTTTTCTATGTACAATCATTAGTATACAATATTTAAATACATGTATATTATCTATACTAAATTTAATGTAATTATAAACACACTAAAAGTTATTACCATCTATTTTTCAAAATAAAATATATATGTATAAAATAACAGTGTAATAATTTATTCTTTTATCAAGTGTTGGTGGTCAAATGGTCAGCACAGCTGCCTTACAATCAGTTGTCTCAGGTTTGTGGGTTCACTTTCCAGCCAATGCTTTGGCAAATGAGAAAAAATATATATACTTTTGATTTTTAATAATTATTACACATATATTATGCAAATATAATCATGAATCTTAACAAACTTCACACAAAATATAACATTTTAGTTATTTCAAAAATGTTTTCAAAATGACCTTACAAGTAGTAAGGACACCGATTACAAAGAAATAAACCATTCAAAGAGAAGAAGACAGTACTAATATTCTTTGACATTGTTTGTACTCAATTATTCTGGCTTCTTTTAATTTATTTATTTTTAATTAAAAAAATCAAGACTGCAAATAACTCTACAAATTAAAAAAAAATTAGTGAAATAGCTGAATAGATGGTGCTACAAATGCATTTTTTTTAATGTTTACATTTTTGGGGAATTTCTCTGCCTGAAAGCTTCTTTGAAGATGATCTGTATAGCTAGTTCTGAGCATTCCACACTTTTATTTCAAGTTTTAAATATAGAATGTCCAGATGGCATTGAATAACACAATTATTTTGGCTTTACAAATAAAAGCTTTTATTATAAATATTATAAACACATATTGTTTGAATTACAAACTATCACCACATGATCACCATTTCTTATGCTTTTTCATAACTGTTATTAAAACAGGCAAAACTCACCATACAGTAGTGCCATTCAGTGCAAGCCAGAGTAGTAACACTACTGTATGAAGTTTTAATTATAAACTATGTTTTTTCATAAATTCTTATTGTTGAAGTATATATTATGAAACAATTAAACTTTTTATAAAAATAAAAAAGTGTACCGTGATGGAGTGGCAGTCGCAGTTTCTAACTTGTCCTTTAAAAGTTGATGAAATTTGGAAACTTTTGAAATATTGAAGTAAGCTGAGGATTTTTTTATAAATCACAACACTACCTAATTATTTTTAGCAAAGAGGTATTTAATTTTTTTAAACTAAAACATAAAGGTTTTAATTTAATCTTCATATGTCAGATAAATTCCTGTGCAATGACCACAAAACAAAAAAAAAAACAAAAAAACAAAGATTGTAATATGATAACACCTTCACTACACTACTGATGTCTAGATTCAATTTTACTTTTAGAAGCCTAAATATATTTATAATATTTTAGGCACTTAAGTATAGTAGTATAAAGACAGACTCAAAAGTTAATCTTCCTTGATCATAGATCATATCAACCATATATTATAAGCCTATGATGACTGTTTAATTATTTATAATAGCTGGGGGGGGGGGGACAAATTATTAACTCGATTAAATTTGTAGCGCCCTCCCTCCACCATTTGATAACTGTAAAATAAATTTAATTTTCGTTATTTAAAATAGATAATACTGTTTTGTGAAGCATCATATTTTTTTTAAAAAAAAAGTATATCTGTGACGCAGAAATGGGTTAAGTTTCAAGTATTTGTTATAAAAAAATCTGTTAACCTACTTATACATACATGTAAATACATACATATGTGAATGTTGCATTTATGCTTATAAAACACATATCAATATTTCTGATTATATATAAAATATATAACGTATTTTATTTTGCATAGGCACTGATCTCCGGAAGATTCTCTATCTCAATACCTATCTTTCTATTTAAAGTCGCCGAGGCATTAAATTTGAATCAACCAGACTAAAAGCGGAAAATTTTTTTTTAGAACCAACATTTGTAGATTGTATTCAACACATTAAGAATTAGCACAATTATCAGCACATATATAAATCTAAAAGTCCAGAGAATATAGCTCACTTTTTTGCAGTTAAATAATTAGTTTGAAATTAAAAACTTCTTTTCAAATCTGTATATATCTTGACTCATGCTATATAAATTGCCTAGAAACTATTTCAAATATTATTGCCATAAAAATAAAAAATAAAAACAGAGTTAAAACTAGAATAAATCCTCTTGTAAAACCAGTTTTCATTTCAAATATTTCAGACTTTTTACCAGTAGATATCTTTTGTTCTCATGATCAATCGACTACCTCCAAACATTGACATGATTTTATCTAATCAATAAAAATATTATATATATAGTTTGTATTACTAACATCTTTTGTGGATTTTTTTTGTTCAAATATTCGCTTGCAAAATGAAAACAATTTCTACTGTTTCTTCATTCTCTAAAATTTGACTGAATCTCTGGTAACCATTATTCCAAGAATGAAAGCAATATTCAATAAAAATCTCGAAAACATTTTTGCTTGGGGAGGAGAACAATATTTGAAACTAATTTAACAACCCCTTTTATCCACTTACATTTTTTTTTCCTCATGTGTCATAGCATCAGCCGGGAAGCGAACCCGCTAACCCGGGACAACTGCTTGCAAAGCAGCTGTCGCTGACCTCTCGACCACCAATTTTTATGAATTAAGAGTAATGAGAAAATAAACCAGAAAATGTGAGGAAAATATATATATAGAGAGAGATAAAAATCACATAGAGAATGTCATAAAAATGTCATAAGATGTTCTTTTTATGGTATCTGTAATTTATTTTTGAATATGCTTTTTATTGTAATGAACTAACTAATACTGTCTTATAAACATATTGACTTTCACTGATTAATGACAACAATATGGCGAAATTAAGGGAAGCACTAATAAACCAAAAAACTCAGAAAATATATATATCTAATGCATTGATTGTTCACTCTTTAGCAAAGGGTTAAATGTGTATAGAAACCACTTCCTATCTTATATGAATATGGTATAGTAAAAATTATTGAGATATCAATATGGATGTGGATATTCAGATGTTGGTGCTTCTAGTACACCTGAAGAGCAAGAATTGTTCACAAAATACATATACAATTAAAGAGGGAGGTCTGGTTTTCTGCACTGATACACAACTGCAATATGATGGAGTTGAGATGGGAGGTGCTTTTTTAAAAAGTAAAAACACAAAAAAAATATGCCTACCATAAAATGATTATTCACCTTTCACTAGGTGTTAATAATGGATAGAAACCAATCCCTGCCTTGTATGAGAAAGGTATAGTGAAATTTATCAAGTTATCATTAATGGCATAAAGATTTAGATATTGATATCTCTAACTCACCTGAAGCATAAAGCTGTTCTTGAAATGCATACATAATGGGAGAGATGGGTTTGATTTCAATGCTCATGGATGGATATAAAATAGTTGAATAAAGATATAGGATGCACTGATAAAATTAAAAAACTTTGAATTGATATGGTGGGGTATTGGTTTGACATATCTAAAACCTGCATTTAAATCTATTTTAGGTAAAACTTAAAATTTATGCTCATATCATTAGAAATGTTTTAGGCAGCCAGTCTATAGCCATTACAAATAAATGTTCAAAATTCTGAGTAATGGATATCTAGATATTCTTAACTAAATGGTAAACAAAGATAGAAATCAACTCAAATTCTATTATTGGGAATTTTTTTTTTCTCATATATCATAGCATCAGCTGGGAAGCGAACCCTCTAACCCAGGACAACTGCTTGTAAAGCTGCTGTTGCTAATCTCTCGACCACCAATGCTTGACTATTATTGGGAAATTTGATGAACAAGATTATAATTTCCACAGTTTTTCTGGGAAAAGCATTAGATTGACTTTTGCTCTGAAGTAAATTGTTTAAAGGCAGTTAGTTTATTTATAGATATAATAAATACATCCACACTTCCCCATTCTTTTCAAATTCATATAAATAAAGATATAATAAAAGACAAATGCCCCCCCAAGATGCATTTCATCCTGAACCAGCACTCATCAGTTGGTCCAGGTCACTATCTCTCATATATATTTCTATTATATGCAAAGTATTTATCTAGAGTAAATTGTTACATTCTCATTTACCATTGTCAAACTTCCTCCACTCACAACTTTGAGCCATCCATTTTAGATAAATGCACTAATGATTATTACTAATCATTTCAAAACTAAAGATTATCTCTAGCACAGATATAAACTTTAAATCTCAGTTAAAGATTAATATATCTGATTTTTTAAATTTACACACACAGAGTTATTCACCTTTCTCTGTCCCGTATGTAATATCTTTATAGATAAAATAAACACCCCCACACTTCCCCATTATTTTCAAATTCATATAAATAAAGATATAATAAAAGACAAATGACCCTCAAGATGCATTTCATGCTGAACCAGCACTCATCAGTTGACCTTATCTATCAGCAAAGGTAATTTCAGAAGTTTAAATTCCTTTATTTACTCAAAAATTCTGATACATACTAATATCCTATACTAACAAATAAATTTGTCACTTGTTAAATTAAAACATGTGTCATAGGATTGCGTACTCTTGTCTATTTTCTTGATATTGCTAGATTCAGAGAATCATTCGTAGGCATAGTTTTGTTTTCAGTATATATATATAGTGTACAGTATCTAACATTGGTATATAGTATTTGTATAACAAATTTAAACTTGTATTGAATTCTAATCATAGGTTTAGTGTTTTTTTGTTATTGTTGTTGTTGTTGTTGCTTTTTTTAAATAAAATTTTTGTATTCTTTAATAATTTTTCATATTAGATCTTTGTGGAAATATTGAGATGGCTGATACTTTAAAAATGAACTTACTGGATTTTAGACCTTAAGAATAATGGATGTATATATTATTTATTCACACTAACAAAAAGCCATAACAATTGCTAAGATACAGTTTTTAAAAGAATTGGCTACAAGTTGTTACATCTTACTGATCTTTATCAGTCTTTACAATTTGAATCATTTAAATCTACTGATATGAACATTTGTCCAATGACATTACTTAGTTAAGATTAGAAAAAAACCAAAGCCAGCCATTGGTTAAGCATTTATAGATTAAAAAAACTGCTACTGGTATCATAAATCATTAAAAAGGAAACGCTTTTGTGCATGAGAGAAATGTCAGAAATCAATTTGTCTGCAACGATGTTAAAAAGTTATACCATAATTGGATAATAAATGATTAACAATAATCGTTTCCCTTTTAAAATCATATAAATTAATAATTCTTAAATTTCTTGATAAAATATGGTAGTGTTACTTTCTTATAAGGGTCTATTTTACTGAGTAGTGCCTAATTAATTTCCCTGCAGTATATAATAGAGCATTCAGTAACTATGGTAATATTTATGTTATTGGAGTTGAAAGTTAAAAGAGGAAAAAATGATTATAGCATATTTAAATACTTAAAATATTACATTTATATATATGCTTATCTTTAAAAAAATGTTTTGTTTTGTTTTTTCTACACCTCATAATGTGAATATATATACATATCTGTTTTAGAAACCAGATTGAACAAAATGACATTAAGGTTTCTGATAATCATAGGTAAGTAGAGGGCATGATTATTTTCTTTTAATTATTACTTTTATAAATACTAATAACGTTATGATTATTTTTCTCTTGGAATTTATATTGTTGATCCCAGTAATTGGTTTACTTGCTATAATATTATTAATCTCTAATAATTCATAACTATCTTCCTATTTTTGATAATTATTTTTATTTAATACACATATACGCATTTAGAAACATCTTTTGATACTTGATGGAGCCACTAAACAATCTCCAAACACAGGTAGATCATTATATATGAGTTTTATAGACGTAGAGAAAGCATATGATAGAGTAAATAGAAATAGATTATGGATAAGGTTAGCCAATTTGGGAATGGATGAAGCTTTAGTAAATATTATTAAGAAATTATATGAAAATAATTATTATACTTACCAATTAGGGGATATAAAACCAGTTAAAGTTAAAAATGGGGTGGGATTAAGGCAAGGATGCCCTATGTCACCTATTTTGTTTGTTGTTGTTTTTGAGTGAAATGGAGAAAGCAATAGAAAGACTAGGAAGAGGGGTAGAGATACCATTAATAGGTGGCAAGGGAGTATATATTTTGTCGGGTCTTTTTTTTTGCAGATGATATCTTTTTGTATGCAGAAAAAAAAGAAGATATGGAAATTATGTTGAGGACATGTGCAAGGGTGGGTAAAGAGATGGGGATTAAATTTAGTGAAGAAAAATCAAATATAATGATGGTTAATACTGGGGAAAGAGAAGATGTAGAATTTTTATTGGGGGATATAAAGTTAAGTGTGGTGGATAGATATAGGTATTTGGGAATCATCTTATGTAATCAGGAAAATTGCTTGGATGAATGGAAGAAAAAATTGATAAATGAAGCAAAGAAAAGAAAGGGTTTGGTAAAGAAACTAACAGTATTTTCATATAATAAATATGATGTAGCTAGAATAGTATGGAAGGGAGTTGCAGTAGCAGGGTTAACATATGGTAATGATGCATTATGTGTTAGTAAAAGAGTTTTAGATTATTTAGAGAAAGTACAAAGGGGAGTAGGATGACATGCATTAGATGCAGAGATGTGGACAGCAAAGGAGGCAAGTCAATGAGAAATGGGATGGTCAAGTTTTTATATGAGAGATGCAAAAAGTAAAATGAAAATGTTTGGTAGGTTGTAGTTTATGGATAGTAAAAGAATAGCAAAAATAGTGTTCAATTGGGTTATGAGTAAACAGCAAGTAACAAGATGGGTGAGAAAAGTAATGTGGTATGCGAAAGATTTGGATAAAGAATTTATATCAGTATACTTGTATAAAAGGTGGAATGATTATGTTAAGAGGATTGTTGAGTGCTATAGTTGTAAGGAATGGGATAAAAAAATAAAAGCATTAATAAAAAAATAGGGAGTTGGAGAGATGGAGAACTAGTATGGAGGGTAAGAAGAGTTTAAATATATATAGAAGTAAACAGATATTGGATGCGAGTTAATTTATGATAATAGTAAGGAAAATAGTTTATTATTTAAAGCTCAAATGTGATCTTTAGCAACAAGAGAATATACATATAAATGGAAAACCATGGATAATTTAGTGTGCAGATTGTGTAAGGAAGGTATAGAAAATATTAGGCACCTGTTGATTGAATGTAAATGCTTGAAAGCAGAAAGGGTACAGATAATGAAGTTATGGGCGGATAGACATGAACAAAGTGACTATACAGAAAGTGAGTTATTAGTTTTTATGTTGGGTTTGCAAAGAGATAAGGGGGATTTAGATATAAAGGCCATAGAGTTGACAAAGTTTATGTTGTGGAAATGGGATGGGGCAGAATATGGGAAGACTTAAGAGTGGAGAATGGAGAATAAAATGGCTAACAGGTTTATCTGGGCATAATTGCTGAGATATTCTTGACTTCATTTAAGGAGAAGCCAAATACATCACATCACTATGGAAATACATGAGTGATTAAGTCTGCAAGTTGTGTAAGATAAGGCATATAAAATATTAGACATCTGTTAATTGAATGTAAATGCCTGAAAATAGAAAGGATACAAATAATAAAGTTGTGGAAGAATAAATATAAGGAAAGTGATTATACAGAAAGTGGGTTATTGAATTTTATGCTGGGTGTGGTAAAAGATAAGGGAGATTTAGATATGAAAGCCTTGGAGTTGACAAAGATTATGTAGTGGAAATGGGATGGAGCAGGATATTGGGAAAACTTAGGGTGGGGAATAGAAAGGGAAGATAAAGTGGCTAACAGGTTTCTCTGGCATAGTTGCTGACAGATTCCTGACTCCATATATGAAGTCACAGTACATCACATCACTATAAATATATATATATATAGAAGTAAACAGAATATAGGGTGAGAGTTAGTTTACAATAATAGCAAAGAAAGTAGTTTACTGTTTAAGGCTTGAAGAGGATCATTAGCAACAAGGAAGTATATACCTTAATGGAGACATATGGGTAATTTAGTCTAAAATTTATGTAAGGAAGACCAGGAAAATATTAGGCATCTGCTAATGGAATGTAAATGCTTACAAGCAGAAAGGGGACAAATAATGAAATTATGGAAGAATAAATATAAACAAAGTGATTAAACAGAATGTGGGTTATTGGTTTTTAGGCTGGGTTTGGAAAAAGGTAAAAGACATCTAAATATAAATGCCATAGAGTGGACAAAGATGATGTTGTAAAAATGGGATGGAGCAGATTAGAGAAGAATTTGGGAAAAACATAGGATGGAGAATTGAAAGGAAAGGTAAGGTGGCTAACAGGTTTCTCTGGTTCTGTCTTTGATAAAGGAGAAACTATAACTCATTGCATTGCACTAAGAATGGAGTATATATGTAGTAGAGTGACAAGAGATATGGATGACAAAATAAATAGTGTAATGGGGATAGTTAGAAATATAATACATATGATACAAGAAAACCTTAAAGATGTAGAAATAAAAACTGTCAGATATGAAGTGTGAAAAAATCAAAGAATTAATGAATAGAAATGATAAGAATTAGATAAAGAAGTTCAGATGGTTGAAGCAAATGTTACAGATGAATTAGAGAATGTAAACTATGAGACATTCTTAATAGGGGATTCACTAATTAGAGGAAATGTAATTGCAAGGGAAAATAGAAATATATATGCAAAGTCATGTTTGCCTGGAACTAGAATTAGAAATGTTACAGATAAGATAAATAAGGTTTTACTTCAATGATATATATAAATCTATAAGTCCTTTGCACACAGACAATGAAGTTTTAAATTTGGCTTGCTACATAGCAAGTGATCCTGCAGCAATTAACAGAAAAGAAGCTTGCTTCTTCATATCAGAAAAATGGACATTGTAAATGATACCCTCAACTTTACATATATTTGCATATCATATGCATTATAGATATTTTCTCATTATACGCCTAGCTATGAATATGGGAGTATTCATTGTCTGTGTGCAAAGTACTTATAGATATAAACAAAATAAATAAACAGGAGGATAGATATGTTTACATTATGGTGAGAACAAATAATTTATCAGAACCATCAGAGAGAGTAACGGATGAATACAAAGAATTAATTAGTAGTTGAATAAGGTTAAAGAAGAGTAGTAATAGTAGGATTGTTACCACGATTTGACAATAGATATATGTTAGATAGGGAATGTTTTATAAATCAGAGATTGAAAAAATTATGTGACAGAAATAATGTTATGTTTGTCACCATGTGGGATTTTTTATTAATAAGAAGTAGTTATATAGTAAAGAGAGGTTGCATTCAGCAAAACAAGAGAGTGAAGCATTAAGGGGTTTGATTTATGAAAAATATTACAGTTTGGGAAACTTATAAAAATGGGTAAAGTTTTAAATTACAATATTTTCAAAAAGAAGGTTAAAAATGGATGGGATGTAAAAAGTAAACAAAGGGGAGCTGGTCCAGATATAAATGTAGTTGTGGAAAGGGAATGAGTCTGTAAAATTAATGATAAGCAAACTAATTACAAATATAATAGAGAAGAAAGAGTCAAAAGAATTTATAAAATGGTAGTAAGAAAGAAAAAATTGTTAAAATTGAATATCTGAATATGCAAGGTAGTAGAAGACCAGAAAAGTGGTAAAGAAACCAGTTTAAAATGAAGGATGTGAGATATTAGCAGAAGTGGAAACACATCTTAAAGAAGAATCTTCACTGGAAAATTTTGTATAGTAGGATATAAATAGACAAAAAAAGAAAAATGGGTGGTGGTATAGGAGTTATGACAAAAACATATTTAAATATTGCAAAATGTCAAGAATATTTGTGGTTTGAGATAAAGTTAGGAAGACACGATTGGGTGGTGGCTATAGTGTATATGATGACTGGAAATAGTCAAACTATAATGGAGTGGAACAGTAGCATATAGGAATGCCTATTTAAGGATATACAGAGTTTCAAAAAAGGAGAAGAAAATAATAGTTATAGGGGATAAAAATGGGTATATTGAAGAAATTGATGATTTGAATAACAAGTATGGACAGCTTTTGAAGAATTTTTTTCCAGAGAGTAAATTTGAGCATTGGAAATTTATCAAATATTTATGAGGGAGAATTCTCATGGTCTAGGAATATATATTTCATACAATAGATTATCTATTAGTAGATAAAGAGGGAATGAATAAATTACAGAAAATTAAAATGTTTAATATTGAAGAGAGAATATGTAATAGTGATCATAATTTCTTTATAATAGAAATGAAATGATTAGTAACTTTATAATAGAAATGAAATGATTAGCAATGTGATAGAAAATAATAATAAAAGTAGAAAGTATATTAAAAGATGTGGATGATAAGAATACATTAGAAGAATATAAAATAAAAATAGAAAAAATTATGGAAGAGTTGGTTGGGGGTGAATGTAAGGACTGGTATGATAAAGTAGAAAAAGTGGCAAATAGGATTTTAGGTGAGAATATTCAGAAGAATAAAAGTAATAAAAAAGTGAAAATTAGTAAATGTGTAAAAGAAACAAAAAAGCATGCAGAGAATATAAATGTGCTATTAAAAACAAAGAACGTGAAAAAGATATTTATATTAAATGGGAAAACTATTTAAATAAGAAAAAGTTGAATAAAATAGATAATATAGAGAGAATGAAATTAATTAGTAAATTATTAGAGATATTAATAAATGTGGAAGAGATGGGAATAAAAAAGTTTGGAAATATATTAAAACAAGGAAAGTAGAGGAGATAGTAATAGTATTACTAAATGGTGAAAAGAAAGAATGTATCTCTAGAGAAAAATTAGAGACAATCTTAAATAAGTATGTAATGGATATAAAAAAGATGTTGGATGTGAAGTTTAGCACTCAAGGCACATGCACTAAGATTATAGCCTTATTTAAGTATAAAAGCACATGGTAATGGAAATACAGAAAATGAATTGAATGAGGCAGAGAAGAAATTGAAAAGTGGAAAGGCAAAAGGTTTAGATGAGGCAGTAAAAATGATGATGAAGTGGGGAAATATGGCAAAATTAAATCTATTATCATGTTTTAATAAGATGGCACAGAAGACAGAATTTCCAGTTAGCTGGAATAATACAAGAATGAGGCTATTATTTAAAGGAAAGGGTAAGGACCATAGAAGGATAAACAATCATAGACCAGTAGCGACATCTGTTTATATAAATTTTTGTGTATATGTTGGCTGGAAGGGTGGTAAAATGGATGGAAGAAAATAATATAGCGGAAGACAATCAAGAAAGTTTTAGAACAGATAGGTGTATAAAAGATAATTTATTTGTAGTCACACAACTTATCTATGAGTAGGATGGTTTTTATAGATATAGAAAAGATTTATAGTAGAGTAAATGGAAATATATTATGAGTAAGTTTTAGTAAATTTGGGAATAAATGGAGCTTTAGTAGATCTTGTTAAGAGGTTGTATGAAAATAATTACTATATGTGTCAATTAGAGAAATAATGGAGAGGGCAATAGAAAGACTAAGAAGTGGGTTAGATAGCAAGAAAGTGTATACATTATCAGGCCTTTTATTTGCTGATATTTTCTTGTGTACAGAAAATAGGAAGGAAGATATGGAAGTTGCACTGAAGACTTGTGCAAGGATGGATAAAAAGTTGGGAATCAAATTTAGTGAAGAAAAATCAAAAGTAATGATGATAAATGCTGAGGAAAGAGAATAGAAGGAATTTTTGGGGGGATATAAAGATAAATCTGGTGAATAGGCATAACTATTTGAGAATCATCTTAAGTAATTAGAGAAAATGCTCAGATGAATGGGAATAAAAATTGATAAATGAAGCTAAGAAAAGAATATTGATAAACAAATTAACAGTGTTTTCATATAACAAATATGATGTAGCAAGAATTGTATGGAAGAGAATGGCAGAAGCAGGGTTAACTTATGGTAATGATGTAATATGTGATAGTAAAGCGATGTTAGACTACTTAGAAAAAATACAAAGAAAACTAGGAAAACAGATTCAGATGTGTGGCTGGCTAAGGAAGCAATTCAAGAAAAAATGGAATGAGCTTTTATATGAAAGATGCAAAAAAGATGAAAATGTTCAGTAGATTGCAATTTACGGATAGTAAGAGAATAGCTAAAATAATATTTAATTGGGTTATGAGTAAAGGATAGGCAACAAGAAATGTAGTACTGTAAGCAGAAGATTTGGGTAAAGACTTTATGTCAGTGTACTTGTACAAAATGTAGAATGGTAGTGTTAGGAGGATTGTTGAATGTTACAGTGGCAAAGAATGGGATAAAAGAACAGATGCATTAATAAAAAATAGAGAGCTGGAGAGATGGAAGACTGATATAGAGAGTAAAAAGAGTCTAGATTTATATATAGAAATAAACAGAATATTGGGTGGGAGTTAAATGACAATAATACCAAGAAAATGGTCTACTGCTTATGTCTCAAACAGAAGGGAATATACATATACAGAAAATGGAGATATGTGAGAGATTTAGTGTGCAAATTATGTAAGGAAGGCATGGAAAATATTAGGTATCTGCTAATTGAATATAAATGCTTACAAGCAGAAAAGATATAAACAATGAAGTTGTGAGAGAATAAATATAAACTAAATGATTATGCAAAAAATGGGTTCTTGATTTTTATGTTCAGTTTAGATACAAATAAGAGGGATATAGATATAAAGGCCATGGAGTAGACAAAAATGATTTGTGGAAATGGGATGGAGCAGGATAGAAAAGAATATGGGAAAAACTTAGGGTGGGGAATGAAAATGAAAAATAAGGTTGCTAGCAGGTATTTCTGGACATAGTGGCTGAAAGAATTCTGACTTTGATAAAGAAGTAGCCATAACACATCACATGATATCACTATCAAAAATCTTAAGTATAAATTTGATGCAGTTATTTTGAAGATTTTGGTAAAACAACAATCAAAAAGAAATAATGATTGTTACCTTGTTAACATTTTAAAAACTTGTTACTACTTTTTCTTCATTTAAGTTGTCTATCCTTTTACACCATCTATACTATTATTTTGAGATCACATACACTAAATGATTGGTTCCGTTTACTTTATTTGTTTTCAAAAAAAGTATACCTAACTTTAATACATATATTTGTTTATCACTTTAAAACTTTCAATAGGGTTCACTATCTCACCAATGTATTATTGTTTTGATTGAAACATACACAGAGAGTTATTATTTTATTTCATTTTGATCTAGAAAGCATCTGCTAGAGTTTATTAGTTTATATAAGTTTTCATTTTGATTGTGTAGTTTCTTATCAAGCATCTGCTAAATTTTTCACATGCTTTCATGGATAATGAGTATAAAAAATCAAAACATTGAGGTTTTTTTGTAAAATTACAAGGGGGGGGAAGTGTAGTAAAAGTAAAACCAATGGAAACAATAATTACTTACTTGACCAAAATAAAATGAAAATAATAATTTTGTGTGTGAGTTTCAATCGAAACAATACTACATTGGAGAGGTGGCAGAAAACTACTGGCAATTTTAAAATGACAAATGACCTTTTTTTTAACTATAAAGGAACTTAAAAAAATAGATAATGGGGATTTGGTGTAGTTTATTGTTTTCAATTAAATGAAGTCAAAATGAATATATCCGGAGTGTAAATTTTCACTACACTACTCTCACACAAAATAGGAACTCAAAATAATCACTTCAGTATGTACTCAAAATAATATTACAAGCAGTTTTTAAAAAAAAACTTTTAAACAATTACATCAAATTTATTTGAAAAAAACAATCGATTTTTTTCTGGTATTTAATCAAAATCTGCAAAACAACTTTTTTCAAAAGCAGGCATCAAATTTATTGCTTACTATCTTCAGTAGTATATGAAGACTGTTCTGTAGCTCTGCCAAAGTATCTAAAAATCTTCCAGATAATCTGCTAAATTGTCAACAACAAACAAAAAAATAGTCATATATCACATGACTCAATTTTTAAGCTTGTAAATAAAAAATAAAGAGCTCTGCTAATTTGCTCTAACAAGCTTTATTGATAAATGCCAACCAAACAAAGCATTTAAAAATCTCTCTCTTGAAAACCACTCCTTAATCTCAGATCAATGGTTTCATGCTTTGGCACTCCTCAGTGAGACGCTAGGATAGTTTCAGATACTAGATCTCCTATTGGTCTGAGGCTAAGGAGTGGTTTTCAAGATAAAGATTTTTAAATGCTTTGTTTAGCTGGCATTTATAAATAAAGCTTGTTAGAGCAAATTAGCAGAGCTCTTTATTATTTTTAATCTATTAAATGATTACGTTTTTAAAAATTTGAATGAATGGAAAGTTAAGAAGGACTAAAAATCGGCATTCATCCATATTGTAATCCCATTATGAATACATTTTTTTCAAAACCTTTTTTATACTATAACTACTAATAACTAAATATCTATTTACTGAACATTATTAGTTGACTACATGAGTAGTCTATAAACTGTCAATCTTAGAAATGTTAAAAATTCTAAACTTGCTTGATTTTTTTTTATGTAATTGGAAAAATTTTCCAGCAATAATTACGTTTGGAATGAGTTGATTAATGTTAACTGAGTTAAGCATTTAACTTAGAAGTAATTTTACTAAAAAATTATCTTAATTTAAAGACTGAACGAATGCTTGCATAATTTAGAACAATGGTAGAGTCCAGACTAGAGCTCAGGGGTCATGGCTTCCAATTCAACTCTTCACTTTTAGTGCTAAATTTTCTGATAAACTTCTGAGTTACTGAGCTAAAAACTATATGATTATATATACAAAGTATTCATAAAGGAAAGCATTGCTTTAATTATATTCTCCTGATATAATACTGGTGCATTAGCCTGTTTGCCCACAATTTTTTTTTAATACAATGTAGAGCATAGCTATAAGTGATCTTTTTAGATAGCAAACTTATAGCCAATTCAGAAAGACATCTACTATTATATATTCCAGGAATTCCCAAGTACATGGGACTAAGAATGAATTCATCGGATAAATACTTTGACAGTGGAATTATGCGCACAGAAATTTTGACCTGTTTACGTTTGCCTTTTTTTTTTCATCGGTTTAAAAATAAAATTGATTGTTTTTAATGTACTTTTAAAATTAATTAATTGTAAATACAACTTGGTTTTTCAACTAATTATTATCATTTCTGTTAAGTAATTAATTAATTAAATTTATGTTTATTACTTAATAACATGTTTTAGAATAGAACAATAAACACACCAAACTAATTTATTAATAGAATGTAGGTGAGATATAAGGAAATATGACAAAAAAATTATTGAAATATAAGTGAGTTCTAAATTTAATAAACGAATGAAAAACAAATAATTCTAATGATAGAATTAATGTATAAAAAATTTATACGTTGGAAATTATAAAAGATAGAAAAGTGAAATAGACTAAAATCAATTTATCCACTCTCAGCAAAAACCTTTTATTGTACATATATGCATACATAATCTTACATTTCGACTGCCTTGCAGTCTTTTTCAGAGCCACTAAATCTTTTATTGTACATATATGCATATACAATCTTATGTTTCAACTCCCCTGCAGTGATTGTATATGCATATATGTACAATAAAAGATTTTTGCTAAAAAGTGTTCAAAGGAGACTGAATAAATTGAATTTGTATAAGATATTACTGCAAGATAAAAAAGTGGGGGAATTTGGTAATATTTCTGCAGAATAAAATCAATTAATAAGCAAAAGCAATATTATGTTGCTCCTATAATAAGTACTGTAAATAGTGTAAAGAACTTATATTGAGATTTTAGAATAGTTATAAGAGTATGACAAGAAAAAACTACTACTTATGATGATTAAGAATGCATCTCATTTCTACTCTTGCACAAGGCATCTGTGAAGTAGGAATGAGGATGATAATTCTACAGAAAATTTGATGATAAGTCAAAAATTATCCACACTATGGCTATATTAAATTCTTTGTTAATATCATGATTTCTATATGGGTTTGTTATCTTCCTAGTAACTGCTATGAATTTTTGAATATGTTTCATTGCTTCAAATGTGATTGCAGTGTGAGAAACAATGTCTTCCCCATTTATGGTTTCCATGATGCAGAAATCAATATTTTGTGGTCTCAAGGAGTGTTTGACCCAATTTACTAAAGATTTGTTGCACAGTACAAAGAAAGTGTTATGTTTTATACAAATTGTGGATGAATGGATGGAGAAGTTCAAGAAGATTACATCAGTGTCACCCATAAAATGAAACCAGACCCCTATTTATATCCATGACTGATGACAATATATATCATGCTTGTGAAGTGATTTTGTTGTATAAAAATATTATAGCTAATGAGAAATTGATTCATTATTATGACAGTAAAAAGTAAACCTCATTGACCAAGAAAATGTCAAAAATCAATCATTAACTGGAAAATTGATGTTTACAGTTTCCTGGATTCTCAAGCATCTGTATTGGAATATTTTTAGGAAAGAATTCAAACAATCAACAGTCCTCATTACAGTGAAATGCTCACTGAAGAATTCAAACCTAAAAATTCAGACAAAATGCAGAAGACTTATCCAAGTGTGTTGTGATGTTGCATGACAATTAATGTAACAATGAATGTCTGCACTCCACTACCCACACTATCAACATTCTCTAAAAGCTCTAACGTAAAATGTTGGTCTCCCTATAATTCTGATCATTCCCATTAGGCACTATTACCTGTTTGATTACATGAAAAATCTCTAGAAGGATGATAATTGATGCTGATAAAAGGTGGAAATAATGGTGCATTATTGGCTCACTGCTCAACCTAAAACATTTTGATGAGGGAATATGAACTTAATGAAAGATAAACAGAGAGCATAAAAATTAAGAAACTTATGACAAGGACAGGAAAAAGATAATTTTTGAATCAGCCTTGTATTTTTGTTCTTGAATTAATTAAATACTGAATCACTGACTCTCTGCTTTTTTTATTATTGTCAGTTTGTAAAAAAAATTCTTATGTTTTATAACACCTAATTCATACAATTAAATTAATTATAGCTGCAACCTTGCAGCTTTAGATTTAATAATGGATTTAATAGAATATGATTGTTGGTTGGTTTAGTATGACTTAAATAAATTTAACTTTCATTTGCATAATTTATGTTGTAATGGTAAATTTTATAATATTTACAGACATAATTTTAAAATGAGTTTTGACATTTTCTTTTATTATCAGTGATAAACTTACATGACTTCTATAACACACTTTTTTTATTAACCACTGTAAAAAAAACTTTTTATTATTATGTTTTAAAATTTTAAATCTTTATTTTCTTTGTGTTTGTCTCAGTCATTAAGATATCTCTTTTAAAATATGATAAAATACTATTTCTATGATAAACTACTTAAATTAGTGTGCCCATCATAACCAAATCACAATTATCAGTTTTGTGACTGACTGAACATTATTCAATACTTTAAGTTGTACCTTTGTATTGTGCAGTGGGTGTATTTGTGTTGATTAATGTGTAATCAATGTACACATCATCTTGCATCTTAAATAAAACCATTTGTGTCTATTAATACATCCATTGGTTAGCTTGCTCAACTACCCACTGCTGCCTCAATTGTGAGACTATATTCTGATCTATAGTAACTGCATATGTGACAAATTTATTTTGGTTATATACAGCTACCTAATCTAGGTAATATAGATTCAGTTACCTTTACACACCAGTGATTATTTGCTTATCACTGTAGTACTATAATAATTCAATGGTTACTTTCCTAATCCACTTTATAATATTATAAAAATCCTAAAACATAAAAATTTTGAAACCTACTTTATCTCAATGATCCTGAGATTTGTGACATCATAAAGTACTGTGATGTCACTGCTGTACTTTCTTTTTAACTTTTTGAAGATCCAATTTCTCTCTTTTTATTTGATAGACCCTAGACAAAACTTCATCTATAGTTGCATACAAATAAATGTGTTTTTTATACCATATATTGATAATCTTTACATTATTTATTCCAGCTGTAAGAGATATTCTAAAAGTTAATATTTGAATTTTTAAAGATAGGAAAATAAATTACTAAAGAGAGTTCTTAATTATAACAATGACACTATTCATTATTGGGCTTAATGTTATTTATTCAAAAAAAAAATATAAAACTAAATTATTATTTTTTAATTTAATTTTTGAGATTCAAAAGACATTTAGATTAGATATTATTAAAGAAAGAAAATATGACTTAAAATTCATAATTAAAGTTATTATTATTAAAATTTTAAAAGAAATTTCTTTACTGGTGTTTAAAGTTGTAATTATAAATTTATTAAACGCACATTGATTACCTAAGTAATATTTACTGAGGCTATAACCTCGATAATATGTGTATAAAATGCGATAGTGGGGACCTCTACAGGTGTTTAACCACAAGCTTACGTTATGGAAGAAAAGAGGGGAACCCTTCTTTACTTCAACCTACTTTCTAATTAAATAGGTGAAGCTGAAGTGGTTAGATCTGCAAGCGTGAAGCTATTCAATACTTCACTGATTAAGTCCACATTTCTTATTACACATTAATACTCACGAAATCTTTCAATTTACAATGAGTCAATGGAAAGATTTTATAGTTAGAAATCTATTACAGTAATTTATTGGTGTTTATAAAAGTAATTCTTGTTAATCAGTAACAGCTGTTTCCACTTTATCATAATGAACTTCGACTTTGCTATAAGTAACTTTTCACAAGTTGAATTTTTAAAAATAATTTCAACTAAAAACTAATTGTAGTCATGTAGGTTTTTGTCTTATAAAAATATTTTACAAAAATTGTATAAATAACCTTAAATATATAAACAAATTATTGAAAATTACAATTTCTCTTTTTGAAATGAAATATTCATAACTGGCCTTCAAGCTAAACAACCCACCAATCAGAAATTATTTTTATTGAGATCAAAATGGAGGTCTGGCTTCATTCATATGCAAATTATATATTTTATTTTTTTAAAAGACCGTATAGACCTGACATCTTCAGATTTTTTTTGGAACTAATAATTTTAAAAAAAGATTTTTGAGGGGGTAAGGAGAACTGTATAGAGTAATATGGCATTATAGATAGCTGCAAAATAGTAAAGAAAAGCCTTAGGAATTTCATAGCTATTAGATCAAAGCATGTTAAATCATTATTGTGACTATCTTTAGCACTACATCCATTTAATGATAAAAAGTGAAATTAAAGTAAATATTGATTTAATAAATTTAAAATATCATCTACACATTTTTTTCTTTTCAAAATAGTTCATAATTTTCCATATATGTAAATAAATACACCAAACTTCTTTTTTAAAACTTGGTTTTATATGACTATAATAAAAATAAAAATATACCCCAATATTTTGACTATTTTATAATGTAGTCTTTTTCAAGGAAATAAAATAAATGCAAATAATAATAAGGTCCTGGTTTGCAGACCGTACTGTAGCCGTCAGAGGGCGTGGCGACATCATCAACAACCGGCCTGAAAATGGCAAGTGATAAATTTTTTTACAAAATGCCCAAAATCGACAAATAAAAATGCCTAAGGCAATATATGTACAGCAAATAAAGCGAAAACTACAAATTAAAAAAAAATTAAAGAAAATGCTACAAAATTCAAATAATAAAAACAAAAAATCATGAAAATTGCATTATGAGGTATACCCCCCCCCCAAAATCAAAAAAACGCCTCAAAATCGACAAATAAAAATGCCTCAGACAATATATGTATAGCAAATACAAACCACGACCAATAATAATAATAAATATCACATATTCCAAACAAATGCAAAAACATCAAAAAATATTAAAAAATTATCTTTACCTCAACATCTTTTTTATCACAAAAAATCTCAACTTAATCAAATTTTTTACATGTATATAATCATCTAAAAATATGCTAAAAACATTTAATTAACAAATCTATTATTTTTTTTCTTTTCTATTAACATCCTATTTAATTCAGATTTAATTTACTAATGTAAATTCCTTCCTTTATTATTCTTTCGTGGTATGACTTTATACATTCTAAAGATTTTATTTCGAAATCTTTATGTTTAAATTATTCATATGATTACAGATAACAAAAAAAAGACTATATTATAAAATAGTGGAAACATTGGGGTGTATTTTTATTTTTATTATAATCATATAAAAAACAAGTTTTTTAAAAAAAGCTTGGTATATTTATTTATATATATGAAATATTGATTCATTAATTTAAAAAATCTGAAGACTTCAGTAGTCCATACAGAAATAATACAAATGATCCAACAAAGCCTACAATGCTTCTAAATAGTAGATTCTTTGAATACTCTTCAATATTTGATTCGTTATATATTTATTTTATAGTATGAACCATGCCTCTTTAATCTTGTTTCCTAACATTTTTTCTTTGCACATTATTTTAATAATACTAGTTTTCAAAATGGTGCCCACATTCTTTTTCATGGTTGGAAAATATTGAAATATTTGTTGAATTTGTTTTTGTTTTTTATACATTAAGGTGTATTATGTTATTCATATTTTCAGATTTGCTTTTGTTTCATTGTAATATGTGTATGTATAATCCTTTTGGCTGCATCTTATAGCATATATCACATTAGGACAATCCAATTTGTGCATTTTGTTCTTTATACTATTAATTAGTCTACTTAAATTAATGGGCTTCCTAAATTCCATATTAAATTTATCAGTGCAGATAGTTACAATTTTATTTCCAATGTGGGGTAAATATCGTAACACAATCCAACTTTTGTTATTCTTTATATTCTCAGTTTTGTTTAAAACATTTCTTTAAAATTGTTCTATGTATTTGTATATATCAGTTGTGCTGTATCCTGATTTTATCAAATCAGCAACATAATTTTCTCTGCTCTCGATTTTATTTGACTATTGCAACATATGGTTTCTAAAGCTTCAAGTTCATAATATAGACACTTAGGATTTTACATTGATGCATTCTCTAATATTGGAAAGTTTAATGAATATTTTATAGTGCAATGTGATGTGGTTCTACTTTCTTTTCAAATCAAGATAGTGGATTATATTGGGGTTTTTTTTGTGGTTCAATGGACTAACTTAAGCCTGATTTTATGCTCATTTCATTAAACATGTGTTTGATAACATATTGTTTTGTGCATATAAAAACATAATTTACCTAATATATATATACACCTGGGTCTCATTTTACGTGGATTTATTTAACGCGATTTTGAAGTTACGCGATTCATGTTTCTTCGGAAGTCGAACTCCGATAATGCGATATTACTTTAAATAATAAATTTTGCACATTTACATCATATTGAAAGTAATAGCACATTATTGGAATTCGACTTTCATCTTAGTAATTTCAATATTTTCAGTGCTTTATAATAATAAGATTTTATGCAATAATGAAATTGAAATCATGATTTCCACATTTTATGTATACACACATTAAATTTTACAACATTATAATGTAAATTTGTTCAAACATTGTGTGTGTTAATTTTGCATTTTAAATCACATTCTGTTTTTGCTTTTTAAAAAAGAACGTAATCTTTTATTAATCATTTAGTGTCCGCAAGTTTATTTTTAAAAGGTGAGTAATAGCAGTGGGCACAATTAAATTTGACAATTAAAAATTAAAATCTGATTTTTAATTGTAATTAACAATTTAAAAATTACTTAAGGCGACCTGAAATTAATGTGATGTGAAATGAAATTTGGTTTTTAAACGAAATTGAAAATTAAAAATTAAAGACAAAAATAAGAATTTAATTTTTAGTTGTTAGATTAATTACTAATTACGTTGTCACCAGACAACCATTAACACAACATGAGAGTGAAGTTGGTGCTAGTTGTATTTCCTCTTGTGAAGAATCTGATTTTTTACCAGTTTGCAAACGAACCTGTTTATCGGCAAATAGTGATAATAATTAAAACGTGTATAAAAAATGTAAATTACTGTAAATTATGCATAAAAATATATTGTTTTGAATAAAATTAAATATTATAGTTAAAAAAAGTTTGTCTTGTATCAATTTTTTTCAAATTTGAAATTTTTTATTAGTCATATTTTATTTCCTTATTTTTTTTTTTTGCACGAATTTTAAAGTAATTTTACGTTGGTGCTTTGCTTTTACGCGATTTTTGAAAAATTATAGTCCGTATCCCCCCTTTTTCAAGGTAAGTTACATCTATTTTTGTGTGATTTCTTTTGTGCACGTTTTCTGAGGAACCTATCTATTGCGTAAAACGAGACCCAGGGGTATATATATATATATGCAGTTTCTACATGTGTTTAATATAGGAGGATTATATTGGCTTTTTTGAAGATCAAGGCCATGCTACATATAACTGCACTGACTGATAAGTCCAATTGGTCATGGTTCTGTAATTTTTATATGGTATCTCTGTATGTGGCTACAATATCATTGTCTATTGAAATCATATAACATTATCATATTAGCCAAAAAAAAAATTTAATAAACTTTTTCCACAACCATAGACCTTTACAAGTGAAATTTGATGAGATACATGGCTGCGGAAAAATTTTAGTAAAATTTTATTTTGGGTGGCTAAAATGTTATATAACTTTCTATTTTATTTATAACTACTAGCATAACATTTGATAATTTAAATAACATTCTAGATTAAAACTCATAACACAGTACAAGAAATATTTTAAAATGTTCTTCAATCTAGCAGAAGCCAAAGTTTTACAAGAATAAAAAATATATAAATAAGTCGTATTCTTGATTCTCTGAATACATCACTAGTGATTTCAGATCATTTAATCTATACATAAATTAAAATAATAGACAAAATTCACCCTATAATTTAAAAGTAAGTTTATATGACAACAGAGCTAAAAGATGGAATGGTATCATTTTATCTTTTCATAGTTGTTGACGACTGCATAACTCAGTGATAGATAGTTACTCCCATTTCAATTATAGACATTTTAGGTTATATATATGAAAATCTTGAATGTATGCAGTTATCCATTTAAATCAACTTATATATATATATATCTTCAATGTATGCAGTTATCCATTTAAATCAACTGAATTAGAAAGCACGTTACCTATAACAACTGCTCCAGGGCAAGAGTCAAAGTAAACTGACAGACTGATGCATCCAAAAAGAGGATCTAGAGTGGCATTTAACAGAGTGATCCTCTCTTTTATTTTGAGGATCCTTGTTTTGGATGCATCAGTCTGTCAGTTTACTTTGACTCTTGCCCTGGAGCAGTTGTTCTAGTTTAAGTGCTTTCTAATTAAGTTCATTTAAATGGATAAATCCACACATTTAAGATTTCCATCTAAACAGTCATTAAAAATATTATATATATATATATATACAATTACAAATATCCAGTAACGCTCTCTGTTTAAAAGTCTATATCTCAATAATAGAGAATTTCAAAATGATTATTATTATTATTGAGATAATTATTATTATTATTGATTATTATTATTGAGATACAGACTTTTAAACAGAGGGCGTTACTGGGTATATGTAATTGTATAATGGTTTATATATTTGTATGATTATTTCAGTTAGTGTTAACAGTAACTTTCTTTTCATTCATAGTTTGAGAGGGCTATTTAAAGATTAAAATCTAATATTTAGTCTGTCTTTAATAAGTTTGTAAACATGTTAGTTTATTAGCAAAATTTAAGTTCGTTTGCTTATTTAAAATTTCATGCTCTGTGTTTGAGTTGGTTTGTATTTCAATATTTAACATCGTTTAGCATACAACTTCAAATTGGTATCATTTTGAAGTTCGCTATTATTGAGATATAGACTTTTAAACAGAGGGCGTTACTGGATATTTGTAATTGTATAATGGTTTAGATATTTGTATGATTATTTCAGTTAGTGTTAAAGGTAACTTTATTTTCATATATATATCATTGAAGAGATTCCTAGTTTAGTGATTAGTTTATTGTGGTTTGAATTTTGAGAATTTTTGTGTAATTGAGAAATTCCAAACCTCAGAATTTCTCAGCTATTCATGACCAACTAATATTCATCAGAAAACAAGTATCTATGTCATTGTTATTTAGAGAATAAAAGTATTAGTGTAATCTGTATTGACTGTGTAAATAATGATAAACTGTTAATTATTTAAGATTTTTCCAGCCATCAGTACTAATGATAAGACCCATTATTGGTGAACACAAAAAAATTTAATTAACCTTTTACAGCGTGTTCCATTTGCATTAATATATAGGATACTTCATTGCGTGATACAACTATAATAATTATGTTAATTAGGAGTGTGACTGACCTTTTTTGACATTGTAACACAAAGGCATTAAAAATAACTTATTTAAGGATGCTAGCAAAAATTTTAAAATAGGATGGAATTATCATAACTAATCACTATATTTTTCAGATTGCTAGATGGGAATTTATAGAGCTTACTACTGTAATGTCACAACTTCAAATTGAATTGGACACCCAAAATTCGGGAATCATGAGAGTTGACTTCATATAAAAAATAATGTGGACTTGGGTATATTTATGAGTGAGTGAGACCCATAAAGACAATCTCAAGTTAAAGAAAAGCATTTTTAATTGCTTTTATTGGAATAATATGGCTGAGAATAGAACATAATGAAGAGCTACAATGAGACAAATTGTTAAAGTCTTTCAGAGGAAAAGTTTGCTGCAACAGAAATTAAAATACATTAAAGCAAAATGTCAAATAAGTATAACAATAAACCATGTTCTCTGTGTGAACGGACTGTTGGTCCACAAATTTGTTTATAAATTCATATTAAAACTATCTTTCCTTTTTTTCTTAAAGTTATATAGAACACATTTGTCTTGAATGTTGATGAAGATGGTAAAAATTTAAAATATAGTATATTTACAAGTTTTTCTTTTGTATGTTGTTTGTAATTATTATTATATTTAATTACATTTTTAAACCTAAGGAACGCTAAATAATAAAAGCTTTAGTGTAGACTTATCTTAACTGAAGCTAAGAGTTTTCAAGATCTTAGTTATGATATCATATTCATAGCTACGATTATGATGATATCATAACTAAGTATCAGTAGAGATATATCTTAATTTGATCTAAGCGCTTTCGAGATCTTCGTTATGATATCATATTCCTAGCTATGAGTATAATATTTAGGAAAAGTTTATCAATTTATATAATAACTACATTTAATCTATATAATAATATTTTATAGCAATTTATTTAAAATAACTATCATACTTTTTCAGATTTTTAAAAATCAAGGATCTTGAATAATAAGGTCATTACTACCGGCTTTTTCATTGATCGTAAAAAGTAGGGCAGTATATATCTATATCAACCGCAATTTAAAAACAATATCCGATTGTCTCAAACAAGGTTATTTCTTGTATTGTTTAGAAAAAGATTAATAGAGTAAAACATTTTATAAACATTTTTCCACTTTTTAAAAATATGAAAGGAAGGTATTTAGAAATAATAAATTTAGTATGAGTAATAAAGTAAATATTTAATTAGTTTAATCAACTACAGTTGAAATCGGTGGGAACTATAGTCAGTAATGAATAGGTTAAAATACTCTTTTGTCAAGGTAAGGTGAAAATGCTCTTTAAATACACTAAAAAAGTTATGGTGAAAAAAAAAAGCTTATATTCTGTCCAATAATTATACAGCTGTCAATCATTGTTAGCCGAGAGGTCAGCGCAGCAGCCTTGCAAGCAAGCAGTTGTTGCAGACGGTTGTTGCGGGTTCGTCTCCCGGCCGATGCTATGACATATGAAAAAAATAATTATACAGTTAATACCAATAGCAACATCTCATAACTTCTCATATTAATCATCGGAACTAAAGAATAAAAGGGCCAAAATATAGAGAAACTGATTTGGTGTCAAATCTATATAGCTGTCCAAGTCCATAAACATGGTTTGAAACCTTAATTGATTTCTTTTTTAAAATTCAGATTATTAGCTTGAACATTATAAAAAAATAAAAGGTGATTACTAGATGCATAAGTGGATCTACATTTAAATACTAGTCTTCACCGGTGAAAGCAAATGCCAAAATCTGGTCAGTTCAGTGGTGTTCATTGATTAATCAAGCTTATATTAAAGGGCTCTAAAGTAGGGTGAAGATAATAGCTACTGCAATTAGATTGATAGCAAGTTGGCTGTTGTTTAACTAGTTATTTTTAAAACACTTCCAAGTCTCATCCAACGTAAGATTTAAACTACATCATGTCATAGAGCTTGACAGTTAGCTATTCTAATATCTCTATCAGAGTTTATATATAATAATATTTGAAATACAGACATTCTTCATATATCTGGAGCTTATATATATATATATATATATATATATCACCCATAAGCTAAAACGCTGATATATTATGGATAGATACATTCATTTATGTAAATATTATAATTTCATCTTTCCTCTATAATTTTAAGTCTGGCTATTTATTTGTATATCACATTGCCAGTGCATGCATTTAGCTCTCCAATTACTCAGTTATTTATCTATATTTGGACTTTCTGGAGATTATGCAAGGCCTCGTGGAAAAATTTATTAATGATCTTTAAATATTTGTAAAAAAGTAATTTTGTATTAAGAATGTTATGTAATTTTATTAAAAATAATTTACAAACATTGAATATATATAATTATATAAAGCAGCAATGTGTCACTGTATACTTACATCGTGCGCAGTTCTTTATGATCACACATACTATGCCATATCACTTGAACACTGGCCTGCTAAGATTGTAAATAATTCTGCAATAATCAAGCAATACAGTTCCCGGAAATTGATTATTATTTTTTTTCACATATGTCATAGCATCGGCCGGGAGGCGAACCCGCAACAACTGTCTGCAAGAAATTGCTTGCTTGCAAGGCAGCTGCGCTGAACTCTCGACTAACAACGCTTGACATTATTAAGAAATGTGCTGTTTTGTAACTAACTGATGTCACCGTAACTTTGTTGAATCTTATTTCATAGTGCATTTTCAAACGCACTACACAATACTTACACATAAAGTTATGTCAGTTTAAAAATATCCTCAACTTTTGATTTATATTTTCTGGGAACTTTTTGAATACCTTTCATATTCACCTGCATCTTTCATTACTATAAAAAATCAAATAATCAACATAAATTTAATTAAAATATTTCTCATATTAACACACTTGAAACGCCAAAAATTCTATCAAATTTTTTTAGAAATTTGAAAGTGTGGACGACCATAAAACCTGTCTGAGTTGGCCCAACCGCCTTTTTTTATTTTTGGGATTAAAAAAATGGAATTTTATTATATACATGCAATACAAAGTATGTAGTAATAAAAAAATCTACCATATTTTTCGTTAGGAGTGTAATTTTTTTTACAGGTTCAAATATAATTTTTCAAAAAAAAATCTGAACTTTTTATTGACAAAATCAGTGGCGTTATATGCTTGTTCATGGTATATGCGCGAAAATAAGGTGTAAATGGTATATTCAGAAATATTTTAATCTCAGCAAGTTAAACAACTAGTTCAAACTTATAATAGAAGTGTTTCTGCTATTCAATATTCTATGATAATAAAAAAAACTGACATATCTTTCAGATAATTATTTTAGTTATTGAATTTGTATAATTTTATAATTTAATTTATATTTTTGAATATTATTAAGTTGATCACTTAAAAATAATACAGTACTTTATTCGGTTAGGGTAAAAAAGAACTGCTATATATTTCAGATAATTATTGCAGTTATTGAATTTGTATAATCTTATAATTTAATGTATATTTTTGAATATTGTTAAACTAAGCATTTTATAATATCACATGGTCATCATTTCTTATGCTTATACAAGATGTTTACGCTGAGGCTAAAGTCTCCATACAGTTGTGGCACAAGTGCAAGCCAAAGTAATCAATGTGTGCAAGAAGGTTTGTGCATAAAATATCCATTTAATGTCTACTCATCCAATATCTCCAAACAAGTTTCTAGTTTGTGGCTTCCATCAGAGAAGAACCTTGGATCTGAGAGCACTATACCTAGATCTTAAGAGCTAATGCAATCCTCCAGCAGCCACGTTTTACTTTATTAGCTAAAATGCACATAGAGAGCGTACCAATAGCTCAAACAAGCTCGTAATTAACAAGTGCGGTTATGAGAAATATTTAAAATCTCTATCCAGAACACTCTTATCTCCAGACCATGGTTTCGGGCTTATGGCCCACGTCAGTGGAGAGCTAGAATATTCGGACACTAGACCTAAAATATCAACTCAAAAAAAACCAGCACTTATTTCAAACGTATATTTAAGAAGAAACTCTGAATTTTTCGGACATGAAAATGTCTTTAAATCCAGCTATCTAACTTAAATAGCTATATGGGACTGAAGTAAATTCAGATCTACCATATTCTAATAGGCTCAGCATAGCCAAAGCCTTAAAGGTAAAATTATAATAATTAAAAAAGCAAGTCATATATAACGTGACATTACTTTTAATGAGCTTGTAGTTACAAAAATGCACATAGAGAGCGTACCAATAGCTCAAACAAGCTCGTAATTAACAAGTGCGGTTATGAGAAATATTTAAAATCTCTATCCAGAACACTCTTATCTCCAGACCATGGTTTCGGGTCTAGTGTCCGAATATTCTAGCTCTCCACTGACGTGGGCCATAAGCCCGAAACCATGGTCTGGAGATAAGAGTGTTCTGGATAGAGATTTTAAATATTTCTCATAACCGCACTTGTTAATTACGAGCTTGTTTGAGCTATTGGTACGCTCTCTATGTGCATTTTTGTAACTACAAGCTCATTAAAAGTAATGTCACATTATATATGACTTGCTTTTTTAATTATTTATTAGCTAACTATAAAGCTTTGAATCCAAGATAAAAACTCAATAATGTAATTCTGGAGGATTGCATTAGAACCTAGATCTAGGTACAGAGCTCTCAGATCCAAGGATCCTCACTAATGAAAGCCACAAGTTACAAACTAATCTGGGGATATTGGATAAATAGGTACTAGATAGGAATTTTATGCACAAACCTTCTTGAATCCATTGACTCTGGCTTGCACTAGTGGCATTACTGTATGGAGAGTTAAGTCTCTGTGTAAACAGCTTATGTAAGCATAAGAAATGGTGATCATGTGGTGTTTAATGGTTTAAAACCAATCCTGCCCAATAGGATTATTGTGACTGTAGTTATTAAAGAACCAAAGACACCAAAAAGTATGGATGCTGAACTGAGTTCAGATCTAAATAACTATACAAGTTGATGATCTTGAATTAAAAATATTATTGTGATTTCATTTTGGATTCCAAGCTTTACAGTTAGCTAATAAGATAAAAGATGTCTGTTGGAGTGTTGCATTAGATCTTAAGATGTAGATGCAATGATCTCAGATCCAAGGCTCCTCACTGAGGAAAGCTAGAAACTATTCTGGGGATGTTGGATGAGCAGTCAGTAGATAGGGATTTTATGTACAAACCTTCTTTCATCCATTGATTACTCTGGCTTTCACTGGTGGCGCTACTATATGGAGAGTTTAGCGTCTGCGTAGCATTTTAAAATAACAGTTTCTTAATCTAATAAAGTGCTATTAGACAATATTCAAAAATATAAATTAAATTATAAGATTATACAAATTCAATAACTAAAATAATTATCTGAAAGATATATCAGTTCTTTTTCAACACAGAATATAGGATAGCGAAACACGTTTTTCATAATTTTGAACTAGTTGTTTAACTTGCAGAATTTAAAATATATCTATCTATACTATTTACGTCATGCGCATATACCAAACACACACATATAACCGTGCTCCATTTCACTCAATTCATATATATAAATAAAATAGTCTATAATAAATCAGTCACTGCAAAGCAAAAGTATTTTTAATTTAGCCCTTGTAAAGAAAATTATATTTACTAGACTTGTCAATTAATTGTTGGAGATGAGGATTTAAGAGTTTCTCTATTCTCATTTTATTCTTTAGCTAATAATAGCATAATTTCTATTTGTTAACTAATATTGAATGATTAGTTAGTTTGTCTACAGGTCTGCAATGTAAAAAAGATATATGACTGTTAAAAAATGAAGTTAAATTGACCCAGATTCCAATTCATATTGAAATCTGGATTGAGTAAAATTGTAAATAGATATTGTACCATGACGTTTTCTTTATTAATGTTAATCTTTTTAGTTTTTTTATGTAATCTAACCTCATTTAGATAAATATTTTTCAGGTCCAAAGTTTTAATGATTAAAGAAAGACTTATAGAATCGAATACTTTTTCATAATCTACTAATACAAAGCAAAATGGAAATTCTTGTTAATTATTCCTTTCTATAACTTCTCTCGATACTTGAATATAATCCACATTGCTAAAAAATCGAGTTTATCCTTATGGTTAGCTTGAATCCAAAGTTTGAGTTATAATTGTTTTAGTTAAGATTTTGTACAAAACTGTTAGAAGAATGACAGTTCTGCAATTTATAATATATATTTTCATCATTATTCTTTAAAATAGCTTTATTAATAAAATATTACAATCAGTTGGCATATTTTTATTATTTAGATATTTTGTATACAGGTGGTCCTCTACTTCTGTCCATTTGTCCATTCTACTTTTGTAGAATTCACTTTTTGTGCATATTTCATACTTTTGCTTTTTAACGATGTATATGGAAAAACATGTGTACTTTCATGTAATGATTCTCCCCTTTTCATGAACTATTAGGCACTAATACCTCTCTATCTTTCCGACATTAATCATGTCCATTTTTGGTGTCACAGGTTCAGTCTTGAGCAGAGACATTTTGAATTGGCACTTTATGTCAGGACATGTGCTATCATTTTATGTACCTTTATGTTTTGATTTATAAATATCTGTGCATAAGCGTTATCTAAGAAAAGTTATTAATGAATATGTATAAGGATGTACCTCCCTTACCCCCCTTCGAAAGTGATAAACATCAATAAGTACACATTTGTTAAAAGCTTCTTCTAGGATAGCATTTAAACACATATATTTATAAATTACAGCAGTTTAAGAAAAGTTCAATGCATTTTTAATTTTCTGTTTTAGTGGAAAAATTTGCTCATATTAATTTATAAACATGAGTGAAAAACAAAAAAAACAGCAGTCTTGATATGGGCAAAAAGAAATCAAAGTCTTATAACGTCCATATAATTGAGACGAGGATGGATATAAGTAGACATTCTGAAAACGGTGAATCTTTTGCTTCGATTTATTATTTGTATAATTTAAGCTGATTGACAATCATGGAAAAATGTTGATCGAATGGAGAGCATATATTTCATGCATGAAAGGCAATAGAAAAAGATCCAGCATGTTACAGAACTCTTTATCAAGAAAAGAAAAGGAAGTGTACAATTCAATTATCTCTTGACAAATTTATAAAGAAAACACCAGATATTAATCAATAAAAGATGCTTTTCTTTACATCGCTCTATTTCCTTACATTTCAACTGTCATACACATTTCAGAAACCAATTAGGTACAAAGTAGAGGACTGTCGGTATAGTTTTTTCTAATAATTTTTTTTTTACTGATTTTTTAAGATATTAGTAATAACTACATCACTTTCTGAAACTTTTTCCTACTTCACAAATTTAATTTCACTTCTCATATTTTCATTTTAATTGTTTGGCAATTCAGAAGATATAGTAATTGTGGGGGCTATTTTATTTTATTGTTTTTTTATTGTTATAGAATTCTTTATAGAATTCTTCCACATAATTTATGATGTCACCTCTCCTTTCAACAATAGTTCAATCTTTTCATTGCTGAAGCAATTTTCTTTCATTGTCTTCTATATGTTTTTAGCCAATTCACAGTTATATATTTTTGTACTCCAATTAACATTGGTTTACACCCTTTTACCCAATGCAGATCTTCTATTCATATTAATAGATTATTTTAAAATTTTTTAAACTTTTCTTTTTTAACACATTCTCTTTTTTAATTGAAATTTATTGGTAAGTTGCTGTTTTTTGTACAAACTATTTTTGTTGTCGATTTTAATAAAGTATCGATTATCTTCATATTGATGTCAGTTAAGTTGGCTCTTAAGTTTATCAATACTTGACACATTAGCAAATTCTAATTTAAATTCATTAAAGTGGTTGTGAAGATTAGGAATATCAACTATTAGTAGTGACTTTTTAAGTAATTTTCATCTCTCTAGTTTTGCATTAAGATGTCATCATCGTCAACCATTATCAATCCACTTCAGGATGAGAATCTTTCCAAGTTTAATCCATCTTCTCTGATCTTTAGCTTCTCTTCTCTACATCACCCCTGCACATTTTCTTATTCCATGCCTCCATCTCACATGTGATCTTTTTCTGGGTCTTTTACAATCTCTTGGAATCCCGTTTAAGATTTCAATTGTCCATCTATTATCATCTCTTCTAGCAATATGTCCAGCCCAACTCCATTTCAGTCTTTTATTTTTTTCAATGAGGTCAGTAACACCTGTTTGTTCTTTTACCCAAATAAGATGTACCTTGCATAATAAATAAGTACTTTCTGTATTGAAACTATTAAGAACATTATATCTGAAATCCTTAATTTCTGTTAGTCAAAATCTAAATCTATTCTGCTGTATTTTCTTTTCGGTGTTTCTATTCCCATCTGCCCTCAACATTTTTCAGATAGTTAATTTCTCAGAAGATTGTGTAGCTTTTGGAAACTGAACATAACAAGCCAGGCTTCTGTGAAGAATTAATGCACTAAATCTAGTAAATAATTGATTAATTGTTTGCTGAGTTCATGCAATCTTCCAAATATCAAAAATATCAATATGAATTCTATTCAAGAAATTTTAACTTAAAAATCTATCACTCCTCTATTATATTAAATGGCACAAAAAATAAAAACATAATCAAACATTATTTTTGTATGTGTGTATAATATATGAGAAAACAAGAATATATCTCCATTCTATATCGTCTAGAGTAAGAGTAATACAATGATTATCGCATTGGAATCACTAATTACTTACTCTTACTAAAGATTACTCTAGTGTTGAGAGATGCTCCTATTTTATCCTATATTGTGTAATGTAAAATATTAAATAATTTATTATATATATATGTGTGTGTGTGTGTATTGTGTGTGTGTGTGTGCCTGGCCTATGAAAAGATCAAAAATGATGTTTTTTTAATTGGTTGCTTTAACAATTTTTTTTTACTTTATGGAATGATTTGCTTTAAATAAAATGCTTGTAATCAAATTAAGCCTCTTAAATACAAAAAATGATGCTTTAAAAAAAATTACGGTCTATTAGTGGCAGAATTACTTCTTTTGGTGGCATTATGAACAAATGTAATAGTTTTTTTAATTGCTTTGTAAATTTGACTTGTGACAGCATTACAGACAAACATACATTAAGACAACAGACAAAATAAGGATTTTATATATAAGGATTATTACTGAAATAGATGTCAATAGCTTAGAATTGATTACAACTTATTTATTAAATTAAGTTATTTTATGCAATTATATAAATGACAGTAAGATAGACAGCTGATGGTTTATCATAACTGCTCTTTCAAAGTCATTCCTTTTTTTATATATATTTCTATTTATAATTAATCAGGAATTTTTACCTTAACTGCATGATACTTCATCTATTACCCAACTATATAGAATACTGTTTATAATTGCATTTAATCAAGTAAAAGACTAGTTGTTTCCAAAAGACATCTGGAATGTTTTTGCTTTAAAATCTGTATTTAATTTACATAAATTATTTCAAATGCTCTTGGCATGTTTGGAATTTTAAAATCATTTGCAAAACTGATTTGTGATAGAAGAATTTTAGTATTGGTTAGATTTGTGAGAATGTGGAACTAGTTATTGCTCAAAGATTTTCAATTAAAGTTTATGCTTTTAGACAGACTCTTTTTATAATAGCTTTAAAACTGGGTGCCCTATGTGATGAAATGTAAGAGATGTTTTAATTATATTCTATTCACTAAGTGAAGACAACAAAGCATCCTTTTATCTATCACCTGAAGATTTTTTGGTTTTGATAAAATACTAAAGTAGTTTGTAAGACTAAATTTTGCAAATTTTCAATCATCTATCGAGTGACCTAGTTATATTTAAAATTTTATTCAATTACTACTTAATACTTTAAATATTTAACTTGCATCTATAACCTAAATGCATATAAAATAATGTGATTTTGGTCAATTAATATCAATTTTTTAATCACCACAATAAAAAAGTTCAAGAAATGTGATCTTGCTAATTAAATAAAAAAACTATATTCTGTTATTTGATCTGTCTTCTGTTGCTTAGTAACAATTTTAAACTATAGAATATTAAAATTTAAATAGCAAACCCCATTAAGATACTCTTTATATATAAAAGCCAAAATAAGTCAATTATACTTGATTACAGCATCACATAAAAATGAAAGAGATCTCAAGAAGTATTAATTTTAATAGGAATCGGGGCCTGATTTGCCTTTCATGCTTTAACAACCACTTTCACAGTACCACCAGAATTTTAACTTTATATTATTTTATGGTAATTTATCTATCACAAAAGATATGATATCCATGACTTTGTGAAGTAAATCACATGTAAACTAGCAGTAACATTAAAATAAACTAGCTTCCAAATATTTCAATGCAGAACAATGCACAGAAGTAAAGTGAAGAAGATAGTATTCAGTAGGCTCTCCAATTATTATGTGGAGAGGTTTGAATGTTTTTCCATCTTTGATTTACCCTTTAGCTAAGAAAAGGTTGATATCTATTTATCAACTAATATTAAATGCTTAACAATGTGAGCTATGGGTAATTATCTTAAAAATACATCTGATTAAATGTGAAACAAGAGGTCATATTATTTTCAGATTAGGCCCTTTTTATTTAAAATGATAATGTAACTAATCGCTATTAAATGGAACAAGTAATCACATTTAAACAATGTTCAATGATCTATTGTTAGTTTAAACAAGATTCATTTTATAAATATATGAATACTATGTGTTTTAAAATTTGAGATAAGTCTGTAGAAACTATAGTATGAATTAATGGCCACTTCTATATAGTGGCACTATGGAACCTGAAAAATCATGGATTTACTAATGAAACTATAATAGAAATTTAACTCAAGTTTTTTATAATGTAAAAAAATCCAATTTATTTTATATCCCTATTATAGACAGAGTGTATATGCTTTGTTTTATAATTACTTTAAATATGATCTAATGTATGTATGAATATCATCTAAAACAATTTATCAACGTAAAACAAATAATTGAAAAAAATGGGAGAACTTTTAAGTATTTCACTACCTTAGTGCCACCTGCCTAATAATTACACAGAATCAAATAGATTACAACACACAATATACATATATTTTTATTTTAGTATGATATTGTGGGGGTTTTTGTGCATTATTTGATTTCTATCTAAGAGTTATTTCTAAAATAATAAAGTAAGCAGAAAAAAATGAAATGAGAATATAAATTTATTAATATGTTGGTACTGAGCAGGAATATTAATCAGAATACACTACAATACATCATTTTCAACTGAATAAATTTTATTACATTTTATTATTACTCTCTCTTCAATGTCAATAATTTTAAACCTATGCCTTTTTTACCTTGATTTAGTTTTTATTTTCAATTCATTTTTTACAATGTTAAATGTTTCGTGAAAGTAGGTGTGTGAGTGCTGACAGAAATGTGTTATATTTATGTTTATCCATTTTAGCAATCATGTGTTGAACAACTTTAACACGATCTCATTAAGTATTTTATTCTAAATCTTAAGCAACTAGAGAAAATTTTTATAATATTGATTGCCTATAATACTGTATGTTTACTTAGCTAGTAGCTAGTAGTGTAATAGAATAATCATAATACAGCAGTAATTAGACCCACAGTGAAAAAGCTAAATATCAATTGTTAAACATCAAATGTGTGAGTACTCCTTACTTTTATAGCAAAAACACTCATATTTGAAGAATATATTTCATTCCAGACAGAAGATCAAAACAGAAATACCTAATGCAAATACTTTTTTTTTTGTATGTCAAATGCGTTGACGGGGAAGCGAACCCGGGCCAGCTGCTTGGAAGGCAACTATGCTAACCGCTAAACCACCAACGCAAATACTTCCTTAAACTTCAAATATTTCACATAATTTATACTCATTTCGTATATTTACAAAATAACATTTTTACTAAAACTTTTATTGACTCAACATAATTATATTATCTTTATTACTTAACTCAAAAACTTTTTTTAAAAACTAAATAGCATCAGCTTTCTTAATTATTGAATATTAAATTACATTATTTGTCAACTTAATATTTTATTTATATAAATCTCATAACTAAATATTTCCATTATTGACCTCTGTTCTGAAATGAATACACATTCGAATACACATGTATAGATATTTGCCTGAAGATTTGTGATGATGGTAAATTAGATCTAATAATATGTTGGACTATTTCCATCATCTGCCAGTAAATGTTAAATGTATAGAAAAGTTTAAACTTTTTTAAAACTTTTTAAATACAAGCACCTTGTTAATAATAACATTCAAATAGACAACATAGATTAGTAATGGCACATTTCAGGTAGTATTATTTTCCACTCTTCTTCAGGTGTTGCTGTCCTGACCAGTGACAGTATTAGCATAGGAATCAAATTTGCACCTTTAGATTTTCAATTATCAAATTTAAGATAAACGCTCTAACCAACTGAGCTATTCTGTCAATAGATAGATAATGAAATAATCCAACATATTATCACATCTAACAAGGATAGACATTTTATTTGCTTTCATTCAGGAATATAAAGCAAATATCATTAAGCATTTTACTCCATGTTCTTAGTGTTCAGAATTATTCCATATAATGCTCACTTAATATTTACAATAATATGACAATTTAAAAAAAAAAAGTTTTATTTTTAGTTCTGTTCTGCCCAGAACCATATACATATATATTATCCAGTATGTTTTAAATAACTTTTAATTTATTAATATAATAATCATTTCTACATAATTATCAAAGTCATCAAAAACAAAACATTATCAAGTAAGAAGTTAAATGATTTCTTTTCTATTCTAATGCTGAAAACTGAACAGTCCTTTAAGCATGTCTAACTTTTTCCTAAGAAAATAATTTTTTTTTTTTGAAAATCACTAACCCACAATAGCCATAAATAAATACTAGTATAAATTTTCAAATGTCTTAATTTTATATAATTTTTTTAATTGAACAGGTGCCTACCTCAGTACATTTCTAGTTTTGTCTCTATTTTACAAAAATCAAATTAGTTTGAATTTAGTTGTGTAGTATAGGTTTTATGTCTTAGTTTTGGGATTTAGTGGTATTTCATACTGCTTGTAGTCTAAACAGAAGTAAATTTTCTTTAAATCTTGTAAGTTTCTGCTACTTTTACTAATTTTTACACAAGTATAATACTTACTGTAATTAATGCTTATAATAATAAAAAGCAAATTTATTTTATTATAATAACTGATTGTAAGAAAGCAATAAAATGATTCCAATTAGAAGCTGTTCTAAACAAAAGTAATTTTATTTGTTAATTTGTGGGATTTCATGTCTATATTTTTTTTTGTTCAAATAATATAAAAAAATAAAATTTGAAATAATAGTTATACAAAACTAATACTTTTCTTAGAAACAATATGAGATTCCACTTTGTAGCACTTATATTATAAAAGCAGATTGTAATCATTCTAAGTTAAAAGAGAGAAAAAAATTCTTTATATTTTAATTTAAGATTATTTGACTGCTTTTTAAAAAAAATCTATATAAAAATCATTACATAAAATATAAAACTATAAATACATCTACACATATAAATGAAATAGTCCTAGGAAATATAATTTTAAAACTAACAATATTTTCATAATTGATTTTAGAATATAGAGAGCATCTAACTAACTTTAATTCATTTAAAGAGTTTCTTTTGTGATTCAAATTAAGCTATGAAAAAAAATAAAAAATTCATAAGATTTAATTATTTAAATTGTTTGAGCTATTGGTACGCTCTCTATGTGCATTTTTGTAACTACAAGCTCATTAAAAGTAATGTCAGTTATATATGACTTGCTTTTTTAATTATTATAATTTTACCTTTAAGGCTTTGGCTATGCTGAGCCTATTAGAATATGGTAGATCTGAATTTACTTCAGTCCCATATAGCTATTTAAGTTAGATAGCTGGATTTAAAGACATTTTCATGTCCGAAAAATTCAGAATTTCTTCTTAAATATACGTTTGAAATAAGTGCTGGTTTTTTTTTTTGAGTTAATATTTTAGGTCTAGTGTCCGAATATTCTAGCTCTCCACTGACGTGGGCCATAAGCCCGAAACCATGGTCTGGAGATAAGAGTGTTCTGGATAGAGATTTTAAATATTTCTCATAACCGCACTTGATAATTACGAGCTTGTTTGAGCTATTGGTACGCTCTCTATGTGCATTTTTGTAACTACAAGCTCATTAAAAGTAATGTCACGTTATATATGACTTGCTTTTTTAATTATTAAATTGTTATTGTAGTAATTTTATTGTTCCCAAAGTTTTCTTTACTCATAGGGTCTCATAAAGATAATTTTTCGTTAAGGCATACTTTGATCTTGTGGGGAAAGAGGTGTTGATAACATTTTTGAAATTTCTTATAAAACTTTTTAAAGATTATACTAATTTTAGTCAATTCTGTACCTCCTCTCTAGTAAAATTAATGCTTTAGTTTAGAGATGGATAACTGAAAATATACATCAATCATTTCATAGATTAAATAGGAATAATGAATTTATTTTTGTTTCATGGAAACAAATATTTTTCTATTGATATGATGTGATTCATGATTTGTTTTTATTATTGCATTTTAATATATGAATTTTTTCTACAGCACAGACTTTTTCATACCTGTACTCCAATATGTAATATATAGGGGGTTTGAACTCAAACTTTCACATGACCCTTGACTATACATGCTATCTCATACTGCTGATACACTTGATCACACACATGTCAAAAAAAAAATCCCCAATATATGTATTTTGTGCTAAACCAGCATTTGTCAGTTGGTCAGATTATCATCTCCACACATATATACAGTCAGTGCTCATATTATATTAAGATAGTCAATCCTCATACTAGGGTGGGGTGTTTTGAAGCCTGTTCATTAAAGTATGAAGATTGGCTATCCTAATAAAATCCGATCAATGATTGTATATATGTGTGGAGATGATGATCTGGACCAACTTACAAGTGCTGGTTTAACATGAAATACGATGTTTGGTGATTATTTATCTTTTTGACATGTGTGTGATCAAGTTAGTATGAGATAGCATGGATAGTTAAGGGTCATGTGAAAGTCTGAATTTAAATACTCTATTAGGTATTTTATAAAATTAGAGAAAAATTGATGATTGTTTGTTATTTTTTCTTTAATGTATCTACCCACATTGATTTTTTAAAAAGTAGTATTGTTAATTTTTTTTTTTTTTTTAGAAATTATTTTTAAGTATATCGATGATTGTTTGTATGTCATTGAAAAAGATAAACTGAATGATCTTTTTTTGATAGATGAATGCTTTTGATTTTAATATTATATTTACTATAGAAGGAAATATTTTTAATTTTGTTAAGTAAAAATTTTTAAACTTAAATCTTGATAATGTTGATAATACTTTATTTTGTAATCATTTTTTTACAGATAAAAATTTAAGAAATATGATAAGGTCTCACAGACATCAATCTTTTAGTCATAAAAAATTGTTTTGTTAAATTTTTATTATAGTAATAAAAGGTTTAATAATTTTTAAAATAATGCTTGCTTTGAAAGAAATCAATTTGCTTCTGATTATATTGAATTAGGAGATAATAATGAGTTTACTAAGAATATTATATTTTGTAAAAATATCTACAAGTCTAATTTAATAATAAAAAAAAATGTTAAAGAGAAAAAGAGTTTATTTCTTTACCATTTAAGTTTTCAATCTATAGATTGATTTTAAGTGGTGTGAAAGTTTCTTAAAAGAAAAGCTTTGATTTTAAATTCATTATTAAATAGTTTAAGTATTTCTGGTATAGTTTGTAAGATTTCTAGCAATTGTCATAAATGTATGTAGGACAAAGCAAATTAAATCTTAATGGAAGTGTTAAAAGTAGATATCATAATACAGTTTTGAATATTCATGAATTTAATATAGGTTATAAAATACTTTTTGATGATACACAGGTTATTGTTTATGAAAAATGAATTTAAAAAAAGTTAAATAAACTCTGATAAATCTTCTAGACTCTAAGCCTATCAGTTTTATGAAAACTTTTTTGATATTAAAGTAGATGGTTTTTGAAATGAATTATGGGAATATTAGGCTGTTTTATATATCTATGTGTATTGCTTAATTTTTGGGCAAGCAATTCATTGAAGAATGTTGTTATGCAAATATTAAATAAACTTCGATATTAACTAATTATTAAGCAATTAATAAAAGCAATGTTTTATCTGATCTCTTTTTGTTATTGTACAATCAGTTTTCCAAAATATCGATCTATTTTATATAAAGTTTATTCATTTCTTTACAAAGATAATAAAATATTTACCCTATATACTTGAATCATATAAATATACATGGCATTATAAATTGCCTGCCTTCTACAGGTTATAAATACAAATTATAAGGAGTATATTATTATGATTACTCAGGCTAAAATTATGAGTAAAATTATAACACAAATTTTTAAAAACTTCTCCCTCCCAAACAGTAATATTATACTACATGTAAAATTCATATCCATCTTACTTATAGCAAAAACTGCTTACCTGTAGCTACAAAACTTAAGGTAACTCACGTTTAAAAATATTTCCAAATAACATAAGATGGCAGTGATAAACATAGCCTTTTCCGCTGTACCATCAGATAACTGGTGATAGTTAAACATAACAAAGATACTTAAATTTTAAGATCAATAAAGCATAGAAAATATATAAAACATCTATATTTTTAACTATTAATTATAATACTCAATTTTAGTAACAACCTCTCTTTATACACATGTATTGGATCAGTTTTAAAATATAATTATATAATTTAAATAATCCTATCTGAACATCCCTATTTAATCCTGTTTTCCTATTATGAAAATGGTTATTTTATTGAGAACAAAGAAAATTGATGATGATGATGATGATAATAATAATAATAATAATAATAATAATAATAATAATAATAATAATAATAATAATAATAATAATAATAATAATAATAATAATTCTATTAACCATATTTTTCACAGTCTTTACTTTTCGTGAAAGTCATCTTATAGATATTTTTATTCAAGTAGATTTTTAAATGATGTAAAATTTTATATAAAATCCTTCAGCATTTCTATGGTAAAGAACCCAAAGAACAATGTAAAATTTTATCTTTTTAAGTAACAAAAATTGTGACATAATTTTATCCTTTTGAATAAATCTATTAGTGTAGTAAATTAAATATTAAATAAAGTCAAAACAATTTTTTTTCTCTCACCATTTCGAAATGAGTTTTAACAGATAATTAGAAGCTTTTCTTGAGGTAAATTTTACAAATATGGATAGTTTTTAGGAAATATTTAAAGATAATTTCCATTGATTTGAAGACAGCTTTTCTCAAGAAATTATCCAGTATGCAGGTGTTCAAACAATAATTATTTCGTAAAGATTTGCTTTTATAACAGTAACAGACTAGTAATTGAAGTATTACCATTCCTTGAGGAGTTTAGCAAATTTCAATTTCAAAACAATATTTTAATTTCATTTATCTGCGCATTTTAAACTTACTATGATGCGTTAGATGTTTTCTTAATCATTTTGGACAATTCTAGATGCATTTTCCCAAGTGGCAAATGATTTGTAAACAAAAGACTGCTTTTTTACAAACAACAACCAATAGGACTAAATTGAAATATTGGCCGAGTACACTTTACACAAGAAATGACTAGTAATTAAATATAAAGATTTCTCTCCTGCATGTATATTTATAGGTTTTTATCATGTGACTGATTCCAACATCTTCACTCAATTTTCTTAACTCTGTCATCTTTTTATGCAAAAATGTTCTATAGTTTTCATAGACATAAACATATTAGTAGATAATAATAATGTCCTTAAAGAAAATATAGCACTCATTGTAGTAAAATTATTTTTAAATTACAAAACAATATTTTGAAATCATATTTAAATAAAATATTATTTTAATAAAATTAAATATACGAATATTAAAATAATTATATTGCAAAGAATAAACAAAGGCAAAACTCTCCATACAGTAGTGCCACCCTGTGCCAAACAGAGTAATCAATGGATGCCAGAAGGCTTGTGCATAAAATCCCTATCTAGTGCCTACTCATCCAATGTTCCTCTCAGATCCAAGGCTCCTCACTGATGATGTCCACAAGCCAGAAACTAGTCTGGGGATATTGGATGAGTAGGCACTAGATAGGGATTTTATGCACAAGCCTTCTGGCATCCATTGATTACTCTTTTTGGCACAGGGTGGCACTACTGTATGGAGAGTTTTGTCTTTGTTTACAACAATTTGTGCTAGTATAGAGATGGTGATCATGTGATGTTTAGTGATTTAATTGCAAAGAATAAAATAAGTCATTTTTATTTTGACAATTTATTAATGTTGTCACCATAAATTGCATTTATTAACATAATGACTTTACCTTAATCTCTTAAAATAGTACCCCTTTAAATTTAAAACATATCGTAGAAACATAAACATTTGGGCACACACATTCAAATATTAAAATTAAAGTTTATGTCACTACTATAAATTGTTTTAATATTACATATAAACTAATATAATTATTACTTTATTAATCTTGTTTTAATTAACATTTTTACATGTTTATAATATTATGTATTTTATGTTTCAACAATAAACTTTACTAATTAAAATGTGTTACATAGATTACAAATGTTGTTGTTTTAAAATCCCAAATTTTATTCATATCCAATAATAAGGTTGAGTGAAAGTGTTTACAAAACCAATAATGAGACAATTTGAATGAGCTTACATTAATTTTAGGCATCTGGATACGCAGTGACTACAAATTGTTGACCTGCCCACCTAGATCACAGTGTGTACATTTGATAGGAATTGGAATTAGGTTTTCTAATTAACATAAAAAAGGACAATATACAAGGTTTACAGGCAATCAAGGGTAAACTAAAGGTGGATCGAATCATCTGGTTATTAAAATAAAAATTTTCATTAGTATCCTAGTACAAGGTGAACTAATGATTTTACAAGACCAATGCTAATCCAATGGGGATTATTTTATAACAATTTAAGGGGTCAGGATCTGTGGTGACTACAAACTGTCAACCTACCCATCCAGATCACCTTGTGTACATCCAATAGGGTTTGTAATTAACTTTTGTGGATATTTCAATAAAGGATAATGTTCATTATTACAAATTTTAAAAGCAATCCTGGTCAACTAAAGGAAGACCAAGGCAAAGAGTTAATAATTTGATTACATGTCCATAAGTTTAATTGAAATTAAATTGGTGAGGCTATACATCAAATAGTTCTGACTTGGCTATTCAGTTTATTTTGACACTATCTCCTCTTTTATTAATTGTCTTTGACAACAAAGAACTAGAAGATGAGATATTTTTCCATGTTAATTTATCCCATGTTTGTTCAGCAAGCTAGGATTGGTGGGTTTTTTTGTCATGGTCTCTGGATTCACTTAGTAGATAATAAAAGAGCCCTTCAATGAAGTAGTCAATTCCTTTTTTAAAATTGATTTTGTTTCTGACCAACCAGATGGCAAAGATAATGTGTGTTGCCAGTCTGATCATTCCATAGAGTCCTTTATTAATCACCTTGGCTATCACAACATTTGCAATATCCTTGTCTGTGGTTTTTAATAGAACCTGGAACCATAGTTTGTTTCATGTTTCACTGTTTTCTAGAATGTGGGAAACTGTCTCTTTCTCTTTGTTGCACAATGGACATATGGGGTCAATCCTGTACTCTCACTTGTGACAGAGGAATGCTGTGGTGGGTAGGGCCTGAAGGATAATTTTAATTAAAAAGTTAAGTATTTTATGAGTGTATCATCTTTATTAAAAATTAACTTCATGTGTGTGTGTGTAATTTTAAAATTAAATAGGAAATTGGGATTTTTAAAAATTGACATAAAATCTTAAAAGACTAAAAATATATGAGACAATATCCTGGAATTGGAAAATTTTACTTTACAAGGTATAAACTTAAATAATAATATTGTCTTTATAATAAACCAATTTGAAGTTACCTGTATTATTATATTTCAGAGAGATCAAATATCCACTATATATATATATATAATTGAAATAATATTTTTAAGGTTTACAAACAATTACAAACAATCTTTAAATCCGCAGAAGTACTTTCGGTTACTTTCTAACCTGCCTCAACTGCCATTAAATTCAAAAACTAAAAGCGGAAGCAAACGTCATCAATTCAAATTCCACGAATCTCGTATTTTAATGTTAGCAGCTTGTCGATTTATTAAATGCGTTTTATTCCTATTTATAAAAATTGCCTCTTTAATTTTTCTTTTACTATGGTTTCTCTCTTCATGAAGAATTTTAACTTTGCGAGTTATGATAGATTTTGGTGGTTCCTTTATATATCAGACTTCTAAATATATTGGTAAACTTTTACAAGACTTTTTAGGATTTGGGAAAAATACTATTGTTTTATCGTTTGACTTTGTAAATAGTATTAAAAATTTAATTATTGATGAAAATGATATTAAAGCTTCATTGGATGTTACAGAAATGTATGGATCTATTGATAGAATGAATTCCATAAAAATAATTGAACATGCATTAAAAAGTAAAAATATTTGTAAATGTATGATAAAATTTATCATTGATTCTTTAAAATTTTTTAATGATAACATTGTTGCATCTTTTGAAGGTCAATATTAGAAAATGAACAAAGGTTGGCCTATGGGATTGCCTGTAGTTGCACAAGTTTGCAATTTCGTTTTATCTACATATGAGAGTAGTATTTTAAATATGTGTATTTTTGGAGATATTAAAATTTACAAAAGATATGTGGATGATGTTTTTTGTCTGTGGAAACACTAATAGTATAAATTTGCTTATAGAGGAATTAAATAAGTTGAATGGCTTGAAATGGACTATTGAAAAAGAACAGGACCATAAGATTAACTATTTAGATTTAATGATCACAAAATATAACAGTATATTAAATTATAAACTAATAATTAAGCCATTGCAAAAAAGAGGATATATAAATTGTAAATCAAAAGTACCAATGATGCATAAGATGGCAAGTTTTAAATCTTTTTTGTTTTGGAATGAAAAATTATATCGTTACCAAAGTGATAAATTGAAAAATATTGAGATATTTGCCAAGGAATTGCTTGATGTTGGTTATAAAATGGAACAAATAAACAATACTTTAAGTCAATTTAAAAAAAATTATTATAATTTAAAAGAAATGAAGATTAATAATAAAAAATGGATATCTATTCCATTTATTTCAAATCCACAAGTAAAATTTTTTAAGGATTTATATAAGAATGTATTTAATGTTTCATTCTACGTTCCAAACAATATTAATAAATTAGTTAATAATTCTAAGGATGTCATACCTGTCAAGCAAAAAAGTAATGTCATATATCAATTTTTTTGTGATTGTATGCTATCATATATAGGTGAATCTAGGTGCAGCATTGAGAAAAGATTGAAGGAACACGAATTGTTATATAAGCATGTAAAAAATTAAAATAATGGTGATTTAATATCTTCTTCAGTTTTCTTCTATCATGAAAAAACATGTAAATATAAATTTAAATTTAATTTTGAAAATGTTAAAATTCTTCACAAAGAAAGAAACCATAGTAAAAGAAAAATTAAAGAGGCAATTTTTATAAATAGGAATAAAACGCATTTAATAAATCGACAAGCTTCTAACATTAAAATACTAGATTCGTGGAATTTGAATTGATGACGTTTGCTTCCGCTTTTAGTTTTTGAATTTAATGGCAGTTGAGGCAGGTTAGAAAGTAACCGAAAGTACTTCTGCGGATTTAAAGATTGTTTGTAATTGTTTGTAAACTGTTAAAAATATTATTTCAATTATAATTACAATATTGTTTTTAATTAACGGATATTTTATTTGTTTTACATATATATATATGTTCAAATCACTCTCCCATGTGATGCAATGTGGTGTGCTATGGCTTCTCCTTTATCAAAGTCAGAAATCTCTCGGTCACTATACCCAGAGAAACCTGTTAGCCATCTTATCTTCTCTTTCCATTCTGCACCCTATGTTTTTCCCATATTCTTCTTTATCCTGCTTCCTCCCATTTCCACAACATCATTTTTGTGCACTCTATGGCCTTTATATCTTGATCCCCCTTGCAATCACATAGTTTATATTTATTCTACCACAACTTGTAAGAATTTACATTCAATTAGTAAATGCCATGTAATGTGATGACTATGGCCTCTCCTTTATTGAAGTCAAGAATCTCTCAGCCACCATGCCCAGAGAAATCTGTTAGCTATCTTCCCTTTTTCTAATCCCTGACCTACATTTTTACCCTATTCTTCTCTATTCTGCTCCATTCCATTTCCACAACATCATCTTTGTCCATGCTATCACTTTTATATTTAGATCCCCCTTATCTTTTTTCAAACCTAGCATAAAAACCAAGAACCTGCTTTTTTATATTTCGTCTTCTACAATTTTATTATTGGTATCATTTCTGCTTGTAAGTATGTTGTTTATTGAGCAACACCTCTGTGAATCACTATAAAGTTTGAACTTCACACAACTGACTCCAAGGGGATATGCACTGAAATATTTTCATTTATATATAAACTACAGTTAATGCTATTATATTTAAAACAAATAGTTTAAATAGTTTTAGACATTGGGGAAAAGATTTGAGTTACCCATAAGAATCTCAGTCCAAACAAAATATCATCAGTAAATTGAGTTATTAATTACTCCCCAAAGGGTTAAATATTGAATGTATTAATTTATCTTACAAGAGTTATATTTCTAGCATTATTTACTGATAACAAAAGCTTTTCAATAAATACATAAATAATTATTAATCAGTTATCATTACATCAAAAACTATTTTATATTTTTTAATCCTAGATATATTGGGCAAATTTAAAAAAGGAACAAGTATATCTATAATTTTTTATATATCTGTATGTCAATCTTTTTTTAGCTGTTCGCATGCATTTCGATCTCTACAAACTATAACTAATTTTCTTAGTTTGAAGACAATAGACGGTTGCTGATATGCATTTTGACAAAATTGTGAGTTTTCAATTAGATCAGATTTTCACAGTTTGTCAAATGACAAATATTTTGGTTTAAAAAACTATAAGCTAATATAAAGAAATTACTAATCAATTTATCTCTTTATTAAGACAATTACTCTAAAATAAATGCTTATTTTAAAAAAATGTATTTATTTAAAACTCACACTCACAAATTTGGCTGAAGAACTATACTAATAAATTACATATCGAGCCATAATGTTACTATACCCAGTCACCTTCTTTCACCTGGTATCAATAATATCAGAAGGTGGGGGAGGGGCAAGATATAATAATATCGTGTTGATATATAATTTTTAAATATATTCCACCTTTATTGTTAAAAGAAGGTTGCCTTGACAACAGTTTGAGATTGTTGATTGCTATTGCTATTGATATTGGGATTCTCTAAATGTTGGGTGGTTTTATTGATTATATATAATATTCAAAAGGTAATAATGTCATCTATAAAAGTATTGAAAAGATAAATATGATAGACAACTGAATGGATTATGTTTATAGAGTGTCTATTTAAATTACAATTCTTATTCACTAAGAACAAAAGTTATAAAGGTGCAGACTGTATTATAAAGATAAGAGAATAAAAATCTCAAAAATAAAGTGAATAATTAAAAGTATATATGTCTTATTACTATTGAATTGTTATTCTTTAAACAATTAATGAAAAAGAAGCATTTTTGAAACCATGACTCATGTAAAAACTTGTTGAATATATATATATATATATTGACCTCCATTGTAGTGGAAATGTGATGACTCCACACCTATGTCATTTCCAGTGCTTAAATTTACTAGGCAATAAATTGTTCAGTTAGTTTTGTACTATATAACAGAATGACATCTTTTACAACTCAGGGTCTATGAATGACAATAGAATTTTGTCACTCCAGTGCTTGAACTCCATGTGAATTGACATATGAACTTTTGAGTAACAACCCATTCTATTACTATATTGATTATATTAGCAACATTATAAGAATATTGTTATACATTATTGGACATAACAAATGCTACCATAAATTGGCTATATCTTAATATTTATTTGACATTAGTTATGATTGCTATGGTTAGTATCAATTTTTGTGTATTATCTATAATTTATATCTGATTTTATGTATGTACTGTTTGCAAAATGTATAAATGGTTATGTCATAATTATGTGTTATAATCTGTGTGTATTGTTAATTTTATCATGTTCAACACTATTAGTTTTACATTTTATATTAATATATTTATTCTTTACGAAATATTTTAATTACTTCTAACTATTTTTATTAATTTTTTTTAAAAATAATATTAATCCTGCTTTTGACCTTTCTCATCCAGACTCCCAATTACTAATCAAGCTTTTTCTTTGCTTAACTATTTGAATTGGCATTAATACTAAATCAATTACCCATTCCTATAGTTTTTGATCAATAACACTTATTATTAAGAATCAGTCAAAATTATTATATTTTTTTATTTTATTATTAGAATTATATTGATTTGTTATGGGGAGACTTTTATTAACCAAATTAATCATAAATAATCTAGTGTTATGTTTTTCTGCCTCCATTAAAAATTCTTCATTATTGATTTCTTTTGTTTTATAAGAATATGTGAAAATAAATTTACTGAAAAGCAAGTTTTAGAATTGCTAAGCAGACTTATTGCAGTATATACTGTATAACATTTAATCATTCTTATAGACCCCTAGCCACGGCTTTCCTCAATCCTTAAAATATTTACTACCGTCATTCATATTCTAGAATCACTGAAAAGCGATGATATTTTGAGATGCTTTTTAAAAACCTTAATAAAATTAAACTGTCTCTCCTCTATCCACCCAAAATGTATCCCACTGGTTGTCTATCATTACGATTAAAATAAATTTAAATTTTTTTTGTCAATTTGGAATTTACATGTAAAAAATATGTTTAAAATCTTTAATAATAAAATACTGAAAAAATAAAAGGATCATAATTTAGATTCGAAGTCCATACTTCTTTTTAAAGCTTGATTATATTGCGAGACTGTACAAAATAAATTACATTTATTTAATGAAATGTTTTCTTTCTTCTTTTAAGGCCTGGTTGTGATTGTTAAAAGTCAAAAAGAGCAAACAAAGAGACAAAATGTGTATGACGATGGCCTTAGTGGGAACCAATTATCTGAAATGAATGGAAGCCCTGCAGGAGGTATTCAACCCTATCAATTTCCAGATGGTATGAATAATAATCCAAGAGGAGGCAATAATATGAATTTTGCACCAGGCATGCCAGGTAGATTTGGAAATTTTCCAATGCCTGGAAGTTCATTTGGTGGTTTAGGCTCTGGTAATTTTCCATCTGGACAACTTAATCAAGGCTGGATGGGTTTTCCTGGAATGAGTCAAAATATGCCAATGTTAAATAACAATGGAATGCAAATAGGAATTGGTAGAAATGGACAGGCAGGATTTCCTGGTTTTCAATCTTTAAACTCACCTGGTGGAAGGCAGGGAGATCCAAATTCTTTTTCCAATCAACCACAACAAAGATACCCCAATGGATTACCAGCTGGACCATTTAATTTTTGGTCTGATTCTCCAGATTTTTCTTCAAGTTTTGATCAAATGGGACCAAATTTTGGCCAAGATAACCCAAGGTTTGCTCAAGGAGGTCCAATGTTTAACCAAGGTAATCCAAATGTTGGTCAAGGCAATCCAAATTTTGTTCCAAGAAATTTTAATTTTGGCTCACAAGGTCTAAACATTGGTCAAGGCAGAGCTGGCTTAGGGCAGAATCCATTTGGATCATTTGGAGGTCCAGATAGATCCCAATCACCTTTTAATGGATTGGGACCTCAAGAATCATCATTTAACAGAAATACACCACCAATGGATATTTCTAATTCTGATTTTATGGGTGGTGGAATGAGACAGTTTAGTTTAGAAAATCCAGATAATGAAGGGAATACTAATCCTTATATTCCTGGATTTGGATTTGTACGTGGTAATGGCATACGACCTAAGAATTCTGAAAATGGCAATTCTGCAGGAATGAATCAGTTTAGCTGTTTCAATAAAGTTGGAATGTATGGAGATCCTGAGTTAGCTTGTTCAGGATATTATATGTGTCAAAAAGATGGGCGGAGAGATACAAGCACCTGTCCCCCCACTACAAAATTTAATAATAAACTTCAAGTATGTGATTATGCTTCAAATATTGATTCAGAATGTAATCCTATTGTTAAAACTGAGATGGATCAATATGGAAAATCAAAAGGATCAAATCAATATAATAATATTAACAATCAATATGGACAGTCAAGAGGATATCATTATAATAATAATAATAATAATAACAACAACAATCGAATACAGCAGATAGATTTAGAAAATCAGTCTGATTATTATGAACAATAAGAATCAGATGTCATCTATACATTCTCATGATAATATGGCAAAAAGATTATTGGACGAAGAACTTGGGTATTGTTTATCTTAGTTTAAGAAACTGAACCAAATAAAAGATACAAACCAAAATGAGTAATGCAAATTTTAAATTATTACAAATAAATTATTTTAGAGCTGGTTTCTCAAAAGCAGTTTTTGTTTGTTTATATAATTAGAAAATAATAAAATTTGTTTTTTATCTAAAATTTGTTCCTTTGTGTCTAGAACTTTAAAACATTGATCATCTCAATAAATTTATAGTTATTGCATTTTAATAGAGCTATAATTTTAAAGTATCTTTAAAAACCTCTACATATTATAATGCTAAAATACACTGTTAAAATCTTGGCAATAAATATCAAAGTATAACTGATTGTGGTCAAGTTTATTTCCAAATATTACATATTCTGCTTTCCATTTTTTCTTGCTAATAATGTTTTATTATGTGGTCTGTAGTCACCACATACATATAGCTCAACGTCTACAAAATTTAAACAGAAGTAACAATAAAGAGCCCTTATACATCAATAAATGACAAAGAATAAAATAGATCATATAGACCACCTATTCTTTAGGGTATTGCTAGTTGTAGAATTTTGTTTACTAGTATTACTGGAAATAAAAATGAAAATTATATTATAGTTTGACGTAAATACCGCATAAATCATTCTGGAACTAAGGAAAAGACAGTGTCTTATTTTTAAAAACTTCATAATGTTAGTGAAATATTAGTATGTAAAAGTAAAAATCAAATGTGTATAGATTAATGTATATAAAATTAAAACATAAATAACAATGTCTTTTAAGCTATGACTAATTAACTACTCATTGATTAGTAAAAAGTAAGGAAAAGCATTGTCGTTTATTGGTATATAAATGTTATTTATGCACAGGTGTGTTATTAATTATGTTTATTTATATATATGCATAATAAATAAATCACCATTTTTAATTTTAAAACATTAAATAGCACATAAATTGTAGAAATGCTTTCAATCAGTGGCACACGATCAATTTCAAGTGCTATAAATATAAAATTAGATTCAAATATTTTCCATAGTGCATCTTTTCTGTTATCCCAATGCTTTGTGATTCTTGCTAATGAGCAAATTATTTCCTCTTTCACTAAAAATAATTGATTTCATCCTCATTTTCTTGTGTGTGTGTGTGTGTGTGCATGTATGCAATATTTGTATCTAAATCAAATCAAATACAAATTCCCTACAGAAGATATTTGAACATTACTTATTTCATGTGCTTGAACTATTTCATATAATTGATGTTCTATAAATCTTTTTTTCTATTAAACACCAAAACTCACCAATATATATTCCACAAAATTAAATAAATTTTATCAGTGCTAGCATTGGTATAAAGAGCATAAAAGTAATAATGTAATATATAAAATGATTCACTTTGCACAGAGGTGAAACTCTCCATACAGTAATGACACTCATTGCAAGCTAGAGTAATCAATGGTTGCCTCTTTGTAAACAACTTGCATAAGTAATTCAAAACAAAGCAAAACTCTCCATACAGTAGTGCCATCTTGTGCTAACAAGAGCAATCAATGGATGCCAGAAGGCTTGTGTATAAAATCCCTATCTAGTGCCTACTCATCCAATATCCCCAGACCAGTTTTGAATTGTTTAATAACAATTATGTGCTAGTATGAGATAGTGATCATGTGATGTTTAGTGGTTTAACTTGCATAAGTATAAAAAATGATGAACATGTAATGTTTAGTGGTTTAATGATTCACTATTATCAGATATTGGTTACATCTCATTGTTCATTAAAAGAGAGATTTGAAGAACATCAATTATTCTATGAAAGTGTTAAAGACATAAAGCAAAGAACATTAAAATAAATGTCTTCTATATTTAATTATCATAAATTTAAATATAATTAGCAGTTTGTACTAAATTTGAATAAGGTACAAATATTACATGAAGAGCAAAATAATAAGAAAAAAATAAATAAATAAAGATACCTTTATTAGAAGAGGAAGTAATTTGCACAATAGAAACAGAACTAATATGGTAATTCCTAGAACATGTGAGGTTAAAAACAGCTGAAACTCTCCATACAGTAGTACCACTCATGTGATGTTTAGTGGTTTAATCATGAGAGGTAACATGAAAATGTGCAAAATATGAATTATTTGTATCCAATTACACATGGAATCAGTTGATGATGATTTTATGGCAATATTTAAAAGCACTTTGCAATTTATTCATTCTTTAAAGTTTTACAATTAAAATTCACAATGATTCATTTATTTCATCTAGTGTTTGCAGTTTATGCTAATCCAAATGGTCATTTTGCATTAGTAAACAATTTAGGAAATAAAGGAGTACTCAATTATTTATTAATATCATTTGTTTTCATTAGTCAAGACTAGAAATTTCATTTGACTAATAAGGACCAAACATTCTGCACTTAAAAAAATGATTATTATTAATCATTTACTAAACTAGAAATTACCCTTGCCCAGATATAAACTTTGAATCTCAGTTAAGAATTAATAAATCTATTTTGAATTATGCATAAACATATGAAATAATTCACTTTTATCTCTTTTTTTGTGTGTAATATCTTTTAGGATGTAGTAAAAACTTAAATTCCATCTGTAATTAAAATCCTTACTCCAAAACACATTCTTGACATAAATAGACATGTTAAACAGTCATATGATCTCCAAGATTCATGCTGAAATGGCATTCATCAAATTTATCTATAATGCAATCTCTTACACATATCTTCATCATCTCTTCGGTGTCAGAATTGTGAGTACAAAAAAGGTTCATATATGTAAATCAAAGTGTAATAATTTTGCATCAAGAAATACTAAACAATGATAAAGATGTGCAAAAACATGTAATATGGATGAACCGATGAGTACTGTTTTAGCATGAGATGCACCTTTTAGATGTTATTTGAAATTTTCAGATATCTTTATTCATATGTTTCAAGAATGTGTAATTGAGTGGAGGTTTTAATTATATATATATAAACAGAGCAATGATCTTGTGATATATTGGTCACCACATGTGCTTATTAAATAAACAACCTACTTTTCCAATCTATTATGTGTAAAACTAAAAAGTGTTTTGTGAATGAGGAAGATTCATTTCTTTTACATATTAGATTCATTATCATTATTGATACCAAATTATTTATTGAATCGATTTATATTGAATATCAATTTGCTGATGCCTGAACTTTAAATTGATATCTATCAATATATTTTATGTAATAGCATATACAATTTTAATGAGTGCAACATCCAATTTTTATTCATTTTATTAATTCTCAATATACAGATGAATATTTTTTTACTTTTTACTTCCATAATTTTAATGAAATAGTATAATTAATGCACGTCTTGCATCTCACTTATCAAAAAAGTGATCATTGATTAGGAGATGTACAATACTTATTAATTATAATAATAACTAGCTTAAGTTGCTGCACATGCGCTTTACAGATAGAACGCTATTTATAATGAATAATCTCCCCTCCAAACAGGAGATAAAGTCTTTTTAAAATATAGAATGAACAAGCATTGGTGGCCTTGTGGTTAGCATAGCTGCCTTCCAAGCAGCTGGCTCGGGTTCGCTTCCCGGTCAACGCTTTGACACATGAGAAAAGAGAAAAAAACATAAAATGGACGTTCCATCTGTAAAGCGCATGTGCAGCGGTTTAAGCTACAGTCATTATTATAATTTATAAAAACATCGCCCTATATAAATAAAATATTTAAATATTTATTAATGTAAAACTACAGCAACAAAAATTATTAAGAAAAACAGTATTCCTAACCTTCAGAAATATTTCAAGCAATTTAAATTAGAACTTGGAAATTGTTTTAAAACATTAACAGATTCTGACCGTGATTCAGATTTGAATTAAGCAATAGGAAAAAATCTGATATATTATTAAGAACATCAAGAAATATATCTGGTACAAAAAGTAGCAATTTATCATTATTTTTTTTATTTAGACAAGACAATGTATGAAGAACAAAAAGGAATATAAAAATTGATATAAAAAAGACCTATTAAAAATAATTGATTATCTAAGGTTTTGTAAAATAATATTAAAAAAAGTTAATAATAATGTAAGAAAATATAATAAGCACGGAAAGGTATAGAAGAGAATGCCTCAGAAGTGTAAAACATCATTTTAATATCCGTTTGCAATAAGAAAAAATGGTGTTATTACTAAAAAGATATAAAATAGATGTAAGAAATTTATAAAGAATCATATAGCAACAAAAATTAAAAAAAAAAAAGTATTCCCTTCAATTATTATTTCTGTATAGAAACATCTTAAATGAATAAGTGAGATATGCAATTAATATTTAAAAAAGAAAAAAGTTCTAGGTAATAATAGAATTATAATTGATATCGTAAAAGAAACAGGTGAAGAAATAGATAATTGCTGATAAAGTTTTACATTAAATGTCTAAATGATGAAGTTTATATAAGTTGATTAAAAGATTGCAGTAATAATATTAATATGCAAAAAAGTTGACATTAGGAATTACATACTTATTATTTTTTATCAGTTCTGTATAAAATTTTGACTAATCTACAGTGAGCTTTGAATAAACCAAATAAACTAGCTGTATTTAAAAGTGGTACTAGCACACTGGATTACATCCACATATTGAAAGAAATTATAGAATGGATTAATGGATTTGAACTTCCATTATGCTTTGTACTATGAAAAGGTATTTGATTCTCTAAGCATTTCTAAAGTGCTAAATCTTTGGATCATCAAAATATAGACCCAGGATATTGTCATATTCTAAAGAATATTTATAAAATGTAATAATGATTAGATTACATACTGATATTAAGATGATTAATATTGAGAAGGAGGTATGACAGGATGATTTCTTACTGTCAAAATTTTTTACAGCATTTTACAAGAAGTGTTTCATGGAGTAAAATGAAAAGCTAAGAAAGTAAACATAAATAGAAATTATTTAAGTCATCTAAATTGTGCAGATGATGTAGCTGTTTGAGTAAATAATGATTCAGAACTTCAGAAATTAAAACAGGCAAAACTCTCCATACAGTAGTGCCACTCAATGCAAACCAGAGTAATCAATGGATGGCAGAAGGCTTGTGCATAAAATCCCTATGCCTACTCATCCAATATCCCTAGACTATTTTCTCACTTGTGACCTTCGTCAGTGAGAAGCCTTGGATCTGAGAGCACTGCACCTAGATCTATTTTCATAGTTTTGTAGTTAAGTAGAGATAAAAGGTGGCTTCTGGGGGGGAGGTTGCATTAGATCCTAAGATGTACATGCAGTGGTCTCAGATCCAAGGCTCCTCATTGACAAAGTTCACAAGCCAGAAACTAGTCTGGAGATATTGGATGAGTAGGCACTAGATAGGGATGTTTTGCACAAGCCTTCTGTCATTCATTGATACTCTGGCTTACACTGAGTGGCACTACTGTATGGAGAGTTTTGTTTGTTTCAATAACAGTTATGAGCAAGCATAAAAAATGGTGATCATGTGATGTTTAGCTTCAGGAATTGTTGCTAGAGTTATCAGACAAAGGTATAAAAGTAGAACTAAAGACAAGTGCTAAGAAAATTAAAAGTAATGTTCTATAACCTCAATGAAGAAGAAAATAAAGATCGATAATCATGAATTAAAAGAACTTAACAGCTACAAATATTCAGATCAGATTATTAATACCAATGGAAACATAATTAATAAAAATCAATCATAGATTCAAATTTGGATGGAGTGTTATTGGTAAAAATAATTTAATATTAAAAAGAAGAATATATATATATATATATATATATATATATATATATATATATGTTTGAAAATGATTTTTAATAAATATGTTTTTTTTCTTTATGTCAAATGTGTAGACTGGGAAGTGAATCCGGGCTAGCGGCTTGGAAGGCAGCTATGCTAACCACTAGGACACCAATGCTTATGAGTTTCAACTTATGGATTTGAGATTAGATTCTTAACAGAAGAGTAATATAAATACTTCAAATCAATCAACAAAATATGAAGAGATAATGTTGGGAGTAAAATCAATCAACAAAGCATAAAGATATATTGTTGGGAGTAATAAAAAAAATCAAAAATAAAATATATGGGTCAGAGAACAAACAATCAAGTATTACTAACATGATTGAAAAAATTAAGAGACTAGAATGGAGCTATATAGCAACACCGTTTAGCTATACCATTCAAAATTTAAAGCTCTATTGTGTCTGGATTCTGTATTATAACATTACTTTCATGAATTGTCTTCAGTGGTTTTTTCATCATCATAAAATCCTGAAAATCACTTTAAAAACTTTTCAACTCATGGTTTCATTGCCATGTATGGTTTAAATTGTATCATAAATCAGCACATTCCTTAATTTAAATAAAATGTAATGTTAGCATGTTGTTAAATTGGGAGTTAAGATATTAAGCATACTATGGCATTTCATTTCATAACATCTGATTCAAACCTGCTAGCACAATTAAAATTTTTAGGGTTACTACACCCATATGCATTGATTCAGAGATGATTCTGTAGAAACTTTAGAGATTCCCCAAAAATCACATTATTATTGGGACACATTATATATATATATATATATATATATATATATATATATATATATATATATATATATATATATATAATTTCAATTCTTATAGACATTTTTCATTAAATATATTACCATAATGTTGGCAAAATATGTATAAACTTTTAATCAATCGATCTATAAATAAATCAAAATACTAGACAACTATTTTGCATATAATTTAATTAAATATCATTTCAAAAAGATTCAGATGTGAACAAAAATCGATTTGATGATATTTAATTAAATTGTATACAAACAAGTTGTCTAGTATTTTGATTTATTTATAATTCAATTGATTAAAAGTTTATATATAAATATATATAATCATTAAAATAAGTCAATACTTAGACAATCCCAATATCAATAACAATTAACAATCTTAAACTGTTGTCAAGGCAACCACTTTTTAATAATAAAAATGGATTCCCTTTTTAAAAAAAAATGTTGCCTTGACAACAGTTTGAGATTGTTGATTGTTATTGATATTGAGATTGTCTAAGTATTGACTGAATTTAATGATTACTTATAAACCCATTTATCCTTGAGCATTATTAAACTTATTATTTAAATACATATAAGTATAACTGCCAATAGTTAAGTTGTTTATAAATGTGAATCAAATGAAAACAAACAAAGTTAAAATAAATCCTAAAATCTACAAACTACTGAAAGACAAATTCTGTTGTATGGACAGTTTTTCCTCTTAAAACAATAAATATATGAAGGATTTTATGGTAAGATGGATAATATGCTTTTTTTTAAATAAAGTTTTATTATATACGTATTTAATTTGCACAAATTCAAATAAGAATTTTATTATATAAATATATATGTCTTCAGAATTTCTTAAATTCTATACATAAAGAAATTGACAGCATTCACTTTAGATAATGATTAGTACAAAACATTTATTATCATATAATTCTTATTCCAGATGTAATTAAAAAATTAATAAGCTATTTTTATCAAACATAGCCATATGGTATTGTCAATCTAATTTCAACCTTCATTTTTTCATATCTTTTATGCTTCAAGTTATATTTAAAACTTCCATTCTATTAACCACTCTTAAATGATTATACTAATGTCAAGATATAAATAAATATTTTTATTTTAAAAATAATATATATAAAAAAGTATTTTATAAAAATCATTTAATTTAATTTGAAGAATACCAAAAAAAAATATTTTTTTTTTTAATGACAATTAAGATTGGAATATTTTACTTGAAATAGAGTGAGAGTGGAGATCCATAAATTAGTTTTAAAAATTGTAATTAGGAGGGAGCCAAGGTCTCCAGTTAACACGGTTTCTGGCTCCCTGTTTCATTCACTTTGTCCCTTTTTAGGGAATTAAATTTTTCTAAAACTATCCCTATTAAAAATGGGGGTTTCTTAGCTCTCTTCTCATATCCAAGCTATATCAACAATATAATCACAAGTAAGAATAATTTCAACTTCTATAAAAACGCTATGTAAATATATGAAAGCCATTTAAATTACACAAGATTTCTACAGAGATTTTAGCTTTTAATGAAAATTTTCATTTCACTTAATTTTGTTCAATGAATGAGAGAATCTGGTTGTAAAAGAAAGAGTAATAAAAATAGCAAGTGGGAAAGAGATATACTTGAAAATGACTCTATAGAGATAAAAACAGTTGAAACGTTGGGATTTGTATTATATATATATATATGTTTAGTATTGATATTAGAGTTGAAACGTTGGGATTTGTATTATATATATATATATGTTTAGTATTGATATTAGAAAATAACGTTTTTGAAAAGAAAAAGCAGAAGGATTTTTAATTTGCTGATATTTTTGTAGAACATATATGTTTTAAAAGAAAAAGTAATTGTACATTTGCTGTGTTATAATGTGATGTGATGTACTGTAGCTTCTCCTTAAATAGAGTCAAGAATCTCTCAACAATTATGCCCAGAGAAACCTGTTCCACTTTATTTTCCATTCCCCAGTCTACGTTTTCCCATCTAGTGTGTATCACTGAAAACTTATCAAACTAATATTACTTTTGAAATGTGTCCTGCAACTGTGGTTAGAATTAAAAATGACTGGATATCCCTAATATATTTTAGGGACACAATGCATTATCATCAAAATTTAAGTAGATACTCAAATTTGAACAAAATCCTTTCAATTAAAATATGTTAAAATTTGGTTGCAAAATTTAACCTGGACAAACAAACAGAATTTTTAAGCTAAATAAAAGACTTTAATGATCAGTAAAGACAGAGATATTACAAAAATTCCCATAGGTCCTGTGCCTTTTAAATCTCACAGGTCACCATGTAAATGTCATAATTTTTCCCATGGATTAGTCATGCCAGTGTCTTACTTGCCACAACAGCATTAATCTAATCTTCAATGAAATCTTGCCAGCAGAAAAGGTGTTCGACGTAATACATACTATCAGGAAAAATAAGGCAAAACTCTCCATACAGTAGTGCTACCCTGTGCCAACCAGAGTAATCAATGGATTCCAGAAGGCTTGGGCATAAAATTCCTATCTAGTACCTACTCATCCAATATCCCCAGACTAGTTTCTGGCTTGTGGTCTTCGTCAGTGAGGAGCTTTGAATCTGAGAGCACTGCATATAGATCTTAGAATCTAATGCAACCCTCCAGCACCCACCTTTTATCTACTTAACTACAAAACTATGAGAATAAAATTTGAAAACACAATAATATTTTCAATCTAAGCTCCATAGCTTATATAGTCATATGGGTCTGAACTCAGTTCAGGACCCATACCTTTTGGTGTCTTTGGCTTTCCATACATTTTGGTGTCTTCCTTCTGCCATCCATTAATTACTCTGGTTGGCACAGGGTGGCACTACTCTATGTAGAGTTTTGCAATATATAATAACAATTATGTGCTAGTATAAGAGATGGTGATCATGTGATGTTTAGTGATTTAACACCAATCCTGCCTAATAAGATAGTGGTGGCTATGGTTGTTAAAAAGCCAAAGACACCAAAATGTATGGCTCCTGAACTGAGTTCAGACCCACATGACTATATAAGCTATTGAGTTTAGATTGAAAATATTAGTGTGTTTTCAATTTCATTCTCATAGTTGTGTAATTAAGTAGAGATAAAAGGTGGCTGCTGAAAGGTTGCATTAGATCTAAGATAGATCCTAAGATCTAGGTGCAATGCTCTCAGATCCAAGGCTCCTCACTGACAAAGGTCACAAGCCAGAAACTAGTCTGGGGATATTGGATGAGTAGGCACTAAATAAGAATTTTATGCACAAGCTTTCTGGCATCCATTGATTACTCTGGTTGGCACAGTGTGGCACTACTGTATGGAGAGTTTTGCCTTGTTTAATAACAATTATGTGCTAGTATAAGAGATGGTGATCATGTAATGTTATCAAGAAAAATACTAAAGTACCTAAAGTTAATGTAAATCATTGCATAATCATAAGAATAGATACAAAGGCTGAAAATGTTAACAAATATTAAAGCTTTATCTTTTTTATTGCATTGCCAAATCCATAAAATAATATCATTTACATTCTTTATTACTTTTACAATGCTTTTTGCAATCTACTATTGAAAAAAATCATTGTAAAAGCAATAAAGAATGAAAATGATATTAATATTATACAAATATTAAACATATAAAAGAAAAAAATCAGCCATACTTATATATATTATAACTCAAGAATTAATTCAATTGTATGTGTATGAGTATCCGTGTGAAAACAATGAAATTCAAAATGTGTATCCTATGTATATTCAGGTCTTTATCAAAATCAAAGTAAGATCAAATAACAAAGTATTGTTTACTGTTTCTATACTTGATTAATGATAGTGACTGTTACTATTTCTGCCTTGTGGAGTTTGGTGCAGTAGAAGAATGGCAAAATTTGTAAATCAAGATACGTGGATCACTGTTCACTTCTGTCACTGATATTTTATATACTTTTAAACAATAAATAATTTGATTACTCATTTGTTGCTATTACAAGTTATTTTCTTACCATAGTTTATTCTACAATTTTATTGCTTAGATGAACACTTTAAACTTTGCTTAGGTATTTAGATATTTTTCCTAACATCTGATACCATAAATATCAAAAATTTTTACATAACATTGGATTACAAACTAGTCAAACTATCTGCATCATTTAATGAAATTTATCATCAGTATACTACTATGGATTATAATAAATTATTTTTGTAAAGTGCAATTCAATAAAAATTACTATCACTCTTTTTAATATTCAATTTAAATAAAATTAAATACATTGCTAGATAATAATCCAAATATACATTCTACTAAACTGAAATAATTATATAAATTGCTAAATAATACACTAAATGCCTCATTATAATTTTTTATATATACTCTCCTTAATGCTTAGTATAATTTTATAAAACAAATAAATCCTTCTTTTTTATACATTGATTAATTTTATAAAACAAATAAATCCTTTTTAATCACTTTTACAATACTATATTTTATCATTTACTTGATCGATTTTACAGTTTCAACTTGCCAGCAGTCCTCTTCAGAGCAAAAATGTATATATACATGAATATAACCAATTCTATATTGATTATTTTTTATATAGCTATTATATTTATACTAAATAGATATCCTCAAATATTTATATTACATTTATGCATTATAAATATATTAAAGACATTAAGTCTTTACCAATTTATATAATTTATTTTTTTATATACTCGTTAATGTTATTATAACAACAATAATATACTTTATTTGATAATGTTATATTTTTTCAATAATTTATTAACATTTTATTATTTTTAAATGCTTTTATGGAAGTTGAAAAATCTGTTTGATGTAAATCAAAGTAAAAATATTAAACACTTTTGACTTAAAAAAATATTTCATATTTTTAATCACTTATATAAACATATTGATATGTACACATACTAAGTATGATATATATATATATATATATATATATATATATATATATATATATATATATATATATATATGTATATAAGGGTATACATTTTAATTTATAGCAGAAGTGTCTAGTGATATATATTTTTATATATTTATATCAACTATAAATATCTGGTCAATTTAAAATATGATATAGTTTTACATTTTTATTTACTATGTCAATAATAAAAACTTAAAAAATAGAGATAATTTTTTATATATTAAATCTTTTATTGACTGTGCACTAAAAATAAAAAAAGGATTAGGGTTTTTAGATATAATTTAAAATAAAAGCATGGGAGATCCAGAAATTATGCCAATCCCTATTTCTATAACAAAGGATTGACTTAATTAATTTTTGCACCCCCCATGTTATATCCCCAATTATGACTGAAGAAACAATTTTAATGCACCATCAATAAAAGCATTTAATATAAAAAATGTTTTTATCTTTATTATTTATTTTATTTTTATTTATTAAATTTGTTAAATTTATTTAAATATTAACTCACATATACATCAAATGACAGAGAAATGTCTTTTGGCCAATTTGCTCCCTGGTGAATTTTTCCATAAGTATTATCTGTTAAAATGCATGTAAAATGGTATACTTTATTATAATAAATTTTTTGCCAAAAATTTCATGCTAAAGGGCAGGAAATTAAAAATTCCCACTTTACAATAGACATAAGCCCTGCCTTGACATGATCAGTCGTTATGTGTTGTCAAGGCTGTAAAATATTTGGTGTTTTTTGACATTGAAATTTCCAATGATGCAAAAACATGTTTATTGGTAAATTTATTATGGTTTTAGACATTTTTTAAAAAATAATTTGCACTATACTTATTAGATATCAAGAAATATAAATTATTAATAACTTATTTTGACTTGAAATAGTTTATTTTCAAAAATATAATGTTATATTAGCAGCTAACATAAATATGGCCAGAAGCAAATTTGAAGAGCAACTATGATGTAAACAATTTATTTGATATTTATGAGTAAGAAAAAATTGCAAATTTGCAATAAATATTAAAAAAAAAAAAAACTTTAAAAGCATAATTCATTAGATATTAGAGAAATAAATAATTATTCGTTCAGATGTGTAAAAATAACAAATATTAAGAAATATTTTATTGATTTTATAAACTGAAAATAATCTTTCTAGAAATGATAATGTATAACATCTTTGTTTAATATTTATGAGTAAGAAAAAACCACAAATTTGCAATAAATATTAAAAAAAATTAAACTTTTAAAGCATAATTTGTTATATATTAGAGAAATAAAATAATTATACATTCAGATGTGTAAAAATAATGAATTTTGTTGATTTTATAAACTGAAAATAATCTTTCTAGAAGCAATGACCTATAACATCTTTATTCTGATTACAGTCTCATTTTTTTAATATTTACAGAAACAAAATGTGAACATTTAAAATTTATTTTAGTAGTAAATTCAAAAATCTATCAAATGAAGTCAAATTTATTATTTTCTGATATGTAATAATCATTTTATCATATATTTTACATTGACATGTGAGACAAAGAAAAACATCAGAATAACAAAGTACAAAATGGTTAATGTATAAAACCTAATTCCTTGAAATATTTTTTTTAACTATTATTATTATCATCATCATTATCATCATCATTATTGCTGTTGTTGTTATAAAATATGCTTTCATAACTTTTTTTAATTGTCATTTGTATGTTTAGGTTTGGATGTTATTTTAGACAGCTATCTTGAAATTCTTATTGGCTGTCAGTTATGTGACATAATGAGCGCTAAAGATTTGGCACTATCTTGATTTCTTTCAATTTTCAACTATCGGTGCTTTGCAAATTAAAAATGTTATTTACATTGTATAGTAACTCCCTCTTTTTATGTTTTCTATGATATTTTTTTTTTGTAATTTTATTATTTGAATTTATTTCATTTATATTTCTATCAGCACAATTTTTAAATATAATTCATTATTTAATATATGTTTATTAGCTATTCTTATAAATAATAATAACTACATTAAATAAGAATTTAAAATGGTGCTAATATAAATATGATTGAGGTAAATTCCAATAACAAAATTACAATAAAAGAAAAAGAAATTATAGAAAATATAAAAAAGGAACAACTATATAATATAAAGAAAGCTAATTAAAAATTTAAAGAGTGATAGTTACTAAAGCAGATAACAGAGAATATTTAAAATAAGTTAAATGAGAAATCAAAAAATATTTTCTAAAAATATATTTCATAATAATAATAATAATAATAATAATAATAATAATAATAATAATAATAATAATAATAATAATGATGATGATGATGATGATGATGATGATGATGATGACTATGATGATAATAATAATAATTTTAGATAGTAATTATCCTTTCTCACTAGTGTGATATCATAATATTAAACAGTGCTGTTCACTGCAAGGATACTCTCACCCCAATCACAAGATAATGACTTTGAGAAAGTAAGAATGACCATCTTATTTTCAAACTCAAATGCACTTGTATGAATCAGTCATAAATATTTTGGAAAATGAAAGTGTGAATATATAAATCCTTCAATTTAAATCTATTTCTTTTAACACTTATAAAATATTATAATTTATTTAGTGATAATATTAGATGTTAAACTATGTAATAACTAATAAATTTATTAGTGCAGTGTTAGATTGTAGTTATATTTAGAATGTATTCACCCATTTTTATTAGCACCGTATGACGCTAGTGAGAAGGGGCATTTCCTTCTAAATTTAATTACAATCTGACAATACACCAGTAAAATTTATTGGTTATTAAATAATAATAATTAATAAATTAAAATTGGTAAAATATTAAACTTAAATTTGAAGTTTAATATTAAACTTAAATTTAAAGATTAAAAATGCAATTAATATATAGATAAGTTTAACAAAAATCTTCTAAGTAAAAATAAAATAAGCAATAATAAAATGTTGATAGATTAATAAAAACTTATAAGTTTATTGAGCTAGATATACTATTGTTATAATAATATTATTAGTATGTAAAAAAAATCATTACGTGTATTAATAAAGATTTAGTGCATTTAATATACTTGTGATATAAAATAATATAGATATTTAAAGGTATATATTTAATATAAATAGTTATATAAAAAATATTCAATGTGTAATTGCTTACAATGTTTACATTGTTTACATTATTTAGATAATTTTTGTTTATATATTTATGTACCCATATATTTTTGTTCTGAAGAAGACCGGTGATCAGTTAAAACTATAAAATAGATTACTATTAAACCAAAATCCTTAGTGTCTGAAATTTTTTGTATTTGTGAATTATTTAAATTCAAACATCAACTTCTTCCGAATCTTTATTATAGGCTTAAATTTTGATGTCATTGGATAAACTTTAATTTTAGTATATTAAGTTTATATTAAAATACTTTTTAAATTCAACTATAACCAGTTTTTTTCTTTTCTGAGCCAATGTAATATCTGGTAATTAATGAATATTTCACAGCAAAGGTGTTTTTTTTTAATATTTAGCTATGCTTTCAATTGCAATGGTGATGTGGAGAAGAGAAGGTAAAGATCAGAGAAGATGGATTGAACTTGGAGAGACCTTCATCTTTCAGTGGATTGATAATGGTTGATGGTGATGATGATGATGATGATGCTTTCAATATATTCAATATATTATATTCAAGGTGTATAATAGTGTAATTACAAGTTCTTTATCTCAGTGTTTAATTATTATCTAATTAACTATTTAATGTATTCAAATTTAAATTCAAATTTAGATTTATTCAAATTTACATTTATTCAAATTACCCATTTCTTTGATATGGGTATGCCTGCTTTTTTTCTGCTGATGGAAAAATAGTTATTAGCTTTTGGCATGCTTCTTTGATTTTCCACTTTCTGTCTTCTCTCTCTCCATGCACACAATTTATACTTTTTGTATATTGTATATATTCATTTTATTAATAATTAATATAACACTTCAAAATACAGAATCTACTTATATCAGCATAATTATTTTTATTTAATAATAATCAAAACAATAATTTGTAATTTTGTATAAGTAATAGAAGTCTTTGAATTCAGTACTTAAATTAATGGTAGTATATTTGTATTTTGAAAAAAAATATCAATAAAATTTACCCAGAGATTTATAAAATAATAATATACACCAGTGTGTCATTATAAGCTGTGCTTAAGAAGCTCTGGGCCTGATTTCTTATGCTTTTATTCTTTCACTGCCAATATTACAGTTTCTTAAGTACAAATAATAGAATTTTATTTACAAATTTACAATGTAGGAGACAGGAATGGTTAAATTTACTTTTGCACTCTTATTTATTACCTACTAGTCTATTTTAATGGAGAAAATATAAGTTAATTAATATTAGTAATAGTTTTAACATTTTGAAAAGATATAAGTTAATTAATATTAATAATAGGCTTAATGTTTTCACAGATCCATTCCTGATAGTAATAGCTAGTAGTATGAGGCATGGATCCTCAAAAACATTAAGCCTATTATTAATATTACTTAACTTATATCTTATTATGAGGCATGGATTCTCAAAAATGTTAAGCCTATTATTAATATTAATTAACTTATATCTTATTATGAGGCATGGATTCTCAAAAATGTTAAGCCTATTATTAATATTAATTAACTTATATTCTATTATGAGACATGGATCCTCAAAAATGTTAAGCCTATTAATATTAATTAACTTATATCTTATTATGAGGCATGGATCCTCGAAAACGTTAAGCCTATTATTAATATTAATTAACTTATATCTTATTATGAGACATGGATCCTCAAAAACATTAAGACTATTATTAATATTAATTAACTTATATCTTATTATGAGGCATGGATCCTCAAAAACGTTAAGCCTATTATTAATATTAATTAACTTATATCTTATTATGAGGCATGGATCCTCGAAAACATTAAGCCTATTATTAATATTAATTAACTTATATCTTATTATGAGGCATGGATCCTCGAAAACATTAAGCCTATTATTAATATTAATTAACTTATATCTTATTATGAGGCATGGATCCTCGAAAACGTTAAACCTATTATTAATATTAATTAACTTATATCTTATTATGAGGCATGGATCCTCAAAAATGTTAAGCCTATTATTAATATTAATTAACTTATATCTTATTATGAGGCATGGATTCTCAAAAATGTTAAACCTATTATTAATATTAATTAACTTATATCTTCTCTATTAAAACTTTATTTATAAGTGTGTGTTTGTTTATATATCAATGGGAAGTAAAACTGTATTTACTACTGGTATATTTTTCTGTGCAGCAACTGATGAATTTCCTTATTCATCAGATTGAGTAAAACCAAGTAATTTTATTTGTCAATCGTGGCTCTAATACATTTCTATTCATAAAAATTTTAATGTACAATAATCAGAATTGTTTTAATTTAACTTCTAAAAATTGAATTATTTTACATTCAAATTGTTTAAATATAATGAAAAATCTAAAATAAAATTAATAACTGAAGAAAAATATAAAAACACATAAGAAAAATAGCCTGCACAAAAGAATTATATATTTCAACCAATTATAGTGTGCAGTAGCCATTGATTTCTCATTTCTTAGAAATGACTTCTGTTGTCTTTTCTTCATCTAAAATTAATCATTTTAAATAAAAATCTAAATCTAGTTCACATTATTAGTCAATATTGTGTGAAAAATAATCATAAATATGTAAATATTTATGAAAGATAATTGTGTTGTGCTAGTGTCCAAATAGTGGTCAAGCATTATTCACTTGTCCCAATTATTTGAGTAATGTAAAAATTAATTATGAATGTAAAAAATTATGAAAAGTATAATTTATTTATGTTCAAAATTTATTAAAAAAGCATAAAACAATTTGCATGTGATTTATGACTTTGACAATTAGAAACGCTTGTTCAACAATGACCAAAATTGAGAGTCGGCACTTTCAAGCACACTATAAGGTAAAAGAGGATGAACAGTCAGCTCTTTGTATGATCATATATGGTAAGAAAAGTTCTATTTTATTGAAAACACACTGCGAAATGTGGATTTTGGGGGAATTAAAATTTTAAATATAGATTAAGCTACAAATTTACTATAAAATGAGCATAAAATGAATATGTGACCAAAAATGGCTGAGAGAGAGCACAAATTCTAAAAATAAATTTCTTTTTTGTCATAATCAGGCAATTGGTAGATTTTGTTTTTAAAACTTGCTATTGAATTTATATATTTGTCATCATTACTCAGTTTGCTTAAATAAGTTAAACAAGAAATTCATGTGTCAGCTTCAGAGATTAAGAGCATGTAATAAAAGTCGGACATATTTTTTTATTTATTATTATAAATATCATCTTGTTATATCCTGAATTCTTATATTATGTGCTTGTATTCAGTTTTTTTATTTTATTTTAGGTCTTGTTTCAACAATATACTGTCAAAGTCCGAAAAGGCCTTCTGAACCACATCTAAATTCCCCAGTTATATCAGATGATGATGATAGTAAAGATTCTAAAGGTGCCATACAGAATTATCAGCTTCCAGATATAAAAGATCCTTATCGAAGACAAGAAGATACAAATGGATTCCGTCGTCAGCCTGCAACAAATTTTAATCCCTATCCACCAAACAGGAGACAATTCCCAGAAAACATTCCAAGTCGTAACCGATTCATTAACACTGATTTTTCAAGAATATCACAATTTCCATTCCCTGGAGTTCAACCTCCACTTAGAAATGAAGGTGGTAACACAAGACTGATTGGTCCCTATCCAACCATTAATCGACCACCTTATCGTATATCAAGCACTTCATCTCAACAAAATAATCCAAATATCCAAAGAATAGATTCTTTTCCATACCGTGCTAATAGACCAGTTTCTCAAGCAGGTGATTACGAAGATGATTACCCTACAATTCATGAAAGTTTTCCTCCACCTTCCCTTCATGGTCAGCAAAGAGGTAATTTGCCATTGCATAGACAACACCCTACTTCTACTCCAAAAACAACTGATTATGAATATGAATATGATGTTTCAACACCTTCTCCAAAAAAACTTTCAAAGCCAACTGGACATCTGTCTGGGCCATCTGTTATTTATCATCCTGGAATTGGCTATATTCCTGTTGGTCAGTATGAACAAGCACATAAAACACAGTTAGGTCCATCTTCCTTGTCCTTACAAGGAAATTATAAACAGGGATTAAAGAAAAATAAACTCCCTGAGTATTACTATGATTATGAAGTTGATAACCAGAAACCAAAAGGAAGTAATGAACATTGTGCTGCTCCATCTGGAAAGTTTGGTGATCCATCGAAGGATTGTACCATTTTTTATATTTGTCAAAAAGATGGCAGAGTAGATACAGGAACTTGTCCTGATAATACAAAATTTAATAATCATGTTTATGTGTGTGATTATAGCTATAAAATTGATGCAAATTGCAACCCTCTTCCAGGCTTTGATCAAGAAGTTGTAAAAGCACCTGCAAACAAAAATAGTAAATCTATATATGAAATAAATACAACACCATCCTATGAGGATTATATGCAAGATTATAGCGATGAAACGCCTAAAAACAAGCATAATGATTATTATTAGATCTAAAATGCTAATTAGTATATACATCTATTCTGTTTTATAGATATATATATAAAATAATAAGTTACCCACAATAAATATATTATATGTAATAGTTTTAAAATTACAATAATAGTGAAAGATAAACGATAATAACAGAACTTATACAGAAATATTTTCAATTACTTAAATTGTAATCATTATCAACTGAATTTGTATGACAAAAAAACAAAGATCACATGGTTTCAAAATCACGTGACTTTTTGTTTTTGTTTTTTTTAGCAGGTTCAGTTGATAATAATTACAAATTAAGTATATAATTTTTTTTTACATAAGTTCTATATTATTACTGTTTAGTTTTTACTGATATTATCTTTTAAAATTATTGTAGGTGTTTTTTGAAAATGAAATCTAAGTTTAAGCTCAATACAATAAACGTTGACTATTATTTAAAAATATAAAAAATTAGACGACAATATATATATATTGTAAGTATTGAAATACTATAGTATTTTCCACTTTAATTATCTATATAAAATTTCAACTATGATATAATAAGACAAGAATCTTTCCATAACTAAAAACCATGTGATCTAGAAGTAATAATTATTTTTTCTTAGTAGCCACATTAAGATATATATTTACAACATCCTAAAGAAATGTCATTCATATAACCATCAAAAGCCAATATCGATTTATTGAAAAATATAATAGATGGCATGTAAATTATTAAAAACCAGTCAACACTTAGACAATATCAATAACAATCAACAATTTCAAACTGTTGTCATGGCAACCTCCTTTTAATATTATGTTAATTATATTAGCACGGTTCTAATGCTTAACTAAATCAATAGCCTATTAACAATCTGCTGAAAATGGAATTCCATTAATTACATCAATTGTAGTATAGTCTTGACTGCAGATTATCCTTTTAATAGAATATCAACAATACATTATCAAGACAACGCTATAATTAGATAATAGATGGGATTTTATTTATAACCTTTTTAAAATGTTGCCTTGATGACAGATTGCTGATATACTATTGACTTATTTAATTATGAGAACTGTAGAGAACTTCTCTACAACTGTTTCCATATAAAAAATTAATAACGACTTTATCACTCACAGGCTTATTAATTAATATCCACTTAATAATAATTTCAGCAGTTTTATGTTTTTCATTCAAACTTTAGATAATAAAAAACAAACACTTTATTGATCATTGTTCACCAGACAAGTTAAAAACCTTAATCGGATTGCAACCTTAAAAAACATTGAAATGTTACATTGCCTGAATTTGAACACAGGTCTCGAGTCCTTTTTTATAATATATATATTTTGAATATAAAAATTTAATTGAAAGTACAATTTTTTTGTTTATTTCTTATAAGTGGATGATTATATAATTTTTTATCAATCTTTTTCAGCACAGTCAGTAGTTAACTGTTTATTATTTAAAAACAAAAATACTAAGAAAGATTTATCCTTGCAACAAGTTTTTACTAAATATTTAAAAATGTTTATATTACTAGCAGACAGTGGTAGTTTTTAATCAATCAGAATAAATTTATGTAAAAAAAACTCTTAAAGATTTAACATTTAAAAAATAAATAAAATATAAAAATTATTTTTGCCATCAAATTACATTATATTTTCAGTTATCTCAAGAGATTTTTTTTCTTCTGGAGTTTTAACTATTTTTAAATTTCGCTTAATTTAAAATTTTATTTATTTAAATATGTAGAAAAAAACTACAGCTGCTTTACAAGCAGTTGTCCAGCGTTAGCGGGTTCGCTTCCCGGCTGATGTTATGACACATGAGAAAAAAAAATATAAATGAAATTTGAACATTTTTAAGGTTGCTGGTGATTTTCAAATAATCTCAGCTTTCTTAACTAGAATCCAAAATAAAAAAGAAAATCATTAAAATTATTGACAAATTTCATTTTTTTATCCTTATAATTAATATTTTATTTTTCATCATTCCTCTTTGAAAATATATTGGAGTTGTGTATTTAATGTTTATTTATATAATTATATCTGAAAGATATAATTTACCAGGGATTGATAATTGAGTAAAAAATATATATGTATATGGTAAATATTTTAATAAATGGTGATTCCATATTTAGGGCTAGTTAAATATATACAGCCAAAATCTTACTAATCTACGAGCTAATCAAGATTAGCTGACAACCCCAATATATTTTTAAAAAGAATCAGGGAAAGAGAAGATATTTCTCAAGAATAAAGAAGTGATGTTGGCAACAATTTTAATGATTTTCTTTCTTATTTAAATTCTCATTAAGAATAGCTACATATCCATTTATCAATCAATAATTAGATAGCTATTAAGTATGCTGCTAGAAAAATCTGAGATTATTTGAATATGTTCAAACTTGATGTGGATTTATACAGTGCATTATATATTGAGGAAGGAATAGATGAAAAATATGTTTGGCCTAACTTGATTTACACTATTTGAAAATATAATCAACATTTACTTCATAATTCTAGGTAGTACCATTGTAGTTATATATATACTGAATTAAATATTTTTATGGATTGTTATTTTAATAAAGAATAGAAATTAGATATTATCCATGTAAATAGAGATAAACTTTTAACCTTTGATATTGTCAAGACACTATCATTTACTACTAATTGATAATCCCTGAAAGCTAAACCAGTTTTCTCATTAACATATAATAATCTTTTGTTGGAGTTTTTTATTGAAGTAAACAGGATCCTCTTTTACTTCAAACCCACGTTCTTATATAAATTTATTAAACCCAGAAAGTTGTTTATATATATAATAATAAAATGGAAACTCATAATTATGGTTATTGTTTGAAAATGAATAAATAAATAAAACAGAAAAAGGTTAGATAGCAATAATTAATATGTTTTAAAAAGACTATAATACTGCAATTAATAGAAAACAATGATCACTCCTATGTATACATTACTGAACCATATTGTCATAAAATATTAAACCTTTGTCACTACATTTAACAAATCTATAAAACTAACTACATTAAATATAATTTAGAAAAGTATAAATATATACAAAACAACTATTTAATTAGTAATTGGACTTTTAAACATGAATAAAAAATGATATAACACATCTGTATGCATATAGATTTATGCAATACTTTATATGTGAAGAGATGTGTTTATACATAGCTGGTAAGATATATGAATATTAACAATAAGAAATGTATACATGGACAATCTGAAGTATATGTATATTTGTTTATATAAAATCAATAATACTTTCTTATCTTATTTATGTAAGAAATAGTTTACTAGTTCTAACATGCAATAATGACAAAAATATATTGTCCTAATAATAGGTGTTTATATTAGCCTTTTCAAACCAATGAATTTTCATTGTTCATAATGATCATAGTTTTAGTTGTTATATTATATATGTATATATATAACAATAAAAATATATATAAATATATATAACAATAAAAATAATAAATATCATGGTAATTAACTATTATATAGTCTTATATTCTAAAAGTTTAACAATCCAGTCAGTCTTTAACAATAATAAAAAGTTTTAGATTGAAAAATTTAATTGGACTTATATTTCATACTTCTATGAAAAAGGTCTTTGTACATTACATTAGGATAGTTTGAGTAGGCTCATTTTAAGATGATGAGCAATATTTTAAGGCATGAAGTAAACATATATATGATTAAAAGGAATACACAATATGCCCCCATACAAATGTGACTGTTTTTCTCTCCTGTCATATGATGCCACATCTGAATGACCATGTGCTATGGATTGATATAATTTAGTTATTCAGCAAAACAATTTTATAGAGCATGCATATATGGAGCATGACTTTCAATATGAAATGTGGCAGTGTATTTCAACTCTTTATGCATCATTTTCAATGCTCTTCCTGCTATGATAAAATTTTGCAAACCACTTGAAAACATTCTTGTAATGCATGATTTCACTACCATAATCAGTTTTATTCATTATAAATGTTTCAATAGCTCTTTTGCATTATTTAAAACAAAATTTACTGTTATTATGTTATTTTATTGTAGATTATGTTACAAAACATACTGTCACATTCCATGTTATAACTCACCATCCAAACACATTAGGACTTTAAACATTTGTGGTGTAGATCTAAACTATGCCGTTATGGTACAGACACATTGATTTAGTGATGTTACTGTCAACAGCTTAGAGAAAGAACCAATCACCATTTTACTGGACACACTGTGTGTGTATATATATATAATACGTTACCTATTAAAATATACTACATATAAATTTTAAATTATAGTAACATAACGATAAATTAAAAATATTATAATAGACTCATAATATTATAATATTATAAGTTTATATACATACGTATATAAACTTATATTAGTGAGAAATAATGTAAACTATATACATGGTTATTGTTAAAATAGAACATCATATATCATTATAATACAAACCAAAATAACAAATTATACTAAAATTCTTCCACAACCATGACTTTATCTATTAACAAGTAAACATGTTCAAGTGATATTCAGCAAGATACAAAACAAAATAGTCTTCCCATCATTCACTTCAAAAACCAACTTCCTTTAATATCAAAGGATGTTTTCATATGATTGACTGACTCAGATTCAAGATACATTTTTCATAAGATTTTCTTTTAGTTTTCTTTTTATTTTATTTATTTAATAAAAGATAATATCTGCATTTTTAAATAATATTTATGACCTGACTTTTGATATCTATTTTTAACTCCACTCTTATGAACTTTAATTCTTTTGTTAAGACTTAATTTACTTTGACTTATATAAATTTTACGGCAACTGCAGTGAATCTTATAAACTACACCAGTAATAGATTTGATGTCAGTTTGATTATTTTGAACTATTTAATAATGAATTAAAGTCAGGGCCTTTCTTCCAGGTCACTTTCATGCCACCCAATCAATTTTTAAACCAATAGCTTAAATAGTAAAGACATGAACTCTTTATTCTCACTAACAATTACATCTTTATTATTGACAGACTTATAGATATTTTTATTAAATATTTTTAACAAAATCATAATTATAATCTAAATCAATATCACCAAAAGCAAATTAACACCTCTGAATATAATCATAATTTTCAAAATTATTGAGCTTTTTAATCATAAGAAAACTTCTTTATTGAATTTTTGTAACTATGAATTTATTAAAAATATTATATTTAATGAAAATATTTATAATTCTGTAAATAATAAAGTTTAATTATTAGTGAGAATAAAGAGTTTATTTGTTTACCATTTAAACCATCAATTTATAAATTGATTTATAACAATAATTTTTTATTGGATGGTATGAAAGTGGCGTGGAAGAAAGACCTTGCTTTAAATTCATTACCAAATAGTTCAAAGCAGTCAGTACATAGCAAATCTATTCCTGGTGTAGTTTGTAAGATTTGTTAAAGTTGTAATAATATTTTGATAGATCAAAGTAAATTAAGTCTTAATGAAAGAGTTAAAGTTCATAAGCGGGGAGTTAAACCGATTAATAAAAGTTTAAAATTGAAAACGTTATCTAAAGCGAATCAGTTCAATAAGAACAAATCTATAAAATCTAAATTTGAAACTAATGAGAGAAGTAAGTCAAACAAATTATTTAATATTAATAACCAAGAATTTAAGTATGAAGAGGCATTACAATCAAAGTATGGATTAAATAACGTTATGCAAGAGGCTTATGATAATATATTGGATTTAACGGATGAGGAAGATGAAAAATCAACTGTTTTAACAAAGTCACTAGATGAATAACTTTTAATAAGGATTGAGAAATTTAAGGAATAAAAGCGAACAATTCTTTTATCAAGATCATAACCACAGACAAATTCATTTGACAAACTGGAGGCTAGACACTCCAGCTAGAAATATCATTTTTGTAACAGTAATAGAGTTTTGTTGTAATATTTGAGGGCACGGGTCTGCACTTCTCATTTCTTCTGCAGGGGTTGATGATGGTGGTTGTTGGAGGTCTGGTTTATGGGTGCAGGCTGTTGACGATTATTGCCACTACCTGGAAAACCTACTCGGAGGGTACAGGGTCAAAGTTTTCAGTGCCTTTTCCACTCTGATGGGCTGCTGCGCCCCCTTGATGGATAGTTTTTGGGCAGTGCAGATCTGTGCTCGTCCATGTATAGATACACATTAAGCAAAATTATACAACCCTTTTATAGATATACTTGTTATCGAGTGTATGTACTTTGTAAACCTGGTCAATAATTGTTTTACCTTGTAACATTGAACACTTTGTAACATCATGTAGCAGGTGACCAGTCACCTGTGTTTTCTTTCCTTAATAAAAAATTAAATAAATAAAAATAATAATAAATATCAAAACTGAACTTTATATGTTCATCAACTAAATAAAGATCATAAAATATTATTTGACAATACAGAGGTTAACTTTTATGAAATAAATGAAATAAAATGGGTGTAAAAGAAACTCTAGTGATAATTTTTTTTGAATTTGAGGCCATCAATCAAATACTTCTTGTGATGTGAAACAAAATAATAGTAATTTAATGACTGCTTCAGTTTTCTTGGATCATGAAAGGACATATAAATATACATTTGATATTAAAAGTGTTATGATTCTTCGTAAAGAGAGAAATCATAATAAAAGAAAAATTAAGGAGGCAATTTTAATAAATGGAAATAAAATGAATATAATTAATAAGTAAGCTACTAACATTAAAACTCAGGATTCATGGGATTTGAGTTGATGATGTTTGCTTCCATTATGTTTTTTTTTTTAATTTAATAGCAGTTGAAGAGGGTTAAGGAATTAACCGAAAGTACTTCTGCATATTGAGAGACTATGTATAATTGTTAATTACCATTATATTTATAATTTTTATTGTTATTACAATATATATATATGTTGTATGTATCTTGTTGAATTTCATTTAAAAAGATTTATTTGTTAGTATATGAATCTATGATTGTGGAAGAACTTTAGTAAAATTGTGTTGTTTTGGCTAGTATTGTAAAGATATATGATTTTCAGTTTTATTTATAATTACTAGTTTAGTGGTAGGCAGAATGTAATAATTATTGCTCTATAATAAATACAATAGAAATATCAAAAAAAATAGAAACAGATAAAAAAGAGTAAATAAGTTGGAGTAAATAATTTTACATGTTATATATAATGGTTTGTCAATGTTTACAAAAATATACATGTGACTGAAAGGTAATAAAACATTGCAAAAAAGTTTGTTTGTTTGTTTCATTAACAAATACAATATTTATTGTTGTGTCATGTTTTTGGGGGAGTTATATATATATATAATAAAAGTAAAATGCGACATTTTATGTTTCAATATCTTTAAAATCCGTTAAAATATATAATACTCAGAATAAGAGATCATTAACGTTAATACTCTACAAATATCGAACAATGCTTAAATATAAGTAATACTAAAACTAAACATGTAAAAACAGAGATGATTAATTCTGTGCAGGTCTTGAAAAATGTCGTGGCTTATTTTATATATATAAAAAAAATAAAGCTGACAAATATTGGAGTTGCTTGAAAAAACTATATATTATAAAATTATATAACCTTAGATCATTTTTTTTTATTTGTTTTTTAATATATGATTTTTTTTCTACAGTACAGGCTCTTTCATACCTGCACTCCAATACGTAATATATAGGGGGGTTGAAATTAGACTTTCCCATGATACTCAACTATCCATGCTATCTCATACTGCTGACACACTTGATCACACACATGTAAAAAAGATAAACAATCACTAATATACGTATTTCGTGCTAATCCAGTATTCATCAGTTGGCCAGATTATCATCTATATATAATCAATGCTCAGCTTATATTAAGATAGTCAATCTTTTAATGGACATGTGTGGAGATGATAACCTGAACCAACTGATGAGTGCTGTTTTACCACGAAATATGTATATTAGTGATTGTTTATCTTTTCAACATATGTGTGATCAAGTTTGGCAGCAGTAGGAGATAGTATGGATAGTTGAGAGTCGTATAAAAGTCTGAGTTCAAACCTCTATATATTTATTGGTTTTTGTAAATAGAGTAACACTAATTGTGTAGAAATATTGATAACTTGTGTTTGTATTATAGATAGAATATTCTTAAGCAAATTATTTTTCTAACATGACAGCAATCTGCACTGTGAATTTACCAACTTTGTAATATGTATGTTTATAAATAAAACAATAAAAAATGAATGTTATAACTTTTTTTAAGTCTTTAAGCATAGCAACACCTATTGTTCTCTTCTGGCACTAAAGTAACCATTTTAATTTTCAAAAAGGATTATCACAATATGAAAATTATAGGGGGACTCTACATTAATTTACATGCAAATCATCTATATTGTTTTAATTACCTGTCAATTAAATAATCACGGAAGTATAGTGTTGATTCAGAATTTTTTTATTTTTTTATACTAATAATTGATAAAATTTAAATATTTATATTGAAAACATATATTCATTTTTTTCTGATGGTTTATAATAAAATCAAAATTATTATGGACAGATCAGCATAATCTCTAATTTAAAATCAAAAGCATATAAAAACGTTTATAAATTGGTACAATCATATAGACATTTATATATATAACATTAAATAAATTATTTAAAATCTTAATGCTATTATAGTAAAGGGGAAACATTCTTCCTAGTCATGTGACAAATGGTAATTAGAAAATGGCAGCCACTTTTTTATTATCATATTGTCACATGACAAAGGAGGATGTGTCTCATTTGCTGTAATAGCATTATTGTTTAAATGATCTATTTAATGTTATATATTTTCACTTATATAGTAGACTGTGTTAAAACAAATGAATTGATTCCAAAGTACTATTTGTTAGATCATTGATTTGTTTTCATTTATACTGAAATTGAGGCACTTGTGAATAATCCATTCCAGTCCTTCAAATTTACAATCTGAAACAATTACTAATTCAAAAAAAAATATCAAATTAAATATAGAGGGATTTGAAGCTAGAAATTTCGGCCTATATTCATCTTTCACTCTATCTCAAACAACCGATGCACATGCCCACACACATGTAAAAAGATAAATGATCCCCAATATACATATTTCATGCAGAACTAGCACTCATCAGTTGGGCCAGATCATAATCTTCTACATGTAATTACAAATTAAATGTAAAAAAATATATAAAATAAATTGTTATATATTTAGGCTATAACTTAAGACTATGCACCTAAAATTCGACAGTAGGGACTTCTACAAATCTAAACACAAGATTAACGACTTTAAAAAACAAGAGTGGCCGCTCTTATCTTCGACCTAATTTCTAAATATATAGATGAATCAAGCATTTTGAAATTAGATCGAAGATAAGAGTGGCTGTTCTTGTCTTTTAAAAATCATTAATCTTGTGTTTAGATTTGTAGAGGTCCTTACTGTCAAATTTTAGACACATAGTCTTAAGGTTATACTCTTAATATATATTGTATGTGCTTTACAAATTATTGATTGCAAAATAAATTGTTATACATGTTATACAATTATATTTAAAAAGAGAAAAATCTTTTAAAAAAAATATATATATAAAAATATAAAATATACACTTTTATATCCTAATAAAATTTAACAGGTAGATTATTTCAAATCTATTTTGTAAGATCACTTTCAGCCATGATTCTATCTGTACTTGATGCCTTAACATGCCTTGTCATGTTTTATCATGCCTTCAATGAACTTTACTCTGCTAGTATAAAAAACCCTTCAACAGAATAATACTTGACCTACAAAATAATAAAACATTTTGAAACAATTGCTTAACTTTTTCACAAATAATTGGATCATTGATACTTTCATTGACATTTAATCCACACGACCAAGAAAAATTTCTATTACTTCAATAGCATTGCAATGTAAGCAGCTCAAATTGAAATCTTTTCAGCTATTTGTAAATTTTTGAATTCATGGTTTTCTTAAAATGATATAAACTGTTGACTTAATTTAAATGATAACAATTTTACATCTTTTTCTATTAGAAATGATCATTTGTTTTTTCACTTCAGTGACTGATCAGTTTTTGACACCATTTTGTTTGATTATTAAAATTAATGTTTGTGTATGCACAGAAAAATTTTTTTAAAGAAAAACCACTAGTACAATTGGAACAAATTCAAGAGAGCAATTAATATATAAGTTAATAAAATATAGTAATGATATCTAATACTTTAGCAAGCTAAAAGAATAAAACTTCATGCATATGGTTGATATTCCATTCACTGATGCTCATTGAAACAATTTTTCTCCATCAATAGGATTTGTGCATTTAAAAATTTCATGTTTCTAGCTTCATTTTCCACAATATTTTGGAATTTGGTTTTACGTTTTTTAACTTCAAGCATTAATCAGCCTTTGAATTCTACTTTTATTGCACATATCTATAATTATTCCAGTCTACACAACTAGGAGAATACTCTTTAAAAAAAGTATGTATTACATTTTTAGTACTACAAATAAAAAAGAGAGACAAATTACAGTAATGATTAAGGTTTAGATGGCTGCCATTTTACTAAAAGTTTTATTTTGTTTTTTTTTTAGTGCAAATACTAATCAGCTTTCGAATTCTATATCTTACCATTTACAACTTTTTTAAACACTTTATCAATACTCTTTGTTTATACCAAAACTAACAGTTTTGACTGTCCTGCAGTCATTATCAGAGCTACAATATTCAAATATATAATTAATACACTTATACACATATTCATATACATAATTAAATACACAAAATAAACAAAAATAAATATACATTTTAACCTGATCATTATAAATAATCATTTCCCATTTTATTACTTTACTCTTAAATAATTCTATCAATATTTATTTTATATTTTATTTTATTATTTTAAAAAAATTATTATTTATTATAATTATAAACCGTAACATTTATTCTACTATTTTTATTTTCATTCTATTATTAAATAGTAGAATGTTAAAGTTTATAATTATAATAAATAATAATTTTTTAAAAAAATAAAATGATCTAAAATAAATATTGATAAAATCATTTAAGAGTAAAGTAATAAAATGGGAAATGATTATTTATAATGGTCCAGTTAAAATGTATATTTATTTTTGTTTATTTTGTATACTTAATTATGTATACGAATATGTGTATAAGTGTATTAATTGTATAATTATATATTTGAATATTGTAGCTCTGATGATGACTGCAGGAGAGTTGAAACTGTTAGTTTTGATATAAATATAGAGTATTGATAAAGTGTTTAAGAAAGTTGTAAATGGTATGATATGTTAAAGTAGAAATCAGTACATAGGAAAAAGAAGAAAAATAAGGAAATTATAAATTCTATATATGTGAATAGCTAAAATTATTGTAATATAAGCATCTAGAAGAACACTTTTAAAGAAACAATATGCACAGCATGAATATTTTTATCACTAGAGATAGAAAAAGATAAGCAAACTAAATTGATAATTAAGTTTTTCTTAACAAAAATATCTGCCATTCCAGTATTCATTATACATTTTTGCATTTGTTGTACAAATCATAATTTGTTGAGAAAAAGTGTTTGATCTTGTAGTTATTAACTCTCAAAATCTTCATTGTATTCATGTTACTGTACTTATATATATATGCATGTGTGTATATAAATATAAAACCAATTAATATTATATTTCAAACCATAAGTAAATAAAATTACATGTAAATGCTGAAGGGACTCACTTTCCAAATGTTATTAATATCAATAAATTAGCCTTATTATTACCAGCATGCATAAATTGAATTGTTCACATTTGCTTTGTCAGACCTTATCAGACATGGCATTTTTAATGCTAAAGTCATTGATTGTTTGAAATGACAAGAAACATTGATAATGAAATGCTCTTGATTTATTTACCAAATTGACAATACATTTAAATTAGTTTAAAACAATGTCTAATTTTTCTTTTGTTGGTTTGTCTTGAATAATGATATTGCCAGCATATTAAGGGTACGTTAAATTATTAATTAAAAATAAGATAGTTTATTTTTATTAATTCTAGTAATGTGTTATTCTGACTTAAACTGTTTTTTAATTGGATATAGGACATTTTATTTATTATAAAAACCCATGGTTTATTTTTTATTAAAATTAGATAATAAGGAAAGATAATTATTTTCAAAACTAATTAAATCTAATTTCTTAATAGAAAAGTATTAAATTGAATATTTATTCATAATCTATCATGTAATAATAACAAATAATTATGGGTTAAGTTCTTATAGTAAGATAATGAAAAGTCTAAAGATATTATTTTATCAGTTAAAATAATTTTATCTTTACTAGTAAAATGGTTGTGTTGAGTATCTTTGATAATAGTTTGAATAAAAGCTTTATTATTAAGTTGTTTGATTTTATTGATTAAGCTAATAATGTAAATTTATGGTTTAAAACTTTGGCCCTAAGTGACAAAATATGATTAATTCATATTTAAATTATCCATTTTATCGTGTTTGAACATTTGATCCTATACCAATTGAGTTTTTTACATCAGCTGGCATGAATGTTGGGGATAATAATTATTTTCCTCAAAATATCTGTATGATCAATTTTATTTATGGTGGGCAGTGTAATAAAGAAATTGGGATATTGATATTAACATTGTTTGTAATATTAGCAGTGTTTGAAATTTGGTTATTTTCATATATATGTTGAACACATCTGTTCTCATCTGATCACCTAAAGTTAAGAAAAGTTAGACTCAATGAGTCCTTGGAAGGGTGACCACTTGTGAACCCTGAGTGCTGTAATCCTGTTGTTTTTTGAATATATATGTATATATGCTCATAACAACTCTTATAGCATGTAATCACTGGAATTAAAACACTAAACATCACATGATCACCATCTCTTATGCTAATACATAACTGTTATTAAATAGGCAAAATTCTCCATACAGTAGTGCCACCCTGTGCCAACCAGAGTAATCAATGGATGCCAGAAGGCTTGTGCATAATATCCCCATCTAGTGCCAACTCATCCAATATCCCCAGACTCCTCACTGACGAAGGCAACAAGCCATAAACTAGTCTGGGGATATTGGATGAGTAGACAATAGATGGGGATTTTATGCACAAGCCTTCTGGCATTCATTGATTACTCTGGTTGACACAGGATGGCACTACTATATGAAGAGTTTTGCCTGTTTAATCACTGGAATGATACATTTTTCAATCACTGACTAAATCTAAATCAATACCTTTTTAAGTGAAAAATGAATCATTTATTTGTAATCCCAGAATTTTAAGGATAACAAATTTAACAAAACCTTTTTTAATATAATTAATAATTTAACTTCACAAGGTAGAATTAATTATAGTTCATTTTAATACCTTTGTGAACAAATAACCAATTATCATAATTGTAAATATTAATTACTATAGTGCTAATAATATGTAGTAACTAAAATGATCAATTTCTAAATGCTGTCTAAATCAATGTACTGTCATCTAGTGCCAGAATTATTGCTCAAATGAAAACAGTGCATTTATTTAACCAAAGCTTGGAAAAATTATTATTCCAATAATTTACATTTAATTTTAATGTTTATAAACAGACACACACATACTTAGACAATACAAAACACATGAAAAAATATGGAATGTTCATCTCTTTCTAAACTATATACAGTACTATCTCTGAATCACCATATATATTAAATAGAGCCATAGTTTACTTATTTATCACAAAAATTTTAAGGTTCTACTTTATTTGGAACATGAATTGTGACATAATACATGACAGTGTATTTTATACTTTTGTAGATCATCTTCTACATTTTACCTGCCACCATAGAATCTTAAAAACTTTCTTGAAACTTATAGCTTCATTGACATATTATGCAGTTTGAATATTATCTAACATTTTGGTAGTAGCTCCCCCCCCTTCCACAATTTCAAACAAAATTTAATGTTAGCATATTATTTCATTGTAGATTAAGATGATGGTGAATAGCTAAATTAGGTAACTATATAACACATGTTGAGCTACAGATGGCATGCAAGAGGCTTGGAAGAACAGTCGTCAATCATCTTTTCACTGGGACCCACTCTATATGTAAAGATTTACAATAAAAAATGATATAAAGTGACATCTGATATACAATGTAAGATGACAAAAAGGTTATCCAGAATACAATTCATGACTTCTTGAAAATATCATTTTCAATTAAATAAATCAAATATTAAATAAACAGAAAAATAAACTTAAGGTCCATAATATTCAGATTTAGAAAATAAATTGTAATTTATGATCTATGTTTGATTTAAACTAATCATAATTTGTAAGAATCAATATATGTTAAGAATCCATCATTTATGGCATGAATGTTGCTACTTACAAGTGGACTTCTCTTTTCCAAAAGATTAGAGACCAAATCATTGCTATCAAAAATTATTAAATGTCAACACATAACCATGACTTAGTTTCTAAATTTATATTGGCTAAGTAATTAACACATGGATACATGTTAAATCTAAATATAATATACAAAAAGGTAATAACAATGAAAATAATAATGAATTCTTATAAAAATATAAGTATGAATTCTTATAAGCGCTTATAAAAACAAAGCTTGTTTAAAGCTATTGGTAAAGCTCCATCTAGTGATCATAAAATGCAAGCTTAAAAACAAGTTACGAAATTTATAACTTGTTTTAGTTATTATAAGTGTACCTTTGAAGGTTTTTGCAATGCTATATATTGCAGAGGCTATTATTATATGGTGAAACTGAGCTGAATTCAGACCCATATAGCTATCTATCTAGTTTGTCAAGCTGGATTTGATGACATTTATGTGTCTGATAATTTCAGGCTTTCAGATTGATAGAAACATGTTTTATAAGTGCTGACTTTTGAGTTGGTATTTTAGTTCTAGTTTCTAGTCTTCCAGCCCTCCAGTGATGTGAGCCATAAGCTCGAAACCAGCTTGTCTGGAGGTGGAAATAACGATAGAGATTTTAAATTCTATTTCTTTCGGCACTTATAAAATGCTTGTTTAGAGCTATAGATAAAGATCCATCTAGTGATTATATATATATATATATATATATATATATATATATATATATATAAAACTTGATTATAGGCCAAGGCTATCTAAACTATAAATTTCCAATGTTGTCAAGACAACCTTAATTTTTTTATTATAAAGGTAAAAATTATAACTGCATCAAATAGATATGAAAACCTTCTCTTAAACTACAAAAGTAAAATATTATTATAATAATAAGCATTTTTAAAGTGCATCTGCCAAAGGTTTTAGCCTTTTATCTTATTACAATGTTATCTGCTTGTGCTTAATAAATTTATAAATTCTTTTTAAATTCATATAAATAAAAATATAATAAAAGACAAATGACCCCCAAGATGCATTTCATGCTGAACCAGCACTCATCAGTTGGGCCAGGTCACTATATCTCATATATCTCTATTATATGCAAAGTATTTATCTAAATTGTTACATTTTCATTTACCATTGTCAAATTCCCTCCACTCACAACTTTGATGCCATCCATTTCATATAAATACACTAATGATTATTACTAATCATTTTTGAAAGTAGAGATTATCTCTAGCACAGATATAAACTTTAAACCTCAGTTAAAGATTAATATATCTGATTTTTTAAATTTACACACATGAAGTTATTCATCTTTCTCTGTCCCATATGTAATATCTTTATAGATATAATAAACACCTCCATATTTCCCCATTCTTTTTAAATTACTGAAACACTTCATGTAAGTAATCCAACAGCAGTATAACCTATGCTTAATCTTGCTTCCAATAGTAGTAATCTTCATCTTACTCAAAGTCATCTATGGTAAAGTGAGTAATCAGTGAAGACCAGTGATAAAGTGTTTTAGAATTGGGTGAAAATAACAGTTTTTAGAATAATAATACTAATAACAGCAACAATTACTAAAACACCACTACCAATATTACTACTTCTAATAATAAAACAGCAACAACAACACCAACAACAACAATAATAATAATAACATCCATGTACTGGGGGATATATTCATTGGGCTCTAGGCTACTCTGTCACCATTAGAGCTCTCATAGCTCTACAAGTTTCAGAGTTCACCAATGCTGGATATAACATGGTAGAGCCTATGTATCAGCACTTCAAGCAGAATCTTCAAACATATCCACTTAATCCAGGCACCCACATCTTTGGATCTCCAGATAAAGCTACACTACTTCATAACAAAATGTTCCAGTGAGCTTGCCATTGTATTTAAGGCCTGCCTCTCTGAAGCACATAGCACCCCGAAATCTGTATTCACACATCTAAGCTTCTTTTCTTCCCAATACCTGTGCAACCTTGCAAATTATTTATCACAAAAATTCCACAGTATTGAAGAATTATGTCTTATTGCAATGGCACCCTTCAACAAGAAGCCAGTGACAATACTTACTTTCTCCAACCTGAAGTCCATATCCATGGGTCCACTAGTCATCAAAATTTTTTAAAACATTTCTGATAAGTTAGTCCTCATCTCATCCATCCAATTTGCAATGACACAATCATCTATAGAATAGGCTGTTCTCGCCTTCAAGAAGGTCTTGAGCTCAGTAAAGGATAACAAAAAGTATGCAGCAATCACAGTCTAAATTGACACATTGCAGTGCATTCACCTCATTTGACATCAATGTGTTAATAAACATGTTAGCCAACATCACCATTCCACCTATCCTTCTCTATGTACTAATCAACTTGCTGTTGAACTGTGGAATTCACATCATACTCAGTCACAATAATTCACCAACATTCATCCCTACACAATCCACCTCACAAGGCTTTCCTTTCAGTGCCTTTTCATATTTTATATTAATCCATTTCTAATAAAAGAACAGCAAGCTTTCATAGGTATCTAGATACCAAATACCTCACAACATATAACATGTATTTCATATATGGATGACATTATTGTCTTCCTAACATCCAAAAACAACTACTAGCTCTTCACAAAATTCTTCAAATTTACATCCGCCCACAAACTATAGTTTGATCTAAACAAAACTATAGCCTGGTCACTCTACAATTGTAAACCCCATGTAGATCTACTAAAGTAAACCTACAAACTTCCTTGACTTCTCCTTCTATATAGGCACTAATGTGATGAAGAACAAAAAGGATGAGGCAGAAAGAATCACCACACCACTATCAAGATTCTACCTATTCATATACTCAAAAGTGCAATTGTTTAACCAGTTTGGTCATCATTCTAATAACTTATTTCACTCCTACAATAACATTTTCAAAAGCATTTAAATCTCAAGATCTTATCATTCTGCAACAAGGTTTTGTGGCAAAGAAAAACACTATCTATATCTGCAAGATGCTTTAGCCACCCACCCATGAGCAATGGATTGAGATTGCATACTATCCACACTTTTCATATTCAAAAAACCACAAGCCTAATAACAACTACATTTAAGCACTTCCCCACAATGCAATGCCTTCTCCAGATTACATCAACAGTTCCTCCCCCACAAGATTATTGATCAACTATCATCAGCTACTTAAGAGCTATATCCAACAAATATCTGCTTAGTATAAGAGCAAGTCACATACTGGCTCATCTATAGACTTAATCCATCCAATTTTATCCAACACCAACTCCACTCCAATGCTTGGAATCAACAAAAAACAACTAGTCAACAAATTCAAAAACATAATCACTAGAGACAAAATATTTTGATACGCTCATCAAAATTAATCTCCATGTCCTAAACACTTCATATCTTCTGCAATACAGGTGCTTGTACATCAACATAAATCCTTTCTGAATCTTCTGTTATTGAGTAGGGGAAACTCAACAATAGCTGTTTTATGGCTGTTCAACACTTGATAAAACCAATATAACATATTCAAAGCCTTCAGAGATCCCAACACTAATCTACAGGACATCATCATTGCATTATATAGGGCCCCCATGCCCACAGACCATGCATCCACATTCTCTCTATATGCATTTTGTTGCACTCACTATGCTCTTGCCTTTGGTAACTACATAAAAAGCCTCCCTTCTACATTCTACAACAAAATGGCACAGCTTAAAGCAGGAGACAACAAGATAGTATACACTGATATTTTTGCTGCCACCTGGTCACTCTTTGGACATCAATCAAGCTTTTGGCTAAGATAGCACACCCTGATATGTTTCTGCTGCCTTGTCACTCCTTGGACAGCAATCAAGCTTATGGCTAGTCACCATGCTATCACAGATCTCCATCTAAAATGCACCACCACAAGCCAACAGTCACACTGTTTACATCAATGTAACCCCATCTAAGTAGAAGTCACTTGCATAAAGTCAAACACCAAGCATATCAACCTTAACATCTATAGTTCACCCCAAACCCCTAAAGAATTGCAACATGCTCCACCATAGCTACACAGTAGCATAAAACATATACCATTTGGGATTTTAGCAAATCATACTACCTATTGGATTAACACTAAACCAACAGTAAAAACATCCATACAGCTAAGATTCAAACAGAGCCACGCACATAACAGCTGACCTAACTGACAATGACCTTTCTAGAAAGTGCTAATAACCTGCATGGTAACTAAGCAACTAATATTTAACAAATCATACTACACATTAGTATACAGAATTCAAACAACTAACTACTCAGAACATATCACTAACAATGGACTATAAAAGTGTTATCCAACTTTGCACAAAAATACCAATGTAATGTATACTTGTGCAATCTAAAGCCTTTTAACTCACTTATCCCATCAACACATGTACAAATGCAAACCCCTCTTCCCCAATTGAGCTAAGTTAAACAATATAAGCATATTTATACACCATCAAGCAATCTAAAAGCAGCACAGGTATAACTTTTGAAAAGGAAAAATAGTGAAGTAAACCATTATATGGTGCTTAAATTTACTGAACTAATTTATATCACCATCATCAATAGGTAATTAAGCATGTGATTGGCCAGAGTGGTCAATGGTAGGGCAACTGCATAAATTAGATGGTGTAGAATTTGTTGATCAAATTTCTCTAATGTTAAAAGAAAACTTTACCATAAAATAATATACAGAAAGAATAGAATCAGAAATAAAATATTTGTTTTATCAACTCAAGCAAATACATAATTATTTTTTATTAAAACTTATAGCTATGATAAAATGAAAATTGTCCATATTTTTCGTCTTTCCAATACTTACAATTTAAATTTTGTCGGTAAAATTTTTTTTCATCATGATATTGATAAATTTTGAAATGTCTAAAAATATGTAAATCTGATTCATTTTATTATTGACCCCCACCCCAATCTTCCCTTGATCTTTTTGTTATATTATGTACTTTTGTTTTTTATATGCAATTTTTATTGTCTTTGGCTGTATATATATATTAAAATAAATAATTTCGTTATTATTATTATATTTAATAAAATATTCCAAGATTCTATCTTGGCATATTATTGGAAGTATTTATAAAAATAGGCAACTATATAGGTATGAGCATAAAGCTTGCCAATTTTAATTGGGGTTCTATTTATTCTTCCCTTGATGTTAATTATTGTATTGAATTTTTCAGCAAAGCTTTTATTCATGTTATTACTTTATTCATATGTAAAAAGTTCACTTCCAGTAGTTGTTTTCCCTCATGGTTTTCGAAATCACTTAAAAGTATTATTAAGAGAAAATATTATCATATAAGCAATATCTAAAAAAAACAATATGATATTTTACAATAACTTTATCAACCAAAAAAAGATTATCTAAGTTTATTTTAACTCAGACTTTCACACAACCCTCAACTCTCCATGCCATCTCATATTGCTGAACCACCTGATCATACACATGTTGAAAGCATAAATAATCACCAATATCCATATTTCATGCTAAACCAGCAATCATCAATTGGTTCAGTTTCCTATCCTCACACATATATACAATCAGTACTCAGATTTATATTAAGATAGCCAATCTTCATACTTGAATAGACAGGCTTCAAACTACTCCAACCCACAACTCTTCAGTGATCCATTTCATTGAAAATATGATGATGGAATGTTCAAAGCACACGTTAGTGCCAATGTTGTTATCCTACCCATGTTGACCATTTAGTCATTCTGACCCCACATGTTGTACTGGAGAATAATCAATTTACATACATATGCAAGAGATGGGTAGGATGACAACATTGGCACTAATGTGGGCTTTGAACATTTCATCATCAGATTTTCAATGAAATGGATGGCTGAACAGTTGTGGGTTGGAGTAGTTTGAAGCTTGTCCATTCAAGTATGAATATTGGCTATCTTAATATAAAGTTGAGCACTGATTGTATATATGTGTGAGGATAGTAATCTGGACCAACTGATGATTGCTGGTTTATCATGAAATACGTATATTGGTGATTATTTATCTTTTCAACATGTGTATGATCAGGTGGGTCAGAAAATAAGATGGCATGAAGAATTGAGGGTTGTGTGAAAGTCTGAGTTTGAATCTTTATATTACATTATATATGTGCAGGTGTGTGTAAACCTGTATAGTGTATTAATTTAATAAGTTTATTTTATAGAAGAAACTACCAAAAATTTATAAACGATACGGAGAATAAAATTGTGGATAATCCTAACGCATTTTGTTTTGTTAATTAAGGATTTGGGTGTGACAACCTATGATTTTTCCCAGTATTTTTCAAAACTTTATATACAACCACACCTTTATAATAATTATATTTTTATCAATGAGAATGTTGAAAAAAATATTTGTCAATAAATTTAAGAATGTATTATTATTATTGCAGCCATTAAAAATATTTAAATTGAAGTCCAACTTGGGTCCAGTTAATTACCTCACTTTCATTTATAAAGATTGTGCCAAAGACATTCATAATAATTTATATTAATTATTCATTAGACTAGAAATTGCCTCTCTACAAGTGTTAAAAGCAGATAAAAACCAGTCCCTATTTTGTGAGAATAATGTAGTGAAAATTACAGAAATATTATATTTCCTCATTTTTTTACCACATTTTTACTTGTTCTATGACAAGGTCTACTTTCTTTACATCTTTAAAAAATTATAAAATCATTCTTACTTTTAAAGTGGGCATAAAGATAATAATTATAAAAATATTTCAGTTTTGCATATTATTGCACAGATATTTGAAAGATGCATATACAATAAAGTACTGCATAACATCAGCCGACCATTGGGACCTGAGAAATATGATTTTGTGCCAAATAAATTAATAGAAACAAACCTTATTTTTCTGTTTATGATCACATTAACACATATAATTAAAGAACAGGATAGATTGGATGTGATCTATTTTGACATGTCTAAAGTCTTTGTCAAAGTTGATTATAACATTCTTCTTGCTAAATTACATAACTTTGGTCTGACAAATAAACTAATATGTAGATATGAATCATTCATAAAAGCCAGAACAGCTTTTGTTAAGTTTAACAGTCAAATATCTTTACACCCTGGACATGCCTCAAGATAGTATTTTGCTCCTTTACTTTTTCATATATTAATGACCTCAGAACCAGTCTACAATTTTCTCATTTTCTATGTTATACTGATGATTGCAAGAGTTTTAGATGCATCTATTCCATCCATGATTAAATATTGCTTCGAAAGAATATCAACAGTTTGTTGAAGTGGTGTAAAGAAAATGAGATATCAGACAAAGTAAGTAAATGCTCTTCTATATCTTGCTTCAATAAATCTGAAGTTCTAAAATTCCAATATTATATTAATAGTCAGAAAATAACCTCTGCTAACACTCTTAGGGATCTTGGAACCATATTTTTCAATAATAGTTTCTTTAATTATCACATAGAGTCATTAATTAGTAAAGCTATCAAGAGAGATGTGGTAATGTTTTTGAATAGTCCATCAAATATAAACTTTTTTCTTTTGGTTCCTCCTGATTTGGAATTTGGACCAGAGTTATGATATCCATATTCAAAAAGATGTATAAATAAAATGAAATTACTTTTCAAAAAATTTTCCACTTTTTTTATCTTCTGAAAAATTGTTGCAATGTATCTCTTTTGGCAAAGAGAAGAGTTAATGATATAAAATTTTTATACAAAGTCATTACCAAAAAATAACATTTCTTAAATAAGGTTTAAGATTTGAAATACAGGCATTCTTATACCTGAAAATTAATTGTAAATATAGGAATCTAAACCCAGACTTTCAAGCAACCATCAACTATCCACACTCTCTCATACTACTGATACATATGAAGAAAAGATAAACCATGCTGAACCAGCACTCAACAGTTGGGCAGATTATTATCTCCCACACACATATATATAATCAGTGCTCAGTTTATATTAAGATAGCAAATCTCTATACTTTAATAGACAGGCTTCAATTCAATCCAACCTCCAGCTCTTCAGCTATCAATATCATTAAAAATCTAATGATAGAATGTCCAAATCCCATGCTGATGCCAATATTGTTGTTTTGCCCATGTTGACCTCATGCCACTCTTACTTCTCTCATGTATAAGACAGTATATTTAAATACATAGAAGAGGGATGGGAAGAATGCAGGCTTAATGTGTAAGATTTAAATATTTAAATAAGGTTTATAACTTTATTTTAATTCATGTCAGTGTGTAATTGATGAACATAATTATTTCTTTATTGAAAATTGTCGATATGATACCTTGAAATTTTCCTTTATTTTTTCTACTTCTCAGTTCTAACAATTTGAATTTTATAAGTGAAAATATTAATGAATTTTCAAAAATATTAAAAGGTATATAATATCTGATCCTTTCCTTTTTATCTTCTTTTGATTCTTTTGTTATATTATATACCTTTTTTATGCACTGACCTTTGGCTGTAGATATGTACATCAAATAAATAATTGAATTATTATTATTATTATTATTATTATTATTATTATTATTATTATTATTATTATTATTATTATTATTATTATTATTATTATTATTATTATTATTATTATTATTATTATTATTATTATTATTATTATTATTATTATTATCATCAATTACCATTACTACTACTACTATTATTATTATTATTATTATTATTACTACTACTACTACTACTACTACTACTACTACTACTACTACTACTACTACTACTATCAATTACCATTACTACTACTACTACTACTATTATTATTATTATTATTATTACTACTACTACTACTACTACTACTACTACTACTACTACTACTACTACTACTACTACTACTACTACTACTACTACTACTACTACTACTACTACTACTACTACTGCAATTATTATTATTGGTGGTGGTGGTGGTAGTAGTAGTAGTAGTAATTATATAAAAAAATTAAGATGCTTTGAAATTTTTAAAAGGGTTTCTTATGGCCTCTTCTATATACCTGTATTGGTATTGGTGAAAATCTTCTAGTGTTATTTTTATTAAAGTTACTTACTTAACTTATATCACGTCTTTAGAAATTACTTTTAAATTTAATATTTGCAATCTTTAATTTTCATTAAAAGAATTGTTACTAAGAATTGAAATTATTTTACCCTAAAATAATCTGTCTAGCAACATTTTATTAAATGCAGCCATTGGATTATATAATTATATATGTACATTGAATTGAAAATATACAAGGGTATTAAATGAACAGTTTGAGATTCTACCTGTAAAGATTTCTTCTTCTTCTTTTCAACTATTAACAAACTATCATAAAAAAATTCTATAGAGATTCTAACAAAGAGATAAATTTACTTATGACTTGATTAAGATCTTTAATTCTACCCCTGTAGCCATAGATATGGAAGTTATTAATTATGTGGTTTATTGTTTTATTTTACTATATTTCTATAAAGCAATCGTTGATAAATTTTATTTATAAGCAAGTGAACAAAACAGCCATGGATTGTCTGAATATATTTATGAGACTTGAGTTGCATCTGCTGCAAAGGAATTTGTTTGGAACATTATATGAATTCCATTTTTACATTATAATTTCTTGATCGTTGAATGTTAAAAAGGAGATTCTTGTTTTGATATGAGTCTTGGGTGATGAAACTATATCGTATTTGAAAATTCTATCTGTTTTTCAGCTTTTTATGCACTTTCTGCAAAGGAAATTCTCATCTAATATCTGGAAAAGAAATATATGAATGAACATGAAGCTGCTGCAAAAAAGTATACTTGAGTATACCAGAAATAGTTCTTATGGTTGTTTATACAATATTTTCATTACAACTTAACATTATTTAAAACTAAAATAGAGTGAGGTTTCAATAACATTTTGTGAATGAATATTAAAACTTACCATATAATACTAAATCATCCATGCACTTTACAACTGTTACACAATGTTTTATTTACCCTCAATTACAGTTTCAATTGCCTCAGCAATCTGCTTCAGAAGTTTGCTAAAGTTATGAAAATGAGAGGCTAGAGATTAAAAAGTGGATTAAACTTGGAGGGATTTTTATCCCATGGTCAATACATACTGGTATCCTTTAGTTAATACATAATGGTTGAAAATAATGATAATAATTAATATAAAAATTATGCTGACATTTTTTTTATTTTTTTATTTTTTGCTCAATGTTAAATAATATGCGGTTCGATCAAATGGGGTAGAGTGTCATAGAATGTACATACAAAAAGCACAAGCATGTACAAGTATCAAAGAATACACAGCTCAAGATCACAAGTCTTGGTATAATCAAAAGATTCAAAAGATGGTACATGGAACCTACGTTCTTTGATTTTGTAATCAAGATTAATATGGATGCCCTGCCCACCAGCTATTTTTTGGTTACATACAAGGGCTCCAAAAAACTAGACCCCATATGCAAAAGAGGAGTCAATCATGTACCTCATTGAAAAATGTGAAGCATTGCATGGCTGCAGAACCATAATATGGTCAATATTCCACTATAAGCAACCTCTCATTTACTTACTCATATATGCTATTTCAGAAGGGTAAGATGCAATAGTCTATAGTATTACCTTTCTGATGTATGGAATATGGCTAACTACATGCAAATTAATATCTAACGAGAACAGAATTACTCATGCCCAGATCTTCCTAAAAAAAACTCAGTAAAATAAGACAAAGAGACCAGCATATCGCTCCCCAATACACCTTTGAATCAACATGAAACCTGTTATTATTTCAAAGCATCAACTTAAAAGGAATAAGCATCCATATCCTAGTTGACCAGTACTCCTGATTTATGGCAAAATGTGGTCCAAAGCATGGATCTCGAAAACCTCAGACTATGTGAGTTTGACATTTCACAAGAACAAGATCTATGATCAAAAAACACAATAGCTAAATTGATTGACTCAGCAAAAACAAATATTAAACTCGTTAATAAAACATCTTGATAATGACCAGCTTGAAAATTCTCTATCAGAATCTGGAAACACTCATAGGCTGGACAGATAAACGTTGATTGATACAGCTCAGAGCAAAATTAGATTTTACCCTATATGAACTCAAATAATTTTCAAAATTACAGGTACAAATTTTTCTTAATTGTCTTTTTAATTAATCACTATACACATTAGTAATAAACGTTTTTGATAAAAAAAAAAGAGCACAAGGATTTTTTTGAATATGTCCATAATATTTCCACTTTAACAATGTCAAATTTAGTTAGTATTTACATATATATCAATATTTCTAAATAAAATATTTATGCCAATACGTTCACGTAAGTATTTTGTATCTAAAAAAATGAATTAATATTTAATTTACGTAAAGATATGAATGACTAATTGTAAATGGCATAAATGCGGAAGAAATATAAACTAATTAATTTAATAACAAATTATTAATTTTTCTTTATAAAAACAAAATATAAAAAGCAAATACAACCAAAGCTAGTAAAAATAATTATTTATTGTTGAAAACATTTATAACTTTATATACAGAAGATATTCTTAAATGATAAAGATAATTATTTTACGCTTAGCAATTTATTGAAAAGTTATTTACCTGTAGGATATAGTTTGTTTGTTTTTTTCTTTTTAAAGAAACCATTCTTGCCGAAAACTTGTTTAAAGTTGTATTATAAATTAGAATATAAACTTATTGTTCAACTTTTTTTAAAATAATCTAAGTTATTTTTACATATTTCTAAAGTGGACCGGTGACGTAGAATTACCATATTAATGCACCTCTACCGAAAGGGGTTAGAGTTTAAATTTTTCTTCCTGTGACCTCAAAAAATAAAAGTTGTTCTTTTATAACAAAGGGACAAAGTAATTAGAACACAATAACCAATTTTAGGTAAGTTTCTAATTTTATTTAATTTAAAATTATTATTTTTTTCTGATAGAGAGGAATGTAAATTATAAGACATAATATTACTTAGATGCTCGTAAGAAATCATTTAACGAGAATAAAAAAAATATTAAATCAAAATATATATTCTTAATAAAAATAGAGCAAGCAATATTCATAGATTATGTATATAATATATAGTTAAAGCAAGATATGTAGATAAATTGGTACTCAAACATGCTCGCACGCATTTGTAAAATTGTTTGACTATTACAATGATTTTTTAAAGCTTTGATTAATATTTTTCAAGTTGAAATAATTCATCATTTATTCTATAGTAAGTAAGTTATATTCCATTAGTAAAGTAATGTTTAATAAGTTTAAAATAAAAATATATAGTTGACCTGTTCTCTTTTAAATAAAAATAATATGCCTTTATATGCACTTGGGTAATATATGCGTGCGTGCAAAAAAAATGCGTGTTATAATGAAGTTATAATGTTTGTTATTATTAATAAAAAATAATTGACTGGACTTGGCAATAATATTGTACATAGTACGCGCAAAATTTGAGTATTTAGAAAGAGTTCAATATTACAATCTATTTTTTTTTTTGAACTACTGTTATTTATTTTTGAAAGAAAGGTTTAAAAAACGCCTTTAAGCAATTATCTCTTAGTCTTATCAATAACTTGATAACCCACAACCGTCTGCAACCAACTTCTTGCTTGCAAGGCGACTGCGATGATCTCTCGGCTAACTATGCTTGACTAACTTGATAAGTTAAAGATCTATGTTTCAATCTTGGATAAAGGAAATAGGTATGTGCAGTTGAATTTTTCTGGCTGGGCATTCTCACGAAGAATTATTTTCAAGGTCGATGGGATTCAAGACTGATTAGCATCGGCAACAAAAAAAAAAACTGTTTTTAGATCATAGTTTGGATGTTGAATAAAAGAAATGGAATGGCGAATAGGTTACAACTTGTTATTTATTACAAACACACACAATAAAAAAGATGTGTATATGCCACATATAAGTATATCATAAATAATTAGACCAAAAAAAGAATTCAAAATTTTAAAAAATGATATACAGTATATATAAAAGAAAGATGCTACAATTACTACACACAAAAACTATATACACCAAATTCTCCAGATAAATACAACAGTCTACTACAATGAATTAATTAGTTTCAGAACATTATTCGTTATATCATTGATTCACTATAAATTTACATTGAACTATATAAGTTTAGAGATAATTCATTCCAAATATGTAGCCAGCATTAAAGTTATCATGGAAAAATCAAAAATATAAAAGCACATAGGAAATTAATTTCTATTCATACTGTAATGTTATATTATGATATAAGACAACTAAAATTTATCCGTAAGAGCTAAGCAATCTATTTTTTTTTACTGAATTTTGTAAAATTTTCTTTTCTGCTAACAAATGTAACAAAAAATTATTCAGACAGTTGATAAACCCTATCATAAATGATCTATTCATTGACACTATTTATCATCTGTCATTTGCTTTTAATTAATCCCCATTAAGAAGATTAGTTGTCATTAATGTAATATAATCTGCTAAAGCAAAAATTCTTTTTGATAGTTATTTTTTTCCTCATATGTCATCGCATCAGCCAGGAGGTGAACCCGCAACAACCGTCTGCAACCAACTGCTTGCTTGCAAGGTGGCTGTGCTGATCTCTTGCCTAACAATGCTTGACACTTTTTGATAGTTATTTGCTCTTATAATTTATCAATTTTATAAAAAGTATGTAGGTCATTGATTTCATCAGACTGTATTGCAAATTTAAATCAATAATTATTTTACAGTTTTCTCTAATAGAGATGTTTGTTCATTTCAGTTTGTTTTTTTAATATTATTTTTTTGGTTCATGGTTAAAATTAATACTTGTGCATATACAAAAAAAATGTAAACACAAGAACTAGTAAAAGTAAATAAATTGAAAAAAAAAAAATAAAACAAATAAATTTACAATACATAATAATGATGTGTAGCACTTTATTCAAAGCGGAAATATTGGGAAAGTTATTCCAGGATGTAGAATTTATGGTGATTTTTTTTTTTTTACCCAATAGCATTCATCAATTTAATAATTCCATACTTAGTTCTTAGTTTTCTACAATTTTAACAAAATTTCATTTTGAATTATTTTTAATGTCAAGCAGTAATCAGTTTTCAAATTCTATTTTTATGGTTTGTGACTATAATTATTGCAGTATATGCACCTAGAATGAAAACTGTATAGAAAAAATATATACGTTTTTTTATTACAAGAGATGAAAACAATATACAAATTAAATTAATAACTAAGTTTTAATTGTATATTTTAACTTTTTTTTTTTTTGATTTTTTTAAAAATAGGAATTTAGTTTTGAATTTTTGCTAAACAATAAGCTTTCAAATTTCATTTGTATGGCACATAATTAAAATTAATTCATTATACATAGAAAAATACTTTTAAGATAAATATGTGCAACATTTTCATTATTAGAGATTTAAAGAAAAGATAAACAAATTTAAATTTATAATTAAGTTTTAGGTATCTGCCACTTTACAAAAACTTTTGTCTTGAATTTTTTTTAAAAAAACAAAAACATTAGTAAGCAATTAAATTCTGCTTTTCTAGATCGTGGTAAAAATTAGTACAATATATATATATTTAGGCAAATAAATATGTGCAACACAACAATTTTTATCATGAGATAGAAATAAATGAACTAAATTGATAACTATGTTTTAGATGCCTAAAATTCCAGTGTTTGTTGTATGTTCTTGCATTCATTGTCTAAACCATAATGTAGTGAAGAAGTGTTTGTTCCATTAAATCTTTCTAACAGACCTCTTGATATCTTAATGATTATTACTAATCACTTTATACTAAAAATTATATTTTTAGCCCATATATATATTTGCAACTTTAATTAAAGATTAACATTATTATTATTATTATTATTATTATTATTATTATTATTATTATTATTATTATTATTATTATTATTATTATTATTATTATTATTATTATTATTATTATTATTATTATTATTATTATTATTATTATTATTATTATTATTATTATTATTATTATTATTATTATTATTATTATTATTATTATTATTATTATTATTATTATTATTATTATTATTATTATTATTATTATTATTATTATTATGTTTCAAAGAAAAGAACTTTATTGATAACCATAGAGTTACATTTGCTATAAGACACTTCGTATACATATATTTACATTGCTAGTGAGTAAACCAAGTTTAAGTTGGTATCTGTGATGTACAAAAAAGGAACTTAACTTAGGAGGGAAAGATATTTAAACATTGTTAGGGGGGGTGAAAATACATATGTATACGTTACATTTATGAGTGCTGCTTGCTGTAATCATAGTTCTCCAAAGTCTTGGGTTATCATTGTTCAATTTGCAACTTCAACTTTGATGTATATTGCCATGCTGGGTTTAGTTTGCTTTCCAGTATTTGAGGTCTGATTTTGTTGTTACTGTCCTTTATATTAATATTATGCAATCAAAGACAACATTCTGTTTTTTTATTTGTAGATAATTGCCACATTTTTTTTATATATATATATTGGTTGAGGGCATAGATTTTGGTTATTGGGAGCCATCTTAGAGGTTTGATTGTTGTGTTATCAGTGACCAGGTTGCTGCATAGATGTCTGGATGTGCAATTTTATTGTCTCTGGCTTGTAGTTTTGCCAGTTTGATATTGAAAGTTGATGGATGTCGCCTTGTGTTGTTACCTAGAGTGAATGTGCATCTAGTGCACCAGTATGCATAAAGCATAAAAGTGGCTGCACGGACTGATGGAATTATTATTATTATTATTATTATTATTATTATTATTATTATTATACAGTTGCACGCATATTTGAAAGATGTGTTTATAAGAAAATTGTTAATGACATAAATAAGATTTTGGTTCCTGTGCAACATGGTTTTTTACCTGGAAGATCAACTGAAACTAATCTTTTAACAATAACTGATCACATTGCTAATGCCTTTGAGAATCAATGTCGTTTAGATGTTGTTTATTTTGATTTATCCAAGGCATTTGATAAAGTGGATCATTCCAGGTTGCTTTTCAAAATGTATAAATTAGGTTTTTCCTATAATTTAGTTGCATGGTTTGAATCTTTTATTAAGAAGAGAACAGCTTATGTAAAGTTTAAGAATAATTCTTCTAATCCATATTATTGTAATATAGGAGTACCTCAGGGCAGTATCCTTGCACCATTATTGTTTAACATTTATATTGATGATTTGGGAGAGAGTTTAGAATTTTCGCATATTTTATGTTATGCAGATGATTGTAAAATTTTTAGGAATATAAATTCAATTAATGATTGCATATTATTACAAAAAGATATCAATAGTTTTGTGAAATGGTGTAGAGATAATAAAATGGATATTAATATGGATAAGTGTTCAACAGTTTCTTATTCCAAAAAATCTGAAATGATAATTTGTCCTTATTATATTGAAGATCATAATATAAAGTTTGTTGATACTCAGAAAGACCTTGGAATTATTTTTGCAAGCAATGGATCATTTCATCATCATATTGAAAATGTAGTAAATAAGGCTTTTAAAATTATGGGTGCAATTTTAAAGCATGGTAGACAATTTAGTAGTTTTTACAAAATATAAATTGTTTCTCTCTTTGGTTTTGCCAATTTTAGAATATGGATCTGTCGTTTGGAATCCCAGTTCCAAACGAGATATTATCAAAATTCAATTGGTTTATGACAAATTTTCTAAGTACATTAAATTAAAAGACCATTATCTATCCCTATCCATTAGAAGAAAAATGAGAGATCTTAAAATTTTATATAATCTTGTGAATCAAAAAATTATATTAACTAACAAAATTTCAAATATTGCATTTAATAATTGTTTACATAAAACACGTACATTTACTTTATTTTATATTAAGGTTTGTCGCTCTAACATATTAAAATTTTCACCTTTGCTTCGTTTGCCTAATACCTATAATCATGATTTTATTAATGAAAATATTTTTTCTTTAGACTTTAAAAAATTTGTTACTTATCTTGTAAAAAAGTATGGCATATAATTATATTATTTTCATCATTTTTACTCATTTATGTATATTATTTATGTATATTATTGTATAGTTATTATAGTGCAATTCTGTAATTGGCTTAATGCTGTAGTTTTGTACGGTAAATAAATTGAATTGAATTGAATTGAATTGAATTATTATTATTATTATTATTATTATTATTATTATTATTATTATTATTATTATTATTATTATTATTATTATTATTATTATTATTATTATTATTATTATTATTATTATTATTATTATTATTATTATTATTATTATTATTATTATTATTATTATTATTATTATTATTATTATTATTATTATTATTATTATTATTATTATTATTATTATTATTATTATTATTATTATTATTATTATTATTATTATTATTATTATTATTATTATTATTATTATTATTATTATTATTATTATTATTATTATTATTATTATTATTATTATTATTATTATTATTATTATTATTATTATTATTATTATTATTATTATTATTATTATTATTATTATTATTATTATTATTATTATTATTATTATTATTATTATTATTATTATTATTATTATTATTATTATTATTATTATTATTATTATTATTATTATTATTATTATTATTATTATTATTATTATTATTATTATTATTATTATTATTATTATTATTATTATTATTATTATTATTATTATTAAAGCCAATCATAAAAAATAACAAATTGATTCCACATTGCTTTTTTTCAATAACTTTTATATTCCCACATATACTTTATTCATGGAATTTAGATATATGTGCTAATATGAAAGTTATAAATATATTTGCATTCTTACAGGTGACTAGTGTTTAATAATAACTATGTATAAAGTTGATTAAGTTAACAAAGTAATCAAAAGTTGTTGTTTTTTAATTTTTCATACTTTTTTTATGATTGGAAAATCTTTTTGTTAAAAGATTACATAGAATCCATATAAGACAACCATGTAAAGAAATGTTTGTCAACTTTTTTTTACACTAGTCAATTTTTTTTGTCTTATTATTTTTAGTAGGTAATTAAAAGGCTTTAAATATTTAATAATGTGAAATGTTTTTTTTTAAAAGCAAATTAGGTGTAAGTTCAGGGCCACCTTAATTTGGAGAGAAGAGAAAATAAATATATATACTCCTATAATTATTGTATTTTTTTAAAGTCTTGTTATTCTGGACTTAACATTTAACAGATACATATCATAAGTTCTGTTTCTAGTTTAAAGTTTCAATACTTATTTTTAAATAAGCAAGAAAAGATAATGTTTTTCCAGTTTTGGGAGCATTTGTGAGACTATTTGGAATCACCTTTTTATTGTCTTAAGAAGTGAATAAAAATGGTATATTTTCTATAGTTTATTTAAATATATGTGATTATTTGTTACAAAATATGTATATAATAATTATTTAAAAATAATTTTCATGATTATTTTTAAATTTTATTTGAATATATTTTATTTTTAAATTAGCAATGATAAGAAAAACACTGCAATCAGTAATACTTTGTCAAACACCATAGTCCAAAATTTTATATTTTAATAAATATAAATGCAATTTTTAATTTTAGAATAGAATTTCTTGCCTTTATGATGACTACAATAATTCTTTTTGGTTTTAGATATGAAATTTAATCAAGAAAGTTTTGTTCATTTAATTTTTTTACCAGCACTGCTCTTTGATAGATCTGGAAAATCTATTTGTGATCCTAGAAATTTTTAAGAGACAAGTCAAGAAAAGTCAGTACTTTCTCTTAAGCACTATCTTTTATTCAATATATAAAAAGTATTAAAGTCTTATACATGTCTGGCATCAAATAGTTATTTTATAATTTATTTATTTTTTTGCATTGTGTTTAAAGAAGATGAAAACATAAGAAAATTAAGATATCTTCTTCATTTTCTTTCTTTCTTTCATTCATTCTTTTTTTTTAATTATAAAATCTCATACTACTTTTTTCAAGAATTGTATTGACCTTTTGTGAGGACATTGTGCTCCAGAAGTCAATAGACCATAAGTTAAGAAATGCAGGTTAATATAAATTCAGCATACGTCTGGATGGCTACTATAAAAAAATTAGTGCACAGTTCAAAACAGTTGCAAAAATTGTTTTAAAAGATCAAGGGTTACTGATAAATAATAATGATACTGGAAAAAAGGGAGAATAATATTGTAAACTAAAATAAATAACAATAATAAATAATTTCTGGAAGTTTATAAAATTATTTTCAGTTGACAGCAAAAATTAGAATTTTTAAACAAGCAGAAAAGGCTGAAAATCTGGTTTTGTAAATAAATTTTATTATATTTTTTAACCTCATGTTTGAAGAAAAATAGTATAATAATTGTGCATTGTCTATTGTCTAAACTAATAAGCAAACTAGGTGAAGGGCAGTCTAATGAGACATGTAAAAATTAAAAATACTTCAGATATTTTCAATAAATTTACTTGAACAATAATAAAATTTTTGAATGTTTTTTTTTTAAAAATATATATCTATATAAATTAAAATTATGCGCCATAATTTTATATCAGTAATTACTGTAATCAAGTTCGTTCTTAAAAATTAAGTTCTACAGAGATATTCAAAGATTGCTTTTTCAATTACTTTAGGTATGTCAAACTGCATTACAAAAGTTTTTAATAATATACAAGATATGTCAATATATATATAAACAAATATTAATTTTAACATTATACATATTAAAATCATTAACTTATAAAATTATTACTATTCTTATATTTGCTAATATATTTTAAAAGAAATAACATTCATGGTAGTATTTTTGGGTATGAAAAGATTTCAAAGGATCTGTGAGCTTAAACTAAGAAACAATCAACTTATCTTTATTTTCTCTGACACCTAACTAAAATCGCATTTTCTCACTAAGAAATGTATGCAATAAATTATAACGATTCATTTCATATCACATTATTGTTGTTGCATATCTTCAAAAATCGCTTATGCCCGTGACAGTTGTTAGATTAGATCAAACATGAACACATAATATAAAACGATCTGCTACTACATTCTGAGAATGGGTTCGTGATTTTTATCTGATTGGCAAAAGAGTCTTGAGGAAAAAATAAATTAAGAAGTCCTGATCTAAAATAATAAAAAATAACCAATTATACTATTACTTTCATTCTATTCTTTCTTTTCTCTCTCTCTCTCTCTCTCTCTCTCTCTCTCTCTCTCTCTCTCTCTCTCTCTCTCTCTCTCTCTCTCTCTCTCTCTCTCTCTCTCTCTCTCTCTCTCTCTCTCTCTCTCTCTCTCTCTCTCTCTCTCTCTCTCTCTCTCTCTCTCTCTCTCTCTCTCTCTCTCTCTCTCTCTCTCTCTCTCTCTCTCTCTCTCTCTCTCTCTCTCTCTCTCTCTCTCTCTCTCTCTCTCTCTCTCTCTCTCTCTCTCTCTCTCTCTCTCTCTCTCTCTCTCTCTCTCTCTCTCTCTCTCTCTCTCTCTCTCTCTCTCTCTCTCTCTCTTTCTGTGCGTATGTATATATAATTAGGCATAAAATACTTTATAGCTTTCTATAAACCAAAAAAGAAATTCTTTTTGAGGCTACAAAGAAATGAGCAGAGCAAGTTTCTAATATCCAGTTATTACAATCTTATTCCCTTATTTTTGTTGTTGTTGCTATTAATACTGTATAATTTTCCTAATGGCAAATGTATATGGCAGCTGATCACTAACATGGAACAGCTAATCTGGTGAGTTTACTACTGAAAGATAAAAAAATGGCCACAATTTTTCTTTACAAAAACCTGAATGCTTGTAACAGAGATATTAACTGAGCTTTTAACAACAATATAAATGCCTATTATCCAAGACAGAAAATATCAATGAAAGATAGAAGGTAAATAGAAAAGTCTAGGTGCTTTGTCATTTGACTATCTGTAACTATAAATCATATTCAAAGGAAGAAAAATTTTATGAATTGAAGGAAAAACTGCTTTATAAGACTTTTTCTAAGGAATTTCGTTTGAGTTTCCATACACCTAACTCAACTAATAGGCTTATTAACAACACTAAGGACACTATAGCTTCTGATCAGACCCCACAGGCTGTGTACAGAGTGGCATGCCCTCATAATGGATGTAAGGCATCATACTATGGTGAAACAAGAGCCACCATAGCTACTAAAATATCACAACATAGGTATAAATACAATAAGGCACATACGGATCCAGAATGCACTTCAATTTTTGCTCAGCATTAAAAATTGTCGGGACATGTGTTCGAACCCACATCTGAAAAATTAGTTTGTACTGAGCGACATGATGTTAGGCGAAAAGTAAAAGAAGCATACTTTATAGCAGAGGACTCTTTCGCCATTAATCATAAAGATGCATGTTTTGCGATATCTAAAAGATGGTCTTAGTGACTCATTTGCATATAATTTGCATATCAGATTTATTTATATAATGATTTCAAAGAAAGGATTATAACTGGTTATGAATATGAGAAGTACATCTTCTTAAAAGCATTTAGCCATTAAATTTAATTTTTAATTTGTTGTTATAGCTTTACGTTGGAAGTGTGAAAGCATGATTTATTATTATATTGGACAAACGTAAAGTATAAATATACAGGTTATTACTTAATAAATAATTGTAACATTAGCAAACTTTATGAAATTAAAAAAAGAGCTGGAGAGATATGTACTTTATAATAAAGTTACATATAGTGGAAACCTAACTGGAGTAGAATTCATATAAATAATAAATGGAAAAACATTATCATGGAGATTGATGGTATACAAGACAGAGTGGCAAGATTAGTTATTCATCTTAATGAAAAATACCAAATCAGATAATTTAAATATGGATCTCACCTTCTCATTTTGATAAAGAAGTAGATGGTATTTATTTATGTGTACAAAAGACTTTTAATTAAATTTTTTAAAAAAAAAATTTTTAATTATTGTGAGATGTTTTAATTCTAGAATTTCAAAGAACTGGAAAGTGAACATGTTGTGAGTAAATTTGGAGATGGGAATAGAAATAAAAGTTGGGTACAAGAGTTGTGAAATTTGTAAAAAAAAAAAATGTAAAAAAAATATTTGCATATTATAATTTTATTTGAGAAAAATCTAAAATAGGAATGAAAATGGAAAGATTTGGATTATATTTTGGACATATTTGAAAAGTGTAATATAGTTATTAAATTCAGCATAAAATGTGATAATACACAATTTACCAGTAAAAACTTGAATGGTTCTTTCTCTCCAAGCTTCGTGAAATGACATCTCTGACTCAAATCATGTGTTACAGGCATAATTAGTTATTAATTATTAAAATTTTAAAACATTAGAATGTTTGGGCAATGATTTATGACACAAAATGTGTGTTTTATACTTTTATCATTCATCTTCATTGCTGACTCTTGAAAATCTTTTGAAAACATTTCTGTGACTCATGGATTCACTGTCCTAAACAAATTTTAATTATTTCAATCATTTCAGTAGTTCTTTTGTTCAATTTAAGCCAATGTTTAATGTTAATTCATTGTTTTACCATGGATTAAGTTGTAAAATACAGTCACACTTATATCGTAACATGTAATCCAGATATGCTAGCAGTTATGGTCAATAGTTAACTATGGCTCTATGAAACACATGCATTTATTCAAAGTTGATGATGTAGGCATCTTGGAGAAAGAGCCAATCAGCAGTTACCTTTACAAATGAACTCATTATGTAAATAGTGATACATAAGATATGATTTAATGCACAATTATGGGCAAATGCTATCAAAAACAATGTTAATTGGTATCCCTAATTTTTAAAAACACTCCAGTGAATTTAGTCTATAACCTTGCAAACCATTTTAAATTTTTAACAAATTGCCATGGTAGTTAAAGACTTGAACAAATTCAATAAAAATATAACTAATACACTGATAAAAAAATCGATTACAAATGCAATCAGTAATAAAAAGCAACAATTCATCAGTGACATTTCAACTGAATCTTAACAATATATAAACAAATGAAAGAATATTTAAAAATGATATATTTAGATATATAGAATATCTGGAATTCTGTAAAATGATAAGAGTTAATAGAGATATTTTGTTGTTAAAAATTACTAAGAAATGCTACAAAAGAAAACAAAGCCAAATTCTTAAAAGCACAGCACAAAATATTGGAATTGGAAAGTTGTTTCATTAACAATAAAAAAAAATGGTATTATTTCTAAAATCAGGAATAATATCGTAAAGTCTGTGGAAGAGTTATATAAACATCTATACAGTAATGAAAAACAAAATAGCTCTTATTATTACACCTTAATAACAATTCATTTAAGTCTACTTTTCATAATATAATATAAAACAAGAGCACATTTCTACTTTAATACCATCTATGGTTGATTAAGAATTTATAACAACAGAATTTATAGTTACACAGTCGAAGCTATATAATTGTTCAGGGAGGTTGTCTTGATTTCAAAACTTAGGATGTCTTGAATATCAGACTTTTAGCTTGAATAGCAAAATGTAGTCACAAATGTAATTGATAGATGTTTAACAGCATTACTGCCAGGTTTAAATCCATAACCTTATTGACAAAAGCAAAATCCATTAATTACTAATTACATAAGCATACTATAGATGGCATTAGAATATAGAGCTGTTGTTTTCTTACAATATTTTATATATCAAATATTTTAAATGAAGAAGTAAGACATGCAATTATATCTATGAAGAATTGGAAACATTTAGAAAATGATCAAATTATTATAAATATCTTTAAAAAAGAGATAAAAAAAGAAATTGTTAACAATGCTATTTGCCAAATATTTAAGTAATAAGTATGTATTAGATATAGGAAAAATGGCAATTGTGGCATTAATATTCAAAACAAGCAAAAGAAAACATATTAGAAATTACTATTGTATATATAAATCTTCTTATCAGGATCTTTATTATGATCATTGTAAATGATCTACAAAAAGCTTATCATAAGAATGAACAGGATTTAAAAATGATTATATAACACATGAGAAGTTATTGAAATGACTCAAATGAATTGCCATGGTGATTGAATTTATAGATTATGTAAAAATGTTTACTCTACAAACACTTCTGTTATGATTTAAGTTTTAGAACACATCTAACCAAAATCATGTTATATTATCAAATTCTGAAAACATATATTTAAATAAATAAAGTTTTACTTCAATGATATATGTAAATCTATAAATGCATTGCGCACAGACAAAGAAACTTTTAATTTAATTGAGTACTAAGCTAAGCACTTTCGGGAGATATGTACTCCCAAGCATGTAGTGAGAAAATGTCTGTATTGAATGTAATATGCAAATCCATGTAAATTTGACTGCATAAGTTATAACGTCCATTTTCTGAATATAAAGAAGCAGACTTCTTTTCTGTTGTTTGCCTTGTGATAACTTGCTATGTAGCAAGCTTCTGTAACATTACATTTTGCATTGTTTCTCTCAGTATAAACAATACTCACTAATGATGGTTGACAAACATGGCCAGAGATTTTCTCATGTTCAATGAACCAGACTATCTCAGCACAAATACTTATACAATAAAACCAAAACAAAGGCAGAGGGCAATTTAGTATTCGCCAAACACGAGAAAACCTCGGGCCACATTTTTCAGCCACCATCAGTGAGTATTTGTTTGTACTGAGAGAAACAAAGCAAAATGTAAAGTTAGAGAGGCTTTCTACATAGCAAGTGAATCAACAGAAAAGAAGCCTGCTTCTTCATATCAAAAAAATGGATGTTATAACTTATGCACTCAAAATTACATGGATTTGCATATTACATTCAGTGTAGATATTTTCTCACTACATGCCTAACTATAAATATTGGATTACATATCTCCTGAAAGTTCTTAGCTTAGTACTCAATTAAATTAAAAGCTTCTTTGTCTGCAGGCAACACACTTATAGATTTATATATTTAAATGTAATTGCACTAACATGATGATTTTACAAACACTAATAGTGATGATGATGCTTTATAGAATCACAACATGTCTTTAAAGGTTTTCACATCAGTTCTAAAATGAAAGTCAGAGTAAATAAAAATAATAAGGACTATTTAAGTGATAGAGTTGTTTTTACAAGTGATGTTTTGGTGTTTCATAAATGTTACAAGAGCTATCAGATGAATGTAGAATTGAAGTGAAGATGCACATTAAAACATTTAAAGTAATGTTCAATGAATAATTACTCTTTTTTAATGTATTGCCAAATGTATATCATAAACTACTAAATCATCCATGCACTTTTATTACTGTTACACAATGCTTTATTTACACAGTTTCGATTGCCCCAGCAATCTTCTTCAGAATTCTTATATCTCCTAACTTCAACTTCTTCTTTAAAACTCATATCTTCTAACTTCAATTAAAAGTTGGAGTTGGAAGATATAGGAGTTCTGAAGAAGATTGCTGGGGCAATCGAAACTGTATAAATAAAGCATTGGGTGATTGTAGTCAAGTGTGTGGATGATTTAGTATTATATGGCAATGTTCAATGATTTTTTACCAAAAAAGAAAATAAAGATTAATATTAAGAAATTAGAAAAATTAACAACTACAAATACTTTGGTCATTTTTTAATATCGGTGAAAATGAATAAGGAAAAATAATAATTATAGAATTAAACTTGGATGTTTTACTATAGAGCTTATATATAAATTTAAATTTTAGACAGTCAAAGAGTAATACAGAGATCAAAACTTATAGAAATATATAAGAAAATATACATTAGAAGTAACAAGTAAAAATTAAAATAGAAATATTTGGTTATAGAGCAAATAATTATCATTGGCATTATAAAAAGAAATAAAGGACTGAAATTAAACTGTATTTGATATGTTAATAGAAAAAGAATAGATAGATTGTTAGAATCTCTAATTGGATCCTAATAGTCAATAAAAGACTAAAAAAGACCCTAGTTTATGATAAATAAAAACTAAGATATTTGCTGTAATAACTTGGAGAAGAAAAACTATGGATTGGGAAAAAATGAATAAACATAGAGACATCTTTATCCTATACTTATTGACAAGAAATAAATATGTTGATAACAAAATATAAAACATTTAAGCCACCTCTCTGTATAAAAATTAGAAGTTTACGATTATTAGATCTAAAGTTATTGGGCCACTTCCGGTGCGATTGGGGTGCCACAAAAAATAAAAGTTTCAAATTGACTTAGAATTATGATGAAGTGAATTAAAGATAAAAAACAATGATTTAGAGATAGAAATGGATTTATAGGATGCTATGGGCCTAAACAGAAACACTGAAGTGGTTAATTATTTAATCCCTTTAGATTCAAATTATTAAGGAAAACCCAAAGACTAAATACAAACTGTTAGACTTTATAATTGGAACTTTGATTAAGAATCAAGAATTAGAACTCAACTTGGATTAGAAGAATTCAATAGGATCAGTATCTATTGGTGGGTGTGAGTTTGCACTCCTCCCTCTTTTCCTCAGGTGTAATGATGGTGGTCATGAGGGGCTTGGTTTTTGTGTGAGAGCAGTCCGTAATCATTGTCTAGCCTGGGAATACCTGTCGGGTGCATGACCTTGATGGATCATTGGTTAGTTAAGTGTTAATTTGTGCTCACTTTTATTAAATTTTGTTAGTTAACTTTAGATTTAGAGCTTTTGTAAGGCAGTTGGTCTGCTTTAGGCAACTGCCAATTTTTGTCAAATTGATGGAGTTTATTATAATATTTTGTAGTCACAGGTCTGTACTCCTCTTTTCTTCATCAGGGGTGGGTAGTGGTGATTGTTAGGGATCTGTTTTATGATGAAGGCTGTTGACAATTGTTACTGTTACCTGAAAACCCGCTGGGAAGATACCTGGTCAAAGTTTCTGTGCCATTTTCCCATCTCATGGGCTGATGTGCCTCTTTGATTGGTTGGTTTTGAGCAGTGCAGATCTGTGCTTATTATTTATTAAATTTCCCTTGTTGGCTTTCCAATTTTGCACAGGAAAACCAAATTTGGTCCCTGCACATTTGGATGAGAAGAGCTATCCAGAATTGTCTATGCATGGCTCAGCTGTAGGTTGAGGGTTGTTGTCTTGTGAACTTGGGCCTTGGACCTCATTGCCTGTTGTGGTGGTTGGCACAATGCTGGACTTGTCCATCTATTCAGCTGAAGCTTGAGTCTTTGCTTCAGGGCCCCGGGGGTGGGATTATTGGGCTATGAATAACTTCTCAGTGACTGAGCTATGTAAATCCATGTACAGATGCACATTGGGCAAGATTATAGTAACACTTTTGTGGACATAATTGTTGTCTAGAGTGTGTTCTTTTATAAACAAGATTATAATTGTTTTGGTTTTTTTGTACATTGAATGCTTTGTAATCACATCGGGTAAGTGGACCCAAAAAACTTCTATGTAATCTTTAATAATAAAGGTTGTTTTGAAAGATAAAACGTTTTTAACTCGACTGCCTTGCACTTGCAATAGTTGCCCGGCCGATGCTATGACACTTTAAAAATAAAAACTCCAAAACAAAAAGAAAAATATTAAAAATGAGTTTAGTAATGCTGTCTTTTGATCTTATCTGCAATATTTTTTTCCTTTAAAAAACAAAACATTAAATCTAATCTAACAGCAGGTCTCTATTTGGATTTTATCTTCAGCCATATCCTACATGTAAGATACTGACCTTTGGACAAATTTATCCAAATGCCAAAGTTTATCCAATGTATCAATCATCTTTAAAATATATTTAGAGAAGCCATAGAGACTTAAAAAGTCTGAATTGTAAGAACAAACTTTATGATCTAACTACTGCCTTAACCAGAACTTAATAGAAATCCTTAAACAAATTAAAATAAAAATCTTATTAGTGATTTCTTGCCTCTTGGGTTTGATCTTTCTTTCTTTTTTGTTCATTATTATTGTTTTAATTTTTCCATGTGTTAATTTTAATTGAATAAAATTTATACAATTTTTTACAGTTTTCGTTTTGTTTTGTCATATGTTTATGCTTCTTTCTACAGATCTTGATTAATTCTGTATAACTTTCTACATCTTTGCAATAATCATACCATAAAACTTTTCCCAAATAAGTACAATTTTTTTGAAATATCAGATATATATTTCAATATTCTATATAGCTGCTTCTGAATTGGAAGTGGATATTAATATCCCCCCCCCTCTAAATTTTTCATTTTAGTATATATTATTTGAATACAAGCATAATAGATATACTGAACTTTAATGTAATTACAGGGATTTGAACACACCCTTTCAAGCTCTCTTCATCTATAACCCCATTTTATATAACCCATACGCATGACTACATATGTATGAAAAAGATAAATAATTTTCAATATAAATATTTTGTGCTGAAACAGCATTCATCAGTTGATTCAAATAGCCATCTCCCACACATATATATGAGGGGTCAAAGTAATGTAAAGGCAACATGAGATTGATTACAATATTGGCATCAACAAGGGATTTGAGCAACCCATAATCAGATTTTTAATAATATAGATGGCTGAAGAGTTGGATGGTGGTGAACATAAGCCTGTCCATTAATGTGTGAAGATTTGTTATCAACGTAAACTGAATACTGATTATATATTTGTCTGAGAGTAATTTGGACCAACTGATGTGTGCTAGTTCAGCATGAAATATATATATTGGAGATTATTTATCTTTTTTACATGTATGTGGTCATGTGTATTAGTTATATAAGATGGAGTAAATAGCTATAAAAAGAATTAAAAGTCTGTGTTCAAATTCGCACTAATTACATATATATATATGAAAATAATAAATATACAAACTAATTAGAGGAAAAATAAAATCAATAAAAACACAGAATCACTTCTATAAAAAAGCTTTAACATTTCAACCAGCAGACTCGTTTTCATCAGAAAGCAAAATGGCTACTTACAGAAATTAAGCGCTAAAATATTACAGTTACGTATCAGATAACAAAACTAATTCCCATAGGCTAAAAATCTTTAAAAACATTGTACAAATATATATATATATTTACAAAACTTGTATAAAAAATACTAAAAAAAATTTTTCACAAAAACATTTTAAAAAACTAAAACCATACATAATTATTATATATTAAAATATATCAAAAACAATAAAAATATATATTATTATATATGCACACACTAAAAAAACTATATATACCTATATTTTACTATATACATATATATCTTATGCACATACACTTTTTATATACACTTTATATATATTCTACTTCGTGCTAGTCCACCTATAAAATAATTATTTAGGAAACAAAAAATAAAAAACAATTATTTAGGAAATAAAAAAAATAAATAAATCCCTAGGAAACCAGGTAATTCAAAGATGTGATAGTACCTATATTCATATTCATCCCATGAGGATGTAATGTCTTAAATTTAAAAATAAAAAAGCTCTCTTTCTGTTTTCTTTCTCGCATGGAAGAAAAATTATCTTCCAATATAACGACTCTTAAATTATCAATCGAGTGATCAGGTAAATTGAAATGTTTAGAAACTGGTCTATCTTCATTTTTATGTAAAATATCAAACCTATGATTGGTCATTCTAATATGTAAACTGTTTGCTGACTCACCTATGCAACGACACAAGCATCTATTACATTTTATTAAATATATCAAGTTTATACTTTTACAGTTGACATAGTTGGAGATATACCATTTAAAACCATGAATGGTATCTCCCTGAACCATCTTTATAACAATAATATGTTTGCATGTAAGATATCTCTTATCCCCACATGAAAAACATCCATTTTCTGACACAAAATTAGTACCAAAAGCTGTCCTTACAAGTCTGTAAGTGTCCTATGTCTACGATATACAACTTTAGATATACAATTTTAGGTGGATAGGGAAAAACAGATTTCAGATAATCTGTTGAATTTAATATATTAAAATGTTTCAATAATATTTGGCTAATATTAGGCAAATCATTATTAAAAGTAAGAACCAGTGGTATATTTATCAACTGACCCTTTCTTTTCTTAGATAGAAGAAGTTCCTGCCTGTCAACTTCTGAAGATTTTACCACTGCCCTATCTAACTGCCCTTTAGGATATTTTATATTGATAAATTTATTATACAAAACCTTGTTATTTTGCTGAAGAAATCCCTGATCACTGCAAATTCTTTTAATCCTTAAAAATTGACTATAAGGGATAATGTATGTGCTTAAAGATTCATTTTTGATTAGGGTTAAGATACTTGAACAGGAAATTATAGATTTTAATATTCACAATGTCATGGAATTGGATGAACAAACATTATTACAAGAATGGGTTTGTTCTAAAGAAAGGATATTGGTAACAAAATTTCATAAAAAGTAGGTCATTGGTTTAAAAATGTGAGTAATTTTTCTGGGAAATTAGATTTTTTTAGAGAAAATAACTATTCTATATTTGGTAAGTTTTTTAATGTTTCAAAGGTTTCTAGATTTAAAACAGTCAAGGAGTTGGAAACAGGTATTGTCCAATCATTTTCAGATTCAGCTGGTATTGTTGTAGGGCCAGCAAAAAACAATTCAATTTATCTAGTAGTGCTGATGTATCTGTGACTCGTGTGCCTACTAATTCTTCCGCATGTAATTATAATCTTCCAGAAAATCAACAGTTTAATGCATCTAATGAGATATTGGTAAATCTAGTTAAAAAGAAAGACATCAATATTATTAATTTATCTGATGCAATACTTAGTAATGCAGAATGTTCATTATTGAATAAGGGTTTATCTTTTTGCCCAACAGTTCGATCGTATTACCAAAAAAATGAATTTAAAATACATCAAGATTTGGATAATTTTGTTAGGCGACTTAGATTAAGAGAATTTTTTGGAAATAATGAATGCAATATCATTAATAAAATACAGTCTGATTGGACACCTCCACATCAGAGAAACATTTTACTTGATACATATATTGATAATGTTTATCAGGATATTATTAAAGCAATAAAGCAGAAACAACACAAGAAATATAAGACCAATTTAACATTAGCTGAGAGAAATGCATTGTATAATTTGGAAAAGAGAAGAGATATTATTATTAAACCAGCTGATAAAGGTGGAACAATAGTAATTATGAATAGGGATGATTACATGAATAAGCCCTTGCTTCTTTTAAATAATAGGAATTTTTATGAACCTATAACACAGGTTATTGTTGATAAATTATTTAAAGGTGTGCTATCCAGCCTAAAGGATATGAGAGTATGGGGTCTACTTGATAGAGATATATATAATTTTTTATTACCAAACTCAAATAAACCCAGTAAGTTTTACATTCTACCCAAGATTCATAAACCGGGTTGTCCTGGTAGACCTATAGTAGCAAGCATTGGATGTCCAACTGAGAAAATGTCAGCATATGTAGATAGTCTTATACATGATATTCCTCCATCATTTGATTCTTATGTTAGAGATACAACCCATTTCCTTTCTATTTTAGAAAATGTCAAATCTATACTACCGAGTGAATGTTTTTTGGTGACATTAGACATTACGTCATTGTATACTAATATACCTCATGAAGATGGAATTAGAGCTATTGAATCTGTTTTAAAAGGGAAAGAATATTGTAAGCACAGAATTATGACTGTTGTCGAATTAGTGAATTTAATCTTAAAGAATAATTATTTTGTTTTTAACTCTATTTATTATTTACAGAGGCAAGGTACTGCAATGGGAACAAGAATGGCACCAAATTATGGAAACATCTTTATGGCTCAATTGGAAAGCTCTATACTTGAGAAGGCTAGCCTTAAACCTCATACTTGGCTGAGATATATTGATGATGTCTTTATGATCTGGCCATACAATGAAGAAGAACTTCATACATTTTTTGATTATCTAAATAATTTTAATATTAATATATAAAATTTTCAATGAATTTTTCTAAAACAGTGTTTCATTTCCTTGATGTTGAGATTACTTGGAGTGATGGTATTCTTAGTACTAATATATATAGGAAGCCAACTGATAGTCATGCTTACCTACATTTTTATAGTAATCACCCTAAGCACTTAAAGACTAATATCCCTTACAGTCAATTTTTAAGGATTAAAAGAATTTGCAGTGATCAGGGATTTCTTCAGCAAAATAACAAGGTTTTGTATAATAAATTTATCAATATAAAATATCCTAAAGGACTTTAGATAGGGCAGTGGTAAAATCTTCAGAAGTTGACAGGCAGGAACTTCTTCTATCTAAGAAAAGAAAGGGTCAGTTGATAAATATACCACTGGTTCTTACTTTTAATGATGATTTGCCTAATATTAGCCAAATATTATTGAAACATTTTAATATATTAAATTCAACAGATTATCTGAGATATGTTTTTTCCTATCCACCTAAAGTTGTATATCGTAGACATGGGACACTTAGGGATAGATTTGTAAGGACAGCTTTTGGCACTAATTTTGTGTCAGAAAAGGGATGTTTTTCATGTGGGGATAAGAGATCTCTTACATGCAAACATATTATTGTTACAAAGATGGTTCAGGGAGATACCATTCATGGTTTTAAATGGTATATCTCCAACTATGTCAACTGTAAAAGTATAAACTTGATATATTTAATAAAATGTAATAGATGCTTGTGTCATTACATACGTGAGTCAGCAAACAGTTTACATATTAGAATGACCAACCATAGGTTTGATATTTTACATAAAAATGAAGATAGACCAGTTTCTAAACATTTCAATTTACCTGATCACTCGATTGATGATTTAAGAGTGGTTATATTGGAAGAGAATTTTTCTTCCATGTGAGAAAGAAAACAGAAAGAGAGCTTTTTTATTTTTAAATTTAAGACATTACATCCTCGTGGTATGAATATGAATATAGGTACTATCACATCTTTGAATTACCTGGTTTCCTAGGGATTTTTTTATTTTTTTATTTCCTAAATAATTGTTTTTTATTTTTTGTTTCTTAAATAATTATTTTATAGGTGGACTAGCATGAAGTAGAATAAATATAAAGTGTATATAAAAAGTGTATGTGCATAAGATATATATGTATATAGTAAAATATATGTATATATATACAGTTTTTTTAATGTGTGCATATATAATAATATATATTTTTATTGTTTTTTGATATATTTTAATATATAATAATTATGTATGGTTTTAGTTTTTTAAAATATTTTTTGTGAAAAATTTTTTTTAATATTTTTTATACAAGTTTTGTAAATATATATATATTTGTACAATGTTTTTAAAGATTTTTAGCCTATGGGAATTAGTTTGTTATCTGATACGTAACTGTAATATTTTAGCAGTTAATTTCTGTAAGTATCCATTTTGCTTTCTGATGAAAACCAGTCTGCTGGTTGAAATGTTAAAGCTTTTTTATAGAAGTAATTCTGTGTTTTTATTATATATATATTAAAACTATTAATAGCACATACTAAGAGTTGAAAAATCAATATATCTCTCCTCCCCACTTTTTCTTTTAGAAAACCGCTAAAAAAATTATTGAACTCACTCAATTTTCTAGCTGCTAACTGTTGATACTTCTAAACATTTATCACCTTAGCGTTACCTTTTCATAAAAATAGCTAGATATTAATTTGCCAAGTAATTTTCTTAGAGGTTTACAGTTTAGATATCTAGTCTGAAGAATTAAATATAATAGTTATTAACATTAATGATAGTTTTAATACTTATATCATTGCATGGAAGTGACATGGATCCTACATTGAGGCTTTAAAAAATTGTCACTTAAGAATGCTTGTAAAGTTATAAAAATAGAAAGGAAAATATAAGACCAATAAGTATGTTCTTCAGTTTGTTAAATCTGATTCTATAGAATGTATTATTATAAAATTTTGTTTTGCTCTGTATAGCATATAAGAAATAAATGAATAATAGCACACTTTTAAAAAGTATTTTATGCCAAACTTCAATGTGGTTTTCATGGGAGCAGCAAAGATTATCTCAAATTCTCCAAAGAAGTATCACATAATGTAATTTCAATGGAAAAGTATAACTGATGATGGAATATAATAGAGAGATACAATTAGAAAAATGTTGAAGTCTTTTAGACAGAAAAAGTTATCTGCAAAACAAGATGGACACCATATAAAATATTAAAATGTAGAATAATGGACCAACATGCTCTAAATATTAAAGTAAATTTATCCTCAGATTAGTTTGTTTAAGCATAGAAAAACTCATCATTAATGTATTATTATTATTGTTGTTGTTGTTATTATTGTTGTTATTATTATTATTATTATTATTATTATTATTATTATTATTATTATTATTATTATTATTATTATTATTATTATTATTATTATTATTATTATTATTATTATTATTATTATTATTATTATTATTATTATTATTAGTATTATTATTATTATTATTATTATTATTATTAGTAGTAGTAGTAGTAGTAGTAGTATTAGTATTAGTAGTAGTAGTAGTAGTAGTAGTAGTAGTAGTAGTAGTAGTAGTAGTAGTAGTAGTAGTAGTAGTATTTACTAAACAAAGATATATACATACAGGTATGATCTAATTATTAAAGTCAATGAATGGGCTAGATTTATGATATTATAGTCAGAGGTTTGTCTGGACTGGAGTTTTAAGGGAGACCATGTAGTTGCAAAAATGTCTGGGTGTGAAATCTTTCTGTCTCTGTTGCTTATCTACTCAAGCTTATTGGAGAATGTACCTGGGTGGCATCAAGTGTTGTTACCAAGGCAGAAAGTACATCTCATACACCAAAATGCATAAAAGACTAAATATAGTTGCATGGATGGTGGGTGTGGAACCAATGCTATTGAATACAATCCTGTTGAGCATAAATGTGTTCAACATGATCTTTGTTATCAGTGCTACAGCTTGACAAGTGTGGAGTAAATGGAATAGTGTTTCCAACTCCCTGTGGCACAATCTGCAGAAAGGGTCAATGCTGGTATATAGACTGCAATATTGGAGAAAATGGGAGGTGGGTAAGGTATGTAGGTTGAACTTCAACAGGAAATTGAAGAATTTGGACTCCAATAACCATTTCTTAAATCAATGAGGCAGGTGTTTGTTGTTAATTGTTAGCATTGGGAGAGGTTGTCAACAGGTTGATTTTGGTATAGCATGTTATATAAAGTCCAATAGGTAAATTTACTTGCACTAAGTGAAAGTATTTGATTGTGAATCTCTTGTGACTGGCTTATGAGAAATCCATGTATAGGAGGGGGCAATCCAATCTCTAGGTGTTATATGTAAGATACATTTCAGTTCTGGAAAGCATTGTGTAATGGTTGCTAAAAGATTTACAATTTTTAAATATGAAATACTCAGATGGAGTGAAGACCTAGTCCATTCTGGGTTGTGGGGAGAATTAGTAATCTCAGAAATTGAGACTGTTTTTCTGCACCATAATACGTTGCTGCCCATTGAGGAGATTGATGAAATAAATGCTTTAGTGAAATTAATGATTGGCAAAAAGTAAGATATTTTTGTAATTACTAACTGGTTAAAGAGGTTCAAGTATAATGAGAGATATGTTTTGGACAGGGAGGAGGTTATTTGCTCAACATTATCTCTTAACTTCTTCTGATTTTTTTGTCTCACACCGATAGCTCCTAAATAAAAGGGAAAGCCAAAAAAAGCAATAGGTTTACCTTGGTAGATTTGTGAATGTTGTCTGCCTGTATAGAAAAACCAAGCAAACATTTTATTGACATTAAATTTGAGCTTAAAATCAGTAATATAATCATTAAAGATTTTTTGCAAGATAAGCAGTTGTTTTTTAGAGGTAAGAAAGATTGTTACGTCATCATATAAGCTAGATATGATAGATAGATGAGTATGTGGAATTTGTATGCCTGGAATTTTTAGCTGCTTTTATTTATGAGGAGATTGTACATCATAAATAATAAGGCACTATATGGTGATGATCCATGTGGTACTGATTGACTGGGAACAAATAAAAATGATGATCTTCCACTGAGAGTAATGTGAATTTGCTGGTTTAGTAGTAGGTTGGTTAACAGATATAAGAAGATGTGGAGTATTATTGTGTTAGTGAGTATTTGGATTAAAATATCAATGAGGAGTAAATCAAATGCAGCTTCAATGTCAATTTGGACATTCATTGGAGCATACTTTTTTTGATCTCGAACAGAATTCGATATTGTTTCAACTAGAAGTGCAGCTTGGCCCTGACAAATTGCATAGGTAATATTAATGGAAAGAGATATGATTCTATTTTGTCTTTCAAAACCATTTTGATGCCAATGGGACCCATGGAAATGGGATGTAAATTAGAGGAGTTGGATATTGGGGTCAATTTTTTGTTGAATGGACAGAGTTTTTGTGATAGTTTGACAGGTCATACAGGTATGTAGTTGCAAATCTACTTAAGTTTGAGAAAACAATCTAAGTATTTCATGAGGCTCAGGATGATGTGTCAAATATAGTGACTATCTCAGTGCAAAGTTAGTAGAATGGAAAGGGGTCAGGTGGCTAATTATTTTATTAAAATATCTATCACTTCTCTCTTCCTCTTTTTTTGGAATTGGAATGATGTTAATTTTTATTACTTTTTGTAAATTTTAGCATCTACTTTCCACTTTAAAAAAAAGTGTGTTTATATAATAAATATTATGTAGACTAAATAACACTCTAAATTCTAATCAAAATTTAATACATTTTATATATGTTAAACACATGATCACATGAATAGAATGAAGTCAGTAAATAATTCTATACATAGCTAAGATGTAAAGAAGTCTTATCAAGGCATCACCACTGTTTATACAAATTTAAAAATATATAGAAACTTAATTGATGACCCCAAAACATATACAATAACTTTCAAAGCACAGTGAATCTCTGTCAGCCTAATGTTGAAATGGCCCCTCATGATAACTATGACAAGGTTAGTCTTGTGGGAATGTCACATGATATTGAGACATGTGGTTATTACAAGGATAGATTCTTTAAATCTGGTTATATCATCATAGCTCTCAAAATTTAAACAAACGGTACTGCCTTAATTTTTCTCAGATTATTTTCAGCATGCATTTGAGTCACTAATAGCTAAAGATGCTTATAGAAGTTAGTGGTATTATCCCTGTAATATTCACTGATGTCTCATAAATCCTCCAAAACTTAATATTGTGAGAATTGTTCTATTTTGTCAATGAGGCTGAAGGACACTATAAGAACTGGTAACTTTTATTATCAATTAATATAAGAAATTATTTAGATCTACATAGAAGATCAATTGTTAATGGCATATATTAGTATAATATTATCATTTATATGAATCATTAGAAGATTAAAATCTACATTTACTTTAATAACATGATAATGAAAAAAGAATCATAAATAATCTTAATACTGATGTTTACCAATGATAGACTTGGTTCCATATGAATATTATAGTTACCTTATTTAGTATAATTTTGTTCCATTTTAGAATAAGTCATATATAGAGAGCCTGCAAAACAAGCTCTTAACAATCTTTGAGAATATCTTCAACCCCAAACCGGTTTCTGCATCTAGCATCATCAGTGAGGTGCCAGGATATTCATTAGATTAAAAATACTTAGTTCAGTCCCATTTGAGTTATATAGCTGGATTTTTAGACATATGGATGTCTGAAAATTTTAAATTTTCTTCTCAATAGTTGTACAGTAGATAAAGTGCTGGGTTTGTCCTAGTTTTTTTTAATCTAATGAATATCCTGGCATCTCACTGACGAGGCTAGATGCAGACACCGGTCTGGGGTTGAGGATATTTTCAAAGCTTGTTAAGAGTTTGTTTTGCCGGCTCTATATATAACATTTTTAAATAGGAGCTTTATTATAATTGAGTCATGTGACATCTGACGATTTTTTTATCATTTTAATAGGTTATATATTAACAGCCATGATAGCAGAAAACTCACTTATTTTGATCTTTACTAATAGAATCTACAACTTTAAAAAAAGTTTTAAACTTGAATCAACTTGATTAAAAAATTATATATAGTTGCTGTATATTTTTATTTCTAATTATTATAAGAAGTTATCACTCTTATTAAGCATTATACGTTCAGTGCAGGATGTGAATCCCCCAAGTTTATTTTAAAACTCCTGATCTGTAGTCTGCCCCACCCTCACATCATTTCAGAAATTTTATTATTTATCTCAGCTTTTTCTAGATCTTATACTGACATTTATTGTCTTTTTCGACTTCATTTTAGTTTCTTAATTGTTTTAATAATATCAATGATACTTTTTTGTTCTCTCAGTATATTTTTTTTAAATTCTAGCATACATTTTTTATAGTTTGATAAGCATGGGTTGCTTCTCTATTGAATGTCTAAGTCTGATTCATTACGTAAACACCGATAGATCACAGATATTCTATTTGTGAGTGTGGGTGTGTGTTTGAAGGTATGAGTATATTTTAATATTAAGTGAAATAAATCATTCTAACATTCAAGCATCCAAAACTGAAGAGTGCGTACATTTCCATTCATAAAGATTAATACATTGTGCAGGCTTAAACCTGTATTTATATATGTAATATATGCGGGGTTCGAACTCAGACTTCACACGACCCACCACTCTCAGTGTCATCTCATATTGCTGACCCACCTGATCACACACATATTGAAAAGATAAATAATCACCAATACACGTATGCCATGCTAAACCAGCAATCATCAGTTGGTCTAGATTATTATTCTCACACATATATGTAATCAGTACTCAGCTTTATATTAAGATAGCCAATATTTATACTTTAATGGACAGGCTTCAAACTATTCCAACTCACAACTCTTTAGCCTTCCATTTCATTGAAAATCTGATGATGGAACGTTCAAAGCCCTTGATAGTGCCAAGGTTGTCATCCTACCCATGTTGACATATTAGTCACTCTGACCCCTCATGAAGATATAATTGAGATTTATTTATTAAAACATGAGAATCAATTCAAACAATTTTAACATTCTACTATAATCCTTAATCAAATTTTAAATTACGTTTGTCATAAGCACTTCACCCAAATTTATGTTATCCATTTGAGTTGCGTATATCTTTAAATATAGAATATAAAAATCTTTATATAATTATACTTTTTCACTTTTTATATATAATATAAAAATATTTATCTCTGTAATTACACTTTTTATATAAATAATTATTATTTCTTCTTGTTAACGCCCTAAAACAATGTTTTCCATCGTGGAATGTAATAATGAAGAATACCCACTGTTAGAGTGTTTTGTTCATTGTTAATAAAATTAGTTTCATTATGCTAGTGCTAGGAGAAAAAGAAACCCATAATAATTCACACAATTATTGATCTGAACTATTTTCATTATTGTATTGTTTGTTAAAATTTAAAATTATACAATTAAATTGGTAGCATATTTAAAAAAATTGAAACAAACAACAACAAAAAAAAATCTAATTACTTTTACTGGAACAGATTTCACTTAAATTAGGTTTATTGTTAATGTCAAGGTCGGATTCCAGAATTCTACTCATCATTAATTTCACTTTTTCCCTGCAGCTTTGTTATAATTATATAGTAAAATATATGCCGCAATATGTAGTTATAAATATACGCGCTGATTCTCTTTTATTATTTATTATATACGAAGATGATAGACGATTTTTTAAAAATGAGAATGTGTTATCGTCTGGTAATTATATGCTATTGCCTTGTTTCATTAATACATGTATGCCAGGGGTTCCTAATCTTTTTTGACCCGCACCGCTAACAAATTTTATTGTGTTCTCACACTCTTTAAAGTAATGATTTATTTAAGAATAAAAGGAGTGACCAATAAATTTGTATAATCAATTTTTAATAATATATAAACAAAAATAGCGTTGTTAGCCGAGAGGTCATCGCAGCCGCCTTGCAAGCAAGTAGTTGTTTGCAGACGGTTGTGGGTTCGCCTCCCGGACGATGCTATGACACATAAAAAAATAAATATATATAAAAAAAATATTGCAACAAATTAAAAGTTGCATAAACTCTACAAAAAAAAAAATTTTTTTCATCTATGCATGAAATTTCTATTTATTGCATAAAAGGTTTTCAAAATGTGACATTTTGTTGCTGATAGAAATTTGCATGTCTGTTTGTGCACCCAAGCGATTTCTAGATTTTGTCTTTATTGACAAAAGGACCCTAAATCCAGACTCACATAGGTATGGAGTCATGAATGGGATAAACACAGTTAGTGTTTTTTCACCAAATTTTGGAAACATGTCTATTGTCGAAGACCAATATTGTTCCAAAATTTTGCTTTCAAACTGCATTTTAAGAACAAGATTTGTGTGCAGTTCAAAAAGGTCTTTTTTCAGCTGTTCATCATCTGACATATTATCCAAATTGAAGAAGTAAAGATTTATAATCCATTTTCCTGAAATTTCCAGTCCTCTTCTTCCAAAATATCCATCAAATGACTTTAATAGTATTTCCAAATGATCCACAATTTTTTCACACACACTTGGAATTAGAGACTCGTCATCATCAGCCATTTCTTTGTGTGATGGCAAATTTGAAAGATTCCCTTTTCTAACTTGTCTACACCAAAGATGTAACTCTTTTTGGAAAGCATTTAACTTTTCCCAACTTTTCAATATGTTTACATTTTTCCCTTGGATATATACACTCTGGTCATTATACAAGTAAAAACATCACTCAAATAGGCTAACCTTTAATTGAATTCTTATGATTCCATTTCTCCAGGCAGATCATAGTCACATTCCTTTAGAAAAGCTCTGACTTTCACAGTTCGAAGAAGCACAGTAAAGCTCCCCCATGCGACAGCTAGCAGACTTCCATGTTGAAAACCAAAGCTGCTGAATGCTCACTTCTAAAATCTTTACAAACCAACCTAAAGAGGTGGTGCTTCAGAGCTTGACTCCTAATCCAGTTGATGGTCCCCACACAAGTGTCCAAGACTTTTTTCAACTTTGGAGACAATGTTTTTGATTCCAAAGCATGTCGATGAAAGAAAACTGTGGATACCATGCATGTGTGCAATTTCTTGTTTCATCAGTGCAAAAAATACTGATTTATTTCCTGGCATTGCAGGGGCACCATTAGTACACACAGAACCAATAATTTGGATATTTAAACCATTTCACTAAGAAGTCTTTTATCTTCAGAGAACAGAACAATTTCTTTATGACACCATCATGGACATACCTCACTAATGCAATGGTTGATTGCAATTTGCAACATCAGTTATGTCATCTAATTGGAGAGAGATTTTCAAGGGACTAGCCCTGATATCTGTGATAACTTGGTCCAAACTCAAATCACCAATTCAGCTCTGAATAACATTATTTAATAACAGCACTAATTTAAGTCTGTTTGAGGCTTTTTTTCCAGAACCATTGTTGCAATTTCTAATGCCCACAGTTTTCTCACCTCTTCTACAATTGTATGGGGCTTCTTGTATTTGGCTACTTTATATGCCAAGTGGTATAAAGTCATCAGCAATGGTTTGATATCAAATACAAATCGTAAATTTTGGAATGGTTGCTCAAGAATCAAAATGCTCTTTTAGTTTTCAATGTTTCAACATCATGGCTTGCAACATCTTGTCCACCATGCTAGTTGTTGGAATGTTCTGGCAGTTTAGATGGCTTCACATTTGTGTTTGAAAATACAGTGTCATAAAGTATGCAAAGGGGTTTTTTACAGATTCTCAGTAGTTCCACTGCAAGTGAAACCAAACTGCATATAATCATCATTTCATTTCCTTTTTTTTTTAATAATGAAGGGTTAATTAATAATTTAAAAATCATAATCTGAAAAAAAAGAATAAATTAGAAGGAAAAATAACAATAAGTAAAATAACATTAAGTATAATCACTCTTTATTTGAGGCTCAAGAGAAATTAGCATTGCATGAACACAGAATCAACATGTATTGACTACCATAGCATCATGCATGGGTTTATATACTCTGTGAAACATTCTAGAACATTCTCAAATATACATCACATGATGTCATTGATTAATTCTTAATACTTCTGGAAGTTTCTCAAATCATAATCACATGAATACATTACACAAATAAATGATAAAAATAAAAATCAAACATAATTCTTGAATATATAAGACAGCAGCCTTAATATAAACAAAAAACTGAAATGTTATCTCACACCCCCTGAAATGTCATCTCACACTCTTGGGGGTGTGAGAACTCCTGGTTGGAAAATCCTGATGTATGCAATATAAAAATTAAATAGATTCTTCTGCATTTCAAATGTATGAATGTAAATATTGTGCAAATTATGGCAATGATTAGAGAAATGCATTTCTGTCAATTCTCAACTATTATCAATCTACTGCTGGATAAAGATGTATCCAAATTTAATTCAATTTTTTTGATCCATAACTTTTCTTCTTTATATCACACTAACACATTTTCTCATTCACCCATCTCACATGTGGTCTTTTTCTGGATGTTTTACAATTTCTTGAAATCCAGTTTGAGACTTTAACTATCTATCTATTGTAATTTCTTTTAGAAATATGTCTGGTCATGTACCATTGCAGTCTCTTAATGCTTTAAATAATATTACTGACACCTGTACACAGGGCCACTACATGCAGGGCACAAAGGTTCTTTACTACTAGGGTGCCAAGACACCAATATAAGTAATAAAATTTATATGTAAATAAAATTGTGTATATTTCTGAATCATTTTATCATTAGAAATACGTTCAGAAGTGTAAATATTTTTTTATTTAAATATAAGGGAAATATTTCTTTACTTAAACTTATCCCAGGGTTCAATTTTTTAGGCACAAGCTCAAAATATACTACATATATACTCTTATCATTATAGTAAACCGAACAGATCAATGCTTTTTTGTCACGATAATGAATAAAGCTTATGTAAATGTAGATTTCCAATTGACTTTATTCATAGAAACACATTCTGATTGTTAATCTTTATTATTTAAACTTGAGGGAAATATTTATTTAAACTAACTGTGGCAGTTACTCTAGCCTCACAATATATTTCCTATATACTCTACTATTGCATAAAACCGAACAGGCCTATGATCTTTTATCACTGCAATTAATAAAATTTATATGCAAATAAAAATGTTTATATTTCCCAATTTATTTAAATATCCTAATTTATATAAAAAATAACATATCATTATTAATAATTTACTTAAAAATAAACCTTATTTTAAAAATAGTTCCTCATAATTATAGTAATTTTTCATATGATGAAATTATCATTATCAATGATATTTTACAAGTCTTAAATGTGTTGTTTATTTGGGATTAATGGAAGAGTGTCTGCTTCTAAAGTGTCGGGTCTGGATTTGATGCTAACATTTTTTCAATGATGTTATCTTTCTCTTTTTTGTTATCATTATCCAGTATTATTTTTTTACATGTTTTCCTAAATTGCTTTTCCTATTTTTAAAAATATTGGTTTTTTAGATGGTGCATTATCTTTTTACATGTTTTACTAAACAATTTTTTTCTTGGATACATTCTTTAGTTAAAAACACACAACTGAACCATAATCCACACTAAGCTCAAATCTAAGAAAAACAGAATGAATAAAAAACATAATTTTAAAAACAATATTATTATATGCTAAATTATTTAATTTTTAACAGATTTCATAGAAAATTTTTATTGAATAAAAACAAGTGAAAGTATTTTTTTACTGTAATAAATAGTCTATTTATGTAAACCAGAGGTTTATTTCCTTCTGAATATAAAATGTAAACAAGTTTTGGGTTAGGGTGATTCTGATTTAAAAATAATGTTGGATTCAAAAAACAAAGAACTTTTTTTTTAACAAAAAGATGTTAAATATATACATGAGTTATATTAGCTGAGTCATTTAAAATTGACCTTCTTTGGTGGTCCTAATAAAATATAAACAATGCAAGGAAGAAAATTTAAAATATCGGACTATATATGTAATAAATTATAGTTTTTGATAATGGAATAACACTAGATAAAAAAAAGTAAATAGTAGTGTTAGTGAAAATATATTACTATTAAAGGAATTTAATTTTGTTAATAGAAAATGTGAATAATTTTATGCATGAGAGATTTTTGATGGGATTTCAATCAAACAACTACTTTTAATAAATTACTGACCTGCTAGTTAAAGTTGATCTAAATATTGATTAAAAAAGAATAATGGAAGTAATCCAGGCACAAAGCTCTCTGCTACTTGCTATAAAGAATAGAGCTTCTAAAGAATCATATTCTGGATGTACATAATATTTATGTAAGTAACTTATATATTAAATATTTACTGATATAATATCAGAACCATCCTGAGAAAAGGAGGTGAGCAGTCCAATGTTTTCATTACTATTACTATAATTTTACATGTAAACTGATTTATTTTAAAAGATTTTTAATCAAGATGGCATGGCAAGTCCAATTAATGTTTTATTTTATCATGTGTTTTATTCTCTATATTTATTTTATAGAAATAAATGAATAAAATATATAAGGTACAGAACACCTTAAATGACTAAAGCTATATTTTCAAGTTTTTCTTGCAAAAACACTGGGAAAAAAATGTTTTCAATTTACAAATTTTATTTTATAGAATGGAAGGGCACTAAAATTTACCTTGCACCAAGGTGCTTCATACTCATAAGATGGTTGTGCCTCTATGTATTTCGGTTTTGATCACCTTTTTAACTCTTAACATATATCAGGTACTTCGTTGGATTACCTGAAGTCCCTGAATTGATCTTAAATTGATAAATAAGAATAAAAGGTATTTATTAAAATTATCTTTTTTGGCTTTCAATGCAATACATTATAGGAAACATTAATATATATATATATATATAAAGAGCCTGCTATATATTAATGTTTCATTAATATATATATATATATATAAAGAGCCTGCTACTAGTTCTAAACAAGCTTAATTTTTTTTTTTTTAATGATAAATGCTACAAGAGAAAATACATGAAGCTTTTATCTATGATGGTCCCCATCCCCAGACTGGTTTCGGTCTGGGGATGGGGACCATCATAGATAAAAGCTTCATGTATTTTCTCTTGTAGCATTTATCATTAAAAAAAAAATTAAGCTTGTTTAGAGCTAGTAGCAGGCTCTTTAGATATTACATATTGGTAATGCAAGCTATATAGGTCATGTGATATATGACTGTTTTTACTATTATATATATATATATATATTGTAACACCACTGCCGTGCGGTTAAAGACCCCAGCCGCACTTAATTATGTGATCGACCGGTTAACCACCGATGATGATGATTACCACAAGCAAGAAGCCAATATACACCCTAAAATCGAGTATATATTCTTAATTGAACACTGACATAATAAAATATCATCCCAGCATTATATTTCCCAATTAAACGCTTCTTCTCTGCTGGGCAAATTATTTGTATCGAATAATTAGTTCTGCAGCCCTGGAATATTTATAAAATTTCCCGAATTATCACGGTACAGCAGGAATATAAATTATAGCACTTCCTTCCTTTACTCTATTTACAATACAGACTTTTATTTATCCATTTAGCTTACTTTATTTTATTCCTCAATTAATCAACTTTTAGCTCACTGATCTATTTTAATTCACTCTAAGTATTATTCCTAGAGAAAAAAAAAATGACTAAGTACTTCTTTATAAATAAAATTTAATTCAATTCCTAATTCTAATTAATAATAAAATCCTAAAACACACATATATATCCACACACTAACATAATAAATACATAAATATACAATAAAGAATATAATTCAAATGAAACATTAAATAAATTATCTAACTCAATTTTCTTCTCATACATTAATAGATTACATCATAAGTTCTTTAATATACTTCAAGTGTTACTTTTTAATAATTTAGTTCTGACTGTTTCTTATTTCAAATTAATTCTGAATATGTATTAATAGTTACCTAGGTATGATTTTTCCAATGTCGTCAACATCGAGAGGGAAAACCTTCCTTCTTTCAGAATGGTGTCCTTTTCAGAGTTCAGTGAATGGAGTGAGAGTTTATAGTCTTTTACGTGGGTTTGTTTTTAATTCCATTTTATCTTTCTCCCTTTAACATTCTACTTCAATCTCAGAGATCTCTTAACTTCTTCATTTTGTTGTTATAAGTAGTGAGCATGGTTAGACGGAGATAAACAAATTTTATCATTCCTACCCTTCTATTATTATTTTTTAAATTTAGAGCAAAAAACACAATTACTTCTAAATCTCTTCTCCTTCTATCTTGTCTCCTTTCTACTTACTATCTGGTTTTTTATTTATTTTTCATACTTTTTTTTATTCCTATCAATCTTTTTATTTACCAATTTAATGTTTATTTTTTTTACAATTATAATTAATTTCTTTTTTTTAAATATTGATACTTTGCTTTTTCTTACCAATCTTTGGAATTGAGTTTACTTTATTTCACAATTATAATTTCTTCCTGTTTTCTTTAAAAAAGAAAGAGATTGTTTACACCCCCCCCTTCCTTCTAACTTCTTTTATTTAAAATTTTACTTTAAAATTTTTTTTTTTTTTTTCTCTTTAACAAACCTTCTTTATATATTGAGAATCAATAATATATACTTGGCCTACTTGTAGATATTACACCTCCCTTTTTAAAATAAAACTACTGTTATTTTCTAAAGCCATTTTAATTCTAACCCTATCTTCCTTTATTACTATATTTTCCTAATAAACTTTGTACTTTGTATGTATAACTTCTATGATGAGATATCTTAGAGAGACAACTAGGTTAAACTATCTTTTTTTTATTTAACCCAAACACTTTTACCCGAAATTATCCAGAGATTATTTTTTTTATAAGACACATAATTTTCCTATTCTATTTTTAGTTTATTCTTCCAATACTTTTTACCTAATGAGCATCTTTAATTTTTTTTTTTATTTACCTTAGTATAGACAAGATTAACACACCCCTATTTTTCTAAACAAAAAAAAACCCTGATCTCATTCTAAAACCGACCTCATTCTGCACCCCCCTATCCTATGGTTTGTTTGCTCTTTTTTTTGTAGGGAAGGACCTATAACCGTGAACCCTAACAAGGTTAGAACAATTTACCTGGACGGGTAAAAAATACTTACCTCCCTACCCCCTATTATTAATAATATTTCCTGTATTTAAAAAATTTAAACCAACCACAAAATTTAATTATACATAAAACCCCAATTCTTTACTAAACTACCCCAAAACAACTTTATTTTTTTTTTTCATAACTAACCAAACTTTTTTTTTTTTTAAAAAAAATCCTTTTTTTAAAAACAAATTTCATTATAACCATAAAAAATTACAGAAAAATTTTAGAAACAAAACCCAAAACCAACAAACCACAAAATCCCATATTTTTAAAATTCCTTACATCATTACTTCTCACTCCCCCATCATTAATGTTCCTTATACATTTTCCTATTACACCCATTCAATCACTTCTTTTCATTATATATAATAAACACCGATTCCTTATAAATTGAAATACCAGTTCTTGTTAATTGGAATCGTTAACATTTTTTTTTTTAATTTTCATATGGCTCTATTATTTATTAAAATTATCCACACTTTTATACAATACAATTTTATATTTCACAATGTTTTAAATATTTTGTTATGTATATAAAAGAATGTAATCATTCAAAAGTACTATCTTTCTTATATTTTGGTGAATCAATAAAGGTCAAGTGAAATTCTTTAGGTGATTTAGGTTTCATTTGGGTAACTAATCCATAGTCAAACTACTTAAACATCAAATATTAGTCAGTGTATGAGTATTTACCTATAAATAGTTGCAGAGTAAAACGAGGTTGGAAACTGCTCAAACTTTCATCATCCAGAAATTAGAAAATCTGATTCGTACTGCTTTTTCTTCATTTTTCTTATATGCAGATATGTTGGAAAGGTCATTGTACTATATTGGGTTATTTATTTAATCTTATAGAGATAATAGCTGATATGATACAATATCAGATGTAAGATTCAAAATCACGACCACTTATGCATTTAGACTGACTAATGTTAATCTACAACATTTTAGGTTGTCAATTTGCTTATAACATGCATTTTATAAGATTGTGATATTCAATAATAAATATATCTAAGAGATACCTGGTAATTCAAAAATCAGTGTTGTAGCTGTGAAAAGTATTGATGCCTTGAGCAAAGAAATATTGTTTGTGGTTGTTACAAACATTTTGGAAAGCCAACTATTGAAAATTCTGATTCATTAATATTACAACTTTTTGGTTGTATTTTAAAACAATATTTATGTTTCTATTATTTGAAAGTATATATATATATATATATATTGGTGGAACTAAGACAAATGTTGACTATCAGTTTCAACAACATACATATAAGATGACAATAGAGAATGATAGTTTATTCAGCTTTCTATATTTATCAAAGTATTATGGGACATGTATGTTGCCCATGAGATTTTAGTGTATTAATGTATAAAGCACGTGATAAAAAACGTAAGTTCAAGGAATCATATGCTATAAAAAATTCTGTTGGTGCTATTAATGCAATGCTAACAAGTTTTCCGATTAGTTATTCCTGGCCGATATAATGAAATGTTCGAATTTATCGCTTAATAGAGTATAACAATTTTTATACAGCCTTGATAAGGACTCAAACGATTGAAAGCGCTTTATTGTTTTAATGTTTCTCTGTTTTATACAGTAGTCGTATTTAAATATTGTGATTTAAATATATATATATATATATGAAATTTATTGTTATGTTAGTGTATATATTTTAATAATAGAAGCAGAAAATACATCCACAAGAAAAGACAGTATCTATGAAATAAAAGTGTATTGTGTTTTTCTGCAAAAAAAAATAGAGAAATTTATTTAATGATTTATTCTGAAAAAAAAATTTATTTAATGATTTAATTCATGAGAGTAGCAACTTTTCTCAGGCAATTGTAAACTCAACTTTCGAACACTTCGACGCTATTGTAAAAAAATCTTATCGTAAATGTGTTTTGAATCAAGATTATTGCTTTCAAGGACTACTTCCTAGAAAATGCTAGCTTGATTCAAAATGCATTTACGATAAGCTTTTCTCATAATAGCATCCAAGCGTTCGAAAGTTGAATTTAATGATTTGCATATATAAATTATAAAAAACACACATATTTGCAAGTCATATATCAAAATATGTGACAAAGATGGTTAATTAAGCTACCTAGCAGTATGCAAATAACTCATATCAATGCATAAACAAAACCAATAACCATTTCATCCAAAAACAGGATTCTCATCAAGTGAGAAAAATTAATATTTAGTTACCATCATACATCCGCACAACAACTTTTAATATTTAAATTAGAAATGTGTCGTTCTATTAAAGAAAGAGAAAAAAATAAACTCTTGAAAAATATATTTTTACATACATATTAAAAATTACAACCTATATGTCACTGATATAAATGAGTAGTTAATTATATATTCATATGCTTGTGTGTGATGTGTTTACATGAGTACATACATATTCCATATATAATTAAAAACAATCAATGTAAAAGAAAATTGAAACAGACAATTCTCTACAAATAAAAAATTATTTAATGTATTAACCGGCTTTCATATATTAATTTTTTTTTTATAGTGAGTTGTCTGTTTCAATTTTGTTTTACATTGATTATTTTTAATTTTATATATAAAAGGCAACGTTATAGCCAAATTTTAACGTTGAAATTTGATCATTTCAAGTATACTCTCATATATATTATTAAATATGTTTGTTTTTTTCAATTTTATATAAGGAATTGCCAGTTATGACAACACAATAGCTATTAAATCATTTTTCATCATCGCAGCTTTTGTTAGACTACCAACCAAATCCAAAATGACCATTTAGATTTATGTAGAGAGAGAGAACAAAAAAAAGTTATTCATATAAAAGGAGGCTATGTTACATCTAGTATGTAGTAAATTTCATTCTTTTTTAAAATGCGTTTTACATATATCGCAAGCTGCAAACATAAATGACCATTTTGCGTTACAGGGAAAATGAAAAGTGATTTAGCACTATTCTGTTAAATTTCTAAATCAGGAATTAGTATACACAGATATACGTGCATGCATATACACATATTTATGTACAAATTCAAATTTCAGGAAAGGCTAAAGTTTTCCCTAATTTTCTATCTGCAATAGTAAGAGCAATTCTAGGACCAAAAGATTATTACATCATACAATACGCAGGGTCATACAAACTATATTAAAAAGTGCACGTGAGTCTTATTTAAATCAATAAGTGATTATGTTAAAACATTATTGATTTTTATCATCTATTCGTATTTATTTTCATTTTATATTTTTTGGGGAAAAAAATGTGGGTTATTTGCAGCATATATTCCCTCCTCCCATGTTATTTATTTTGAATCAAATAAATATTTCTAATGTAAAACTTCGAAAATTGTAATTTTAAGAAAGAAAATATGAATATAATTGCATACATAATTCTCAGTTTTAATTCTCCTTAAGAACAACCAATATCAATTATTTTTCAACTTTATTGACTTTCACTATCTGCCTCAAGATCATTTGAATTTATTTATTTTTATTCAACTTACATTTTTAAAAAAAAAAATCCATGAATATGGCTCATTAAGAATATAATGCATAAAAAATGTGAATTATGATTATAAAGTTTTTATTATTTATAATCCAGACGGTCAATTATCAATTTTGATTATTTTGTGTACGAACTGTTATAGAAAATTCTTAAAATTTTATGAGGTTAATAATGAGACAGAAATTATCTGACAACTTCGATGAGGTCAAATAGAAATTTTCTAAGTTAATCAAAAATAATTTAATTCCAAAACATCTTTAGCTTGTAAAAATCTAAGAATATTCATCTTCATTTGTCTTGAATTTGAAATTATGCCTTAAATCTAACTATTATTTTTCTATTGATTTATGTACGTATCATTTATGGTTTTGATAACAGAATACTATCAAATCATTTTCATCATCCTATTATTGCTATACTAAGAAAATATAAAATAACCATTTACTTTTGCAGCTTCAGATACATATAAAAGAAGCTATTTAGCAAGTTTGAAATAAGAGTAATTTAGAAACATGCCCTCTTTGAAAGGGTTCATTTCCGCTCATTTCAAAACTCATAAAAAGAATCTACTCCCTCTCTCGCTTTGAACACAGACTTTCAAGCTTCCTTTAGCCATCTACTCTATCTCGTATAACCAATACACATGATCACATACATGTGAAATAGATAAATGATCTCCAATATACATATTGTATGCTAAACTATCACTTATCATCATCTCCCACACATATATCTGTGCTCGTATATTGGAGATTATTTATCTTTTTCACATGCGCGTGATCATGTGTATCGGTTGTATGAGATGGAGTAGATGGCTGAAAAGAGTTTGAAAGTCTATGTTCAAATACCCTATATTATATCTAGACTCCAGGTATATAAAGTATACTTGTATTATATATATATATATATAATAACACTGTAAAAGAAAATAATTATATATGCTTAATAGTCTAACTGGTACAGAAATACTGAATATAATTTGTCAATGTTCTATAAAGTTGTCAAAAGCAGAAATTATATATAAAACGTCAAATAATTTTGTATTTAATAATAATATATATATATTTAAAATTATGAAAAAAATACTATCGATGAACATTAAAGTTTTATTATCATTTTAATTTATTTCATATTTATAGCACTTATTAATTGCTTATTATATTTGTAGATATTTATGTTTTTTGCTTGCGAAAACGTATTACTAGCACTGTATATTAATGAAACTTTGTAAATAGGATATATTAATATCACTAATTTAAATCTTCAAACTTTAATTTCAAATAGTTTATATTAGTAATTTTTAAATGAAAATGATGCAGTCACTTCAAAACTATTTGACAAGAATAGCTGATGTCCAATTTGAGAATATTGTAAAAGATACTCTGATATTTTAATATTTCTTCAATTTATATGCGTATGCTTTTAGTAATAGATTTATTTACTCCAAAGCCATTATTATTAACTTTTAAAAGTATATATTAAATGTAAACAATTAAAATCAAATGAGTTTTTTTTTTTTTTTTTAGAAATGGCTTTGCTATTATGGCTATTCGGACTATTAAATGGTAAATAATATTTTTTTTTATGTTTATATATATATATAATGAAAAGATGATTGTCCCCCTGTCCTAGCTTCATGCGGCACTATTTTTGGATCAATATTTGTCTTGTAATGCTATTGATACCCAAAATTTTAAGGCAGACCACTAACATGTTTGGATCAAGAATTATGATATGAACGTAACAGTGCGTTTTATATTGTTTTGGATCGACTTCAGAACTCTCCCAAATCTTGCAAATCACATGAAAACGTTTTCACCACTCATGGCTTTATTAACATACATATTTTGAATTATTTTCAGTAGAAGTTTTGATCAATTTAAAACAAAATTGAATGTTAATGCATTATTTGACTATGAGCTAAAATATGGAACATATTGACACTTTTTGCATCATACCTCATGATCCACATGTTAGTACCTTAAAATTTTTTTGGTGAATAGCTAACCTAAGTTTCTATAACATCTGCATTGCAGATAGCTTGAACAGAAAATCAATCATAAATCATCTTTTCACTGGAAGTGTGTACATAAAGATTATGTAAATAAAATTGTCATATATATGGGTGTGTGCATGTCTATATTCAAAAGTTAATTTATTTATTTTTCAAATTGAATTTTTTTTTTTACAAATATTTGTATATTTTAACTTTCTCTATTCCAGTTCAAATATGTACTCCTATTACTGTACTACATTTTTTAATTTTTTTTTTGACTTGGGACAACCAAATTTTGTCTTTGGTTTTCTTTATATCTCAGTATTTTTCTATTTTTCCCTCTCAGAATCTCATTCAATTTTTACTTCCCTTAAATTTAAATCTTGCATTTTTAAATTCATGACTTTAATACAAAGGAAATTTTTGATAGGAAGACTATTCCTGGTGTAATGTATATCCTTTGTTTTTGTAAGAAAGTTTATATAGGTCAGAGTAGTTTGAGCTTAAATGAACCAAGACTTGCACAACATATATATGCATACAACAAGGCTCTGGCTGAACCATCCCACTCTTCTATTTTTGCGCAGCACACAGCTACTACAGGGCACCAGTGTATGCTGTATAACTCTCACATGGTATGTAGAGAATGGCATGAATTATAAAGGAAGATCAAAGAGGCATATTTTATCATCTCTGACATCCATGCCATGAATAAAAAAGAAGCATTTTACACCATCTCTAGAAAGTGGCAAATCTAGGTCAACAAAAATCTTACCCTAATTTACATAATTTACATCTTCGGATTCCATCTACTTTTTTGAAAATGAAGGCTCAGATCTTTGAAAGTGCTCAGAGTATTATAAAATTATCATTTGTAGATAGGGTAATTGTTTATCAGTGTTTGTAAATATAGAAACATTATTCATTCATCTTATCATTTATGTGTGTATATATTAACACAAAATATAGAATTTTTACATATATGTAACTAACACATAGTTGAACGTTAAATATTGAAAAAATAAAGGTACATAAAAGTAGAGTTAGGAATAAATATCTTATTTCTGCTTTGTATGTCCATGAAAAAGATACAGGCTACACTATTAATTTTGATGAAGTAAAGGTTGTCTTCTTTGAGAGAAATAAAATAATGAGAATTAAAGAATCTTTATTATTGAAAATTTATTATTCTGAATAAATTAACTTATTAAAAAATTTTTTTTAATATTAAGGGTGGTTGGGAGGTAAATGAAATTGTGGTTAATGTTTGATATTAATATGGTGTTGTTTTGTAATTCTTTATACTTGAGAAGTCTACTTGTAATAGTGAAACCATTGGTTGGGTTTTTAATTTTATTTTTTGGCTAGTTTGGTTGAGTTTTGGATTAGAGGTAATATTAATTATATATATTAAACTATAAATGCTTACAAATAACTGGTTATCATGTGTAAATTATATGAAGTAGATTGCACACTTAAATAATTCTATTAAACCTCAGCAAGTTATTGTTCAAGCCATATTTATAATATTCTATTAGTTTATTTAAGAATGAGGACTCCCTTTTTCTCTTTCTTTCTTTCTCTCTCTCTCTCTCTCTCTTTCTCTCACACACTTTATGTATACACATGTATGTGTACACACATATTGTATTTGAATAATTATTTAGTTTATATGTTTGTTGATAATTATTTTCATTTAATTTATTTTTTATTTTTAGTGTTCACTATTGTGTCAACAGCACTTTCTAAGAAATATCAACAGGATGTTCATCCCATAGATTCAGCTTTACTTTCTTCAAGAGATTCCAAAATATCTCAGGAAAGTTACTTAATCCGAGAAAATCGTGTAAAGAGGCAAAATATGCTGTGTGATGTGATGAAGTCAGGAACATTTGGTGATCCAACAAAGGGATGTCGAATGTACTATTCATGCACAGAAAACGAACCTATAGAATATAAATGTCCTAAAAATTTAAAATATAATAACCAGATTTCTGTATGTGATTTGCCATCTCAAGTTGATTATATGTGCAATTCAAAACACCCTGCCACTTGGTTTATTTACGCAAATGAATATCCTTATTATTTGGATAATATCCTAAATCCAAATCCCCCAATTACTCAAATTGATGATAGTAATGATGAAACTAATTCCAGCTATGAAGATACTGAACCTCACCTTAATCATAATGTAATTGGTCTTAATAATAATAATAATCAGCTTATAGAATCACAAGTTCAAAGAAAATTGGCCAATCCTAACTACCCAAACAATGTTTTAAATTTGAATGCCCCAACTATCGAAATAGATGATAACAATGATGAAACAAATTCCAGTTATGAAGAAACTGACCCTCGCCTTAGTCATAAAGTAATTAGTCATAACAATAATCAAGTTATGGAACCACAAGTTGTCAATCGAAGAAAATTGGTTAATCCCAATTATCCAAACATATTGGCACAATTCCCCACTAATCATAGAAAGTTTGTTAACAGTAATGTTGACTACATCGATGAACCACAAATGAACTTGAAATTGAGACAGTTTAACAATCAATAACAATATTGAGTCATATGATGAATTTAATAAATTATTTCTACCAAAATTATTTAAATAATCTATTGCCAATTTATTTTTATTTTTTACGGATTCTAACAAATGAATGATAAATCGTTATTTATTTATTGAAATAAACTGAAAATGAATGTTTCAGTGTATACATGAAAAAAATTTAAAAAAATAAACCTTTATTATTTTTAATTTTTATATTTGGGTTAATTGGTATTATTCATTGAGTCATTTCTTTTTTTTTAATCTGTTTTAAAGGAAAATAATAAAGAAAAGTTTTATTTACACATATGCACTAAAAATAAGTGTAGTGACCTTTATATAAATACAAATCGCAAAAATATTTTTCACATACCTAATAGTAAAACCACAAATATTAAGTTTAAAATGTTAAATTGTTATGTTTTCTTTAGTCTATCGAAATTGATAAACAATGTGACTAAGATTATTTTTAAATATGATAACCTGTTGTTTTTATGTGTAAGAGATGAAGAAAATTCATTTTCACTTTTTAATAGATTTATGTGGATAAAAGCATTTCTTTATTTATATATTTTTTATATTTTTAATTTTATATGTGTAACACTAAATTATCAAAATGAAGTGAATTTATTTAAATTAGATTTTCCATGTGTCATAGCATCGGCCGGGAAGCGCACCCGCTAACCCGGGACAACTGCTTTTAAGGCTGCCGCGCTGACCTCTCGGCGACCAATGCTTGACTAAATTAGATTTTATCTAAAAGAAAAGCTAAAAAAAATAGAATAAATTAAAGTATATAATAGAAATAAATAAATTAGCAGATCAGTTCTCTATGAAATATTCAATTTCAAATTACGGTGCTCTTAGATATCGATAGATCAGCATTACATACATAATTAAAAGTTTAAAATTTTCTCTAATTTTCTGCTAAAATTCTTTTGTGAATTAAAAAAAAAATGCCATCAGAAATACATATATAAAGTTTCAAACTAAATTGAAAAATTGTGAAGTGAGAACGGAGTTACAAAATTTTATTCATGTAGACTAAAATACAGAAGTAAGTTTAAAAAAATACAAAAATATAATAAGTAAATTATTATTAATTAGCCTACTGTGGTAGAAAGATATTTCTACATTAATGAATAATATTTCTGTAGTGTAATTTTTACTACACCACCCTCATGCAAGATGGGGACTGGTTTCTATCCACTTTTAACATGTAATCATGAACATATAACCAAAGACACGTGAAAAAGATATATGATCGACAAGATGCACATTTTGTGCTGAATCAACACTCATCAGTTGGCCCAGACTATAATCTTTTATACATATCTTTATTAGTGTTCAGCATATGTATAGATAGCAAATTACTAATGACGTCTTGGGTCATATGTTATGAGTTCATCCTTCAACAATGTGTTATAAACAGTTGGAATCAGTCCCTATCTTGTGTGAAAGTGGTGTAGTGAAAATTACACTACAGAAATATTATTCATTGTTGGATAATCTCTAGTCTAATAAATGACTAATAAAAATTATTAATATACTTTTATGAAATGATTTGTGTCAAAGTGTAAAGGCAACATCTTTGATACTTATCAATTAAACAGTAATAATTTGCTATATATATATATTGAACATCGATAAAAATATATGTAAGAGATTGTAGTCTTGGCCAACTGATGAGTGTTGGTTCAGCACAAAATATGTACCTTGGGATCATAGATTTTTTTCACATCCTTGATTTTATGTTTATGATTATATCCTCCTACAAGGCGTTAAAAGTAGATAGAAACCAGTCCCTACTTTGCATGAGAGTGATGCAGTGAAAATTACACTACAGAAATATTACTCATTATTGGATAATCTCTAGTCTAATAAATGACTAACAAAAATTATTAATATTGTGATGGAGAATACACATTCTAGTTGATAATAATTATTTCTCTGTTACTGCAAGTAAAGCCAAACTACCTTATAGAACAATTATTTTTACATAAATTGCATTTTGGTAAAACATATAATGCACACATATATATGCAAAAATACAGATATACATACATGTATAAATGTTCACAAAAATTAATCTGAGACAACAATTTATCAAAGTTGTTTCATCACACCATACTCAAACTTCTTATATTAGGGGAAATGATATTAATATCCAAGTCACTAGTCTGTGTCTAATTACTGTAAGTTGATGAAATGATTGTTTGTTTTACCTATACATGGATATTAAAACAGGCAAAACTCTTTATATGTATTCCCACTCAGTGCAAGTCAGAATAATTAATGGATGTCAGAAGACTTGTGCTTAAAATCCCCATCACTATAGTGCCTACTCATCCAATATCCCCATACTAGTTTCTAGCTTGTGACCTTTGTCAGTGAGGAGCCTTGGATCAGAGAGCACTGCACCTAGATCTTAAGATCTAATGCAACCCTCCAGCAGCCACCTTTTATCTCTACTTAACTACAAAACTATGAGACTTAAATTGAAATCACCATAATATTTTCAATCCAAGCTCATCACCTTATTTAGTCAGTCATATAGATCTGAACTCAGTTCAGTACCTATACATTTTGGTGTCTTTGGTTCTTTAATAACCATAGCCACCAATATTTTAGCAGGATTGGTTTTAAACCAATAAACATCACATGATCCCTATTTCTTATGCTTGCTCTTAACTATTTCCTGTTTTAATAACAGTTAAGAGCAAGCATAAGAAATGATGATCATGTGATGTTTATTGGCTTATACATGGATATGGGTGACTGACTATTTATTCTTTATTTGTCTAAGAATTTTTTCATTAACCAACTTTGTTACATATATTTAAGCTTATTTTGATATATACCTTGGATATCATTTATATCTAAGTGTGTTTTATAATTATCTTAGTTTACAAATTGCATTTCTACTAAATATCCATATATATATTATGCACATGACCACTTGCATGCATAAATTAGTCAGTAGATTTACACACACATATATATATATATAAAATAAATAAAATATCTGTTAATTAAAAACAATATTGTAATTATAATTGAAATAATATTTTTAACGGTTTACAAACAATTACAAACAATCTTTAAATCCGCAGAAGTACTTTCAGTTACTTTCTAACCTGCCTCAACTGCCATAAAATTCAAAAACTAAAAGCGGAAGCAAATGTCATCAATTCAAATTCCACGAATCTCGTATTTTAATGTTAGAAGCTTGTCGATTTATTAAATGCGTTTTATTCCTATTTATAAAAATTGCCTCTTTAATTTTTCTTTTACTATGGTTTCTCTCTTCGTGAAGAATTTTCACATTTTCAAAATTAAATTTAAATTTATATTTACATGTTTTTTCATGATCGAAGAAAACTGAAGAAGATATTAAATCGCCATTATTTTTATTTTTTACACGCTTATATAACAATTCGTGTTTCTTCAATCTTCTCTCAATGCTGAATCTAGGTGCAGTATTGAGAAAAGATTGAAGGAACATGAATTGTTATATAAGCTTGTAAAAAAATAAAAATAATGGTGATTTAATTTTGAAAATGTGAAAATTCATCACAAAGAAAGAAACCATAGTAAAAGAAAAATTAAAGAGGCAATTTTTATAAACAGGAATAAAATGCATTTAATAAATCGACAAGCTTCTAACATTAAAATACGAGATTCGTGGAATTTGAATTGATGACGTTTGCTTCCGCTTTTAGTTTTTGAATTTAATGGCAGTTGAGGCAGGTTAGAAAGTAGCCGAAAGTACTTCTGCGGATTTAAAGATTGTTTGTAATTGTTTGTAAACCGTTAAAAATATTATTTCAATTATAATATATATATATTATGCACATGACCACTTGCATGCATAAATTAGTCAGTAGATTTACACAAATAAGTGTGTGATTGAAGTGGATTCTTATCTTTAAACCCAAACAACAAAATTAAAATTTTTGGTAAAAACTTTACTAACATAAAAGAAAGAATATTATTTTTATATTATAAAGTGATATAGAAAGAGATTTTATTATACTTCACATTATATTATTAAATTACTTGCTTCATTCCAAACAATAAGCAAATATATACAATGAACCATTTAGCTCAAAATGTCAATCTAGTAAAAGAGAGAATAATCATAAAATAAAATAGGTATTAAGTTATGCAATTACATTTTTTTAAAACAACTAATTTACAAAGTTTTGTTATAGGCATAGGTAAATAATAGTTGTTAAAATGGTAAAACAACTTTTATCTTCACCATGGATAGATAAGCTGATCACAAAAAGAATGAAAGTGATATGTGAGTGTTGAATACATGTAAACACACACTCAAAACAACAAGGTTACCTGTTTTATGATAGTAATGATAGACATAATGTTAATAATATTACTGGTCAGTCTTAATTAGTTTGGCTCCCTGACTTTTGAATTTCCCATATTGGATTTTAGAGAATTTGACTTAGACCCAATTTGTACAATATATTGTTTGAATCCAATAATAATATGACATATATTATTAGAAAAAGCAAATATCAAGGAATATAATGAAGTTGAGAAAATATAATCATTATCTTAAAAAAAAATTTAAAAAACAAGATTTTTAATATTGTCAAAAATATTAATTTGTATATTGGTTGATAAAGTCTTAATTTTGAGAGCTAAATGATAAATCACATTTTTATACACAGCTTCTTTACATTCTTCTTAAAATATTGAAAAAAATTATATATAATTTGACTTACCTGAGTTAAATTATCATTTCAAAATTATTGAAATATCACATACAGGTGACTTCTATTTTTGCTAATCTTGTCCTTCTATGCAGATATCTGCTGCACATATGCTTCTTTCTAATGTAAAATTAATATTTCACAATAAGTATTGTATATCAGATATTATGCAAAGAGAACTTTAATAAATTGTAATTTATCAAAAAATAAAATGAACTTTAAAATAATTGCATAAAAACTTAATATATAATATAAAAGAGCAAAGAAAAAAGTGACAGGATGAAAGTCTAATAAGTTTTTTTAGGATGTATGCATATTTTTCCACATAGTGATAATTAAGTAAGAAAATCTTTTTTTTACAATTTAGTACAATTTAAACTATTAATGAGAATAGTCACAATACCGATGTTCTTATTAACCATTCTATCTTTTAATTGCCCTTGTGGAAATTCTTACTTGGTAGATCACTTTATTTTAAGAAATTAAGATTAATTGTTATAATAAATATGATTATAAGACAACCTTACAAAAATTATATATATATTGTAATGATCTGGAGACAGCTAGACTTACGTAAACTGCACTACAGGGCGCCATCTAGGCATTTGAACCTAGAAAAATTTATAAAGTAGGCAGATACGTAAGTCAAAACAAAAAAAAAAAAAATTTTTTTTTTCTTTTTTTAAATTTTGATTCCGGTCGTTAGCCCAAGTCACTAGCTCAGTGAGTAGCAGAGATAATAAAATATAACTTAATTTTATATCTTAAATATAAAAGAATAAAAGCCACTGCCAGAAATTAACACATAAAATATTTATTTACACACATATAAAATCATTCTAAACTCGAGGAATCGGTTTAACATTTTTAGATTTTTATATTCTTATTACTCTTTAAATTTACATTTATATAAATTTCAATGATTTTAATTTTTTTTTTATTTAGATTGTCAAGTATGAATAGACTACATAGATCTGCATTTGAAAATAAAACATTCTATCCCTATTTAACCCTAGGCTAAAATTCGCAGTCAAACTGGCATCAATCCATCCGATACATTTATGTATTCAATGTAGCATGAAAATACAACAGCACAAAGATACTATACTGTCAGGAATGGACATCTGAACAATATAGTTTAAGAAAACATTGACTCTTGTCTAATACAGGAATATGACGTCTGTATAGCAAGAAGAACAATAAAATAAAAACTCCATAGGAAGGGACCGCGATCCTTTTTGCCGACTTACAATCCCATCCATAGGCAAAGGGTTGGTGCAGTGTATACAGCGATTCTGCACGTGGCGAAACTCATACTACATCTACTAATTACACAAATACATCCAATCCATTGACCCAATTCAACAACGACACAAATAACCTAAGATTACCCTCCCCTAATATAACTTTACAAATCTATATAGCCATTCATGCCCGACTCAAGTTTAACATTTAAATACGTTCGCACAGATTTGTTTAAAAATGTTGGGTATAGATCGATTACATAGATTCCACGGTCAAAAACATTTCAAAATAAACATAAACAATCAAAATACAAAATTATTGATACCGACAATCGCAGAGGGAAACTTATAAGTAACCCAATAGTATTCACCATAAGATACTTGCGTTGTCACCAATAACTTAAAAGACATCCGAATAAATACATTTTAGATACTCACCATAAGGTATCATTATTTATCGAATGTCTATATATTTTGATCAAATATGAAAACCAAAATATAATTAACCGCAAATGAATCCATGCAAGCATCTATAAACAACTTAAATTTCATACATTTAAATAATCTTTACAATAAGAAAAAAAAATGGAAATGATGTTTATCAATCGGAAAACATATAAAATTAAACATTATTAATTTGATTTAAAAACTTACAAAAGTCAGATAAGAGTCCGTTTTAACATTTCAGTTGGCTTGTTTATCAATTTGTAAAACTTGACGAAAGTTCTTGATTGATTTTAACAATTGTTCATTTCAGATAGCTTATGGGAGAAGAGTCCAGGCCTCTGCTTTCATTAATTCCCACGACGCCTCCATTGGAAGGGAATGTTCTGGAGATGGCAATAGCTGGTTCAAAGTATCACAGTCTTTTCATTTGTTTTTTTTTTTTTAATAGAGAGTGTGGTATGTGCGTCATACCACATCTCTCAAACACAAACGCTGGAACTGTCAGAAAAAAACTGTATTTCCCTTTTTATATTATCCACAAGGATTCAATGAACAAAACGTCACTAGTCTATCACTTTCGTTAGGGTCCAAGCCAAGGCCTAGTGCTTCCATTGGTCAAGCTAAAATTTCTTTCTTCTCTTATCTAACTTTTCATCTGACTTTTTAATTACACAGCTTTTAGATAATTAATAAACAATCATTTCCATTTACAGATTACAGGAATTAATTAATACCTGTTTTTACTTTAACTTACGTTATTTTTTTTATTAAAATATTTTTATATTTCAATCTGGTATTTTTTTTATTAAAAAAAATACGTTCAGATACTTTTTTTTTTTTGTTTATGAAAAAAATATTTTTAAAGTTTAGCATCTGTGCGAATATATATATGTTTAACAAACATTTTAATTTTAGCGTTTAGTTTTTTACTTTTATTTGCGAACTTTTAAGTTTTTATTTTAAATTAATGTAACGACATATTTATATATCGCTACATATCAGTAAACTTCCTCAAAAAACAAAAACATTAAAAAAAAAAAAGAATTTACTTAGTGTTAGTAATTACATTACACAAATTTGTTATATATGAAAATTTCAAAAGGACAAAACTTTTTTTTTAAAAGACAAAACAGTAATTACACAAAAATATAATGATTAAAAAAAAAGTTGACTGTTGATTCCCTACTACCAGCTAAATTTCTGCCCCTCCCTTCCAAGTTTCATTTCTCCTACCTTTAAGTGTTACTTAGGCAAGTTAAACGATTAAATTTTAAACAAGACTTTTTTTAAAAAAAAATTATGATTTATATTTATTAATTACGTTTTATTTATTAGTTTTTATTCCTCGAATTTCTCTCTACATATGCGCAATTTTTCTTACTGGCAGTACCTTTTAACACAAAACTTCAAACTGCACCTCTACGTTAATACAACAACATAAATCTATACTAATTTTCAGAAAAAATATTACGGGCATGATTCACTTTCAAAAATCTCAGGGCACTAGTGGTTTATTAAAGATCTGGCCATAAGTTGGGTACAGTTAGTACCAATCAATGAACGTGAAGATCGAAACTAACCGCAAAAACAATATCTGCACTACAAAGGGCGCCATCTAGGCATTTGAGCCTAGAAAAATTTATAAAGTAGGCAGATATGCGCTGTTAAGATTCCACTTTCTTTAAATATTCTGACCGTTAGCCCAAGGTCACTAGCTCAGCGGAGACGCAGAGATAAAAATCTATAAATCTTATATCTTAACTATAGAATAAAAGCCACTCCACGTTGGGCGCCAGTTTGTAACGATCCAGAGACAGCTAGACTTACGTAAACTGCACTACAGGGCGCCATCTAGGCATTTGAACCTAGAAAAATTTATAGAGTAGGCAGATACGTAAGTCAAAAAAAAAAAAAAAAAATTTTTTTTTTTTTTTAATTTTTGATTCCGGTCGTTAGCCCAAGTCACTAGCTCAGTGAGTAGCAGAGATAATAAAATATAACTTAATTTTATATCTTAAATATAAAAGAATAAAAGCCACTGCCAGAAATTAACACATAAAATATTTATTTACGCACATATAAAATCATTCTAAACTCGAGGAATAGGTTTAACATTTTTAGATTTTTATATTCTTATTACTCTTTAAATTTACATTTACATAAATTTCAATGATTTTAATTTTTTTTTATTTAGATTGTCAAGTATGAATAGACTACATAGATCTGCATTTGAAAATAAAACATTCTATCCCTATTTAACCCTAGGCTAAAATTCGCAGTCAAACTGGCATCAATCCATCCGATACATTTATGTATTCAATGTAGCATGAAAATACAACAGCACAAAGATACTATACTGTCAGGAATGGACATCTGAACAATATAGTTTAAGAAAACATTGACTCTTGTCTAATACAGGAATATGACGTCTGTATAGCAAGAAGAACAATAAAATAAAAACTCCATAGGAAGGGACCGCGATCCTTTTTGCCGACTTACAATCCCATCCATAGGCAAAGGGTTGGTGCGGTGTATACAGCGATTCTGCACGTAGCGAAACTCATACTACATCTACTAATTACACAAATACATCCAATCCATTGACCCAATTCAACAACGACACAAATAACCTAAGATTACCCTCCCCTAATATAACTTTACAAATCTATATAGCCATTCACGCCCGACTTAAGTTTAACATTTAAATACGTTCACACAGATTTGTTTAAAAATGTTGGGTATAGATCGATTACATAGATTCCACGGTCAAAAACATTTCAAAATAAACATAAACGATCAAAATACAAAATTATTGATACCGACAATCGCAGAGGGAAACTTATAAGTAACCCAATAGTATTCACCATAAGATACTTGCGTTGTCACCAATAACTTAAAAGACATCCGAATAAATACATTTTAGATACTCACCGTAAGGTATCATTATTTATCGAATGTCTATATATTTTGATCAAATATGAAAACCAAAATATAATTAACCGCAAACGAATCCATGCAAGCATCTATAAACAACTTAAATTTCATACATTTAACTAATCTTTACAATAAGAAAAAAAAATTTGAAATGATGTTTATCAATCGGAAAACATATAAAATTAAACATTATTCATTTGATTTAAAGACTTACAAAAGTCAGATAAGAGTCCGTTTTAACATTTCAGTTGGCTTGTTTATCAATTTGTAAAACTTGACGAAAGTTCTTAATTGATTTTAACAATTGTTCATTTCAGATAGCTTATGGTAGAAGAGTCCAGGCTTCTGCTTTTATAATTCCCGCGATGCCTCCATTGGAAGGGAATGTTCTGGAGATGGCAATAGCTGGTTCAAAGTATCACAGTCTTTTCATTTTTTTTTTTTTTTATAGAGAGTGTGGTATGTGCGTCATACCACATCTCTCAAACACACAACACTGGAACTGTCAGAAAAAACTGTATTTCCCTTTTTATATTATCCACAAGGATTCAATGAACAAAACGTCACTAGTCTATCACTTTCGTTAGGGTCCGAGCCAAGGCTTAGTGCTTCCATTGGTCAAGCTAAAATTTCTTTCTTCTCTTATCTAACTTTTCATCTGACTTTTTAATTACACAGCTTTTAGATAATTAATAAACATCATTTCCATTTACAGATTACAGGAATTAATTAATACCTGTTTTTACTTTAACTTACGTTATTTTTTTTATTAAAATATTTTTATATTTCAATCTGGTATTTTTTTTATTAAAAAAAATACGTTCAGATACTTTTTTTTTTTTTTGTTTATGAAAAAAAATATTTTTAAAGTTTAGCATCTGTGCGAATATATATATGTTTAACAAACATTTTTAATTTTAGCGTTTAGTTTTTTACTCTTATTTGCGAACTTTTAAGTTTTTATTTTAAATTAATGTAACGACATATTTATGTATCGTTACAATATATATATATATATATATATATATTCATGTGTCAAATGCATTGACTGGGAAGTGAACCCAGACCATCTGCTTGGAAGGAAGTAGAAAAAATCCCCATAGACTGCAAAAATTGAAATATAATTGCTTATATGTAGATCATTTGATATATATATATATATATATATATATATATATATATATATATATATATATATATATATATATATGATACATACAAACCAGACATAAGATGCTGCTTAGAGCATAGGTTCACAAATTTTTTCAGGCCACCATCCCCTTTGCAAGACATAAATTTAGAATACCCTCCCCCCTAAGTATAACAGCTTTCCACGTCAATCTGTTTGATATTTTTGATATAAATAACTAATGATACTGTATGGGATGATGCCTACCCCCCTAATTCATACAATGTTCACAAGATATAACATGATATCAATGTCACACATCAGAATAAGGTGTCAACATAAACTCAATATCAATAACAAGAAGAAAAAAACAAAATTTAAAGGTATTAAATTTAAGTTTAAATGAATGAAATCAAACCAAAATCGATTATATTTCCTGATTTCTCCCTATCCAAAACTCTAATATCCTGCTAATTGGTACCATGAAGTTTTAGGAGGTATATCTTTGAAAGGCTGAACTTAAACCTCACCTATTGTGTGCCAATTTTGAGAAGGACAAAAAAACACTTTCAAAAAAGAAATGTCACTGCCAGCAAAAAAAAATCAGCATGTCAATAAATTTTCAATAAGGACATACAGAGATTACAAAAATAATAATAATAATAGTTTCATGCAAAGTAAATTTCTCTTTTCTCAAATAGAACAGTGTGTTAAAAGCAAACAACAACAAACATATATATATACACACCTGGCCACACAAGTATTCTAAATATTAATTTGGTAGAACTCTTTTAAAATAAAAAATTCAAATAATAATTTATAAAGAAACAAAAAAAAAATACAAATAATAAAAAAAAAAATGCAATAAAATTTATAACAACAAGACATAATGGTAATATATATATATATATATATATATACACACACACCATCTGGCTTCCTTTTGGTTACTTTCCATTAACCATCTCCAGACTTAGTAACTTTTAAATGCACTATAAACCATGACAACAAGGCAGTGAGGGCTTCCCTTCTACACAGCAAAATGTAGGGATTAAGGTGTTCATCATCATCGACTAGTCTCTGTGGCTACACGACAGCAGCATATGAGTCTGGCAAGTGCACTAACATTGGGAGTTTACTTCATTAACATTTTAATGAAAAAATTTAAGCATTTTTATAAATTCTCAGCTTTCTCTAGAAATTTTTATATTAATGACAGCAGCCAACCAAGAGTCGATCATGCAATTCTGGACAGACTACAATTTGAAACTAGACTCAGCTGTGCCTACTTTTATAAAGTTTTCCACTGTTTTACAACTAGAACATTTCTCTAAGTTCAGAAAACCCTTAATTGCCCAGCAAACAAAACGTAGCAAGGAAAACAATAAATTCAAGAGACACCCCCATTTCCTACTGAAAACCTTTTATTGCATATCTATAGCAATACAAATTGAGTACCCCTCTTTTCCTATTACAGCCATTATCTCCAATTTCTTGAATAATTGACCATAACAGAATTGATATAGCTTTTTACACCTTTCTATTTTCACTTCTTTTATTTTCCATTCAGAGTCTTTTAATTCCAAAAGGAGTTTGAAAAAAAAAAAAAAAAAAAACAAATCTGAGATATAACAAATTTTTAGATTCTCTCAGAGGATATTGGCCTAAAATTACTTTATTTTTTTAACAAAAAATATAATGCACAGGATGACCACTTCTATCTATTAGTAAAATTTAAAATTAGCCATACAATAATAACCTGCATTACTTTTAACTTGTTAATAGAGAAAAACCATCAAAAATGTGCAAAACATTTACAATTACTCTGACTAACCCCGTTTTAATATATTCTTGCACATAAATCATTTATAAAAAACCATAAAATCAGCAAAATAATGTTAAAACTAGTGGTTTGAGAGCGAATTAAATTCAATGATTGGTGCATCCAGAGAAAAGGCTAGACCACTTGAATGCACTCCAAATGCTTCTGAACACACTATCACACACCCTCTAGAAGTCTTCACTGCCCACTGTGGAGACACTGGTTTAGAACAACAGATATGACAATAAATTTGGTTCTTTTATAAGCCTTACAAGCAAAGGAATATTATACTTATATAAACAAGTAGAGGATTGCGAACATGAAACATAATTGCTTATGTGCAGATGATAAATATGATATATACAAAACAGACAATATGAGACATTGCTTTTATATGCATTACTTCTCACAAAATTTTTTATCCCATGTGAACAAAATATTATATTTATGTAAAAAAAACTGTAGATTGAAAAAAATAGATGAATTGCTTATGCTTAAAATTATTCAATACACACACAATCATTATTCTAAAGCATAAACAGCCCTATTCTTTATAACTTCTGTACAAAAAGATTTCTGCAGTTCTTTAAATATTTTTGATCTATTTTTTGTAGCAATATCAGGAGACTGAATTATTGTAAGTAAAATTTCTACTACTGAAAGAATCCTTATGAAATCCATTCAAAATTTTGCCACAATAGGTTGTGCTTTAAACTGAAAATTTTCTCCACTGTTTATTTTTATGTCATTTCTTTTTCTGTTTGAAAATTAAAAGTTTATAGAATCACAAGTTTGCTTGATGCTAATTTATGTGAAAAGCTCAAAGTTTCCAAAATATCTTTTTTCCTTTTGATTCTACTGCATTAAATGCATTAATAGTGTGATTAAGAGAATAACAAAGGTTTTAGTGACTAAAGTACTGGGAGGTTTTGAATCAAACTGCAGATTTCTCCATTGCGTCCCCTGCATACCTCAACCATACCAATGCTCAATTAATCTGCAAATTCAAAAGGTGGTCCCTTGAGGCAAAATTCCTCGATTTTTTCCTCAAAATCAATCTTCACTTCCCACAAATCAATTTTTGGTCTACCATAGGAGTTTCACCAAGATCTCTCCCATATGCCAGCTCTATAAAACTGACAATGAGACCCTCCAGCACTTCCTACTTAAATGTCCCTTTCTGCTTGAAGTGAGACATGTCATAAACTCCTGCCTTTCCTTGCACAGAAATATCATCTTTAACCTCCAAGAATCCATAGAAACAGGGGTCTTTGCAACTATTAGATTATCAGTTTTCCTGATCTATGCACTCTGGTTGCTCCAAGGTGCCATTATTTTTTGACCAGAGAGTCCAATCAGCGAAACAAAAGCTACTGAACCTAATTCACTCTCTCAAAACCAGAGATACCAAACTAGCCCCACCCTCACTCCTCACAGACACTTGGGCAATCCTCCAACTCCAATGCTTTCAGCCTCTGTCATAGGACTCAATCATTCAAATGTTTGTGACTTATGCAGTGCTTGTCCAATGAAAACATGCATCTCAGACTGTCCTAGACTATACACTGTTTCCTCATTCCACTTCTCATTCCCTTTTCACATGTATCCTTCCCCTCTTACCATGTTGCTTCTGAAATTTCAATTTATCAAATAATCACTCCCTTGTAAACCTTTTTCTAACTATATTTGTATCTTTTTTTTTTATGAATAAACTTTCATCACTGAGAAAAAAACAAAGGTTTTAGTGATTTTTTCAATAATTGCTTGTAGATTCTTCTTCTCTGCAGTAGCATCAGACTTTTTTCAAAACATAAACCAAAGACATATTATCTTTTATATTTATTTTTATTTGCTGTGCTATATGAAATTGGTCTAGAGCAAGTTTTTTTTTATTACTATATAAGTTTTCCTTTCAAAGGTCTCTATTAAAACAGGCAATACTCACTATATGTATGCCACACACAGCAAGCTAGCTAGAGTAATCAATGGATGCCAGAAGGCTTGTGCATAAAATCCCCATCTAGTGCTACTCATCCAATATCACCAGACTAGTTACTGACTTGTGGTCTTCTCATTGAGGAGCCTTGGATCTGAGAGCACTGCACCTGGATCTTAGGATCTAATGCAACCCTCCAGCAACCACCTTTTATCTTCATTTAACTACAAAACTACAAGTCTGAAACTGAAAACACCTTAATGTTTTCAATTGAAGCCCATTAGCTTATATAGTCATATGGGTCTGAACCCAGTTCAGTACCCATACATTTTGATGTCTTCAGTTCTTTAATAACCATAGCCACCACTATCCTATTAGGTCTCTATTGAAATTCATTTCAGTATAATTGCATTTAGATATTTTTTTTAATCTTTCATCATTTTAAAATGAAATTATTCAGGGCACATTATTTCTTCTATTGGTACTTGAAACATATTATTATAATCAACAATAGAACTTGTCAGATTTTTGAGGTATTTTATGGTCACTTCATAAGTCATTTAATATATGACTCTAATTTATCAGATAGTTGGAAGAGCTTACTTTTAATATAAATTATCATTTATAGAAATTAATTTATTGTTTAAAATGTTAAATTATCCACTTTATGGGTAGTAGTTGGTACTAATGTAATAATAATAACTGATGAAGTTAATTATTATTCCTTATTATAGGAATTTCTTATTATAGCTATTTCAAGCTGAATACAGTTTCTATGGTCATAATAATAAGATTATACATCTGAAAAAGTATAAGATGAATGGATTTATTTCGCTGGATCAAATCCCATATATGGATAAAAGTAAAATAACTGGAAAAATTCAAGATTTAGTAATTTAAACTGATGCATTGTAAAGATGGTGAAACATAATAATATTCATTTGATACCACATATTTACAGTAAATTTACTGAATCTGAATTATTACTTCTAAATTATAATCTTCTGATCATTTCCATAAAATGATCACAAAAACAATCGACCAAATGTTTTAACAGTGTTTACAAAAGGACCGAATAATGTCTTGCTTAGTGTACTTTCTGGAACTGTTTCCAGCCTCTATATTTATAAGATTTGAAATACCAGGCAATCTTAAACCTGGAGCCTAATTATAAATGTAGGAGATTTGAACTCAGACTTTCAAGACCTTTCACTATCCACACTATCTCATACTACTGATACACATGACCACACACATGAAGAAATGATAAATAATCACCAATATATGTATTTCGTGCTAAACCAGCACTCATCAGTTGATCCAGATTACCATCTCCCATACATATATATAATCAGAGCTCAGTTTATATTAAGATAGCAAATCCTTAAACTTTAATGGGAAGGCTTCAACCTATTCCAACCTCCAAGTCTTCAGCCTTCCATGCCATTGAAAATCTGAAGATAGAATTCCCAAATCCCATGCCTATTGACAATTAACAACATTCCACTTTCAGAATAAATTATGACCGACAACTTATAACCTCAGATACTATTAGAGATCCTAAAATTTGATGCCACATTCTTTTGCTGATCATTTGTGTGGATGTTGTAATTTTTATACAAAGCTGTATATTGTGTTTTATAAAAATTAATTTAGCTGTTCACCTCAAAAGTTTAAGGAAATAAGATGCCTGAATCATGAATTATAACATAAAATGAGACAGTGTGTTTTATACATTCATAACATCATCTTCAATGCTCTTTCTGCCATCTGAAATCTTGAAAACCATTAAAAATGATAATGTGACTCATGAATTTTACTGATGTACACAGTTTAAATTCTTTTAAGCATTTCACTAATAGTTTTGCTCAAGTTTAAACAAAATTTAATGTTAGTGCATTGTTACATCATGAGTTAAGTTACAAAATACAGTCACATGTCATGTAGTAACTCTTGACTAAGACACACTGATAACTTAAAAATTTTGTGAATAGTTAGACTATCTGGTTATATCTTGATTATTATATGAAAATTTTTCATTACATGTTATATACATATAAAACCATAAAGTAATGGCACATCAAACAGATTAGTATATTCTAGACATATTAAACCATTTCAATAATGTAGTTGAATTATCATATATATTAGTCTTTAACTTGGGTCAAAACATATATTTGGAATACAAATGGCAATATTTAGCCTAACAAACTACTAGTAATAATCATTAACCGATTGATCTAAAATAGAGTGGAGACAATGTTGTGAGTGTAGAAAGTTGAATATCAAATTGCTATAAAATGAATTATTAAATATTAATTTGATTTATATAGTGGTAGTAAATTACATATTGACTTGAAAAGGATTAAATCAAGACAAAAATAAAGAAATCATAAATAAGGAAAGTATGGATTCAAATTTTAAAAATATAAGTTTTAGTAAATCAGCCATTGTATATAACTACCTGTCATGTTGTCTGATTCACTTCACCAGTCTTCAAACTTACAGCAGTGAAATACTGCTATTCAGGATCAAGAAATTGTCCCTGAAGACACAAGATAAAAAGATAGTGTAAGTTATAACACAGATAATGATGAAGAAGAATTAAAACATGGAGCAAAACACATAATAAAACTTTTCATTCTTACTCTCAGTATGTTAGTTTATATAGCAACAATAAGCTCTTTAACTTATTCTGTTAAAAATTGGTTGTTTTTTTTTAATTTATACACCTTTTCATGAAGACATTCTGATTCTGGTACCAAGGTGTGGTGGTCATTGACTGATGCCCTTATTATTATGGGTGTTAATTATGACAGTTTTTCTTGTACTTCTCAATAAATACAGGTAATATAAAGTTATTCACCATCTGTTATGTTACTTTTTTGATTTTTTATATGTATCTTGGGGAAGTGTTAAGAGCCTATAATGTTCCCATGGATTGCATTATTGTTATTATAGTAATGTGGAATTTTGGTGTAATTGGAATAATCTGTATTCATTGGAAAGGTCATCTTCTACAGAAGGCCTATCTAATAGTTGTTAGTGCACTGATAGCTCTTATCCTTATTAAGAATTTACCTGACTGGACAAGTTGGGTTGTGTTAGGAGTAATCTCAATTTGGGATATAGTTGTTGTTTTTTGTTCCAATGGTCCACTGCACATTTTTGTAGAAATAGCTCAAGAGTACAATGAGGCTATTTTTCCAGCCTTGATTTACAGTCCCACACTGGTGTAGTGTATAGCAATGATAGATAAAAATTCTTGAGTGAAAAAAAAAGAAACAAGTTCCTGTACATGAGACAAATCATGTTGAAGCAAGTAGTACTTCAGCTCATGATGAAGAAGCTGTTTTTAATGATAATTGGTTAAATTCTATTCATGCGTGATCTGCTTCTTATCAGAATATTTCAAATAATCCACATTCACATAAAACTGTTGTCACACTCAAAATCAACAAGATCCTGCAGAAAAGGAAAGAGGAGGGAAGCTTGGATTATATGGTTTTATTTTTTACAGTGTTCTTCTTGGTAAAACAGCTTCTAATTGTGATGGGAATACAACAATGGCTTGCTGTGTGGCAATTCTTATTGGATTATGCCTGGCTTTACTGCTTCTAGCCATTTTTAAAATGGCTCTCTTGTCTTTTCCAATATTCATTATATTTGGACTGATTTCTTAGCTTGCTACTAGTAAACTTGTTCAACCTTTTATGTATAGTTTAGACAATGAGCAGGTGTTTATTTAGTAGGTTTAAAAAAAAAAAAAGACAGTAATACTACATATTAAGAATTAAAAGTAAAAATCATGACGTGTAAACTTAAAACAGAATTTGTCTAGTTATTGTGTGTTAAATTCTAAATATGTTGTTTTGAATAAATTATAAATATCAATTTCATTACCATATTTAGAAAAAATTTTCATTATTTATATTAAAATAAGACAGATACTTGATGTTTATAATAATGTCAAATTCAAAATATTTTAGGAGTATTAAAAGTAATCATTCATAAATGAATATGATGTATTGTTAATGATAACCCCAGCCCATTCCTCTTCTGACCTTTGACCCCAGTTCATAAGAACTAGATATCCACATACTAACTAGTGCCAAATTTTAACTTTAAATTGATTATTGGAATAAAACATTTCTAAACCTGCTTATAACTTGAAGCACTCTCTAATATTTGCTAGACAAAATTGAGCCCTGGATCATGGTGAACAGCTTAGTGCACTTTTTATGCAATGAGGCTTTGATGTTATAAATATGACATCAAAAAGCAACCAAAATGATATTTTTAATTTCGACATACATAGAATTTAAATAAAATAAATCTACAGCATAATTTATTAATACATTGTGCAGGCTTACACCTGCAGAGTTGTGGGTCATGTGAATGTCTGAGTTCAAATCCTGCATATATTACATAATTTGTTATGCAATGTTGCACTTTTAGCAGTCTATTTATTCAAATTCCTTCTAAATCATCCAAATTCTCATTTCGGTGCAGAAGTCAATTTCAAAAACTTTTACCAAAATAATGGACAGGTTGATACGCCATTTGAGAAGACAAACAAAAATATTTGGTTAAGTTGATCATTGGAAAAAATATTTTTAATAAGATTAGAATACGTAAGCACTCATTTAAAGTAATGTGGTGCAATAGTAGCACAACTTCCTGTCATGTTTATGACTTGATTTCAAACTTGGTATAACGTAAAAATAAAGTTATTTCAACAGAATCATGATATTTTTAAGATAGGCAGCCTAAAACCAACCCAGCTAACTATTCCATATTGTAATTCTATATAAGTTGGTTAACTTTTTCTATACAATTGTAAATGATATAATCACTAGAAATGCTGAGTAAGAAAAGCTTAAAATAAAAATGTTATTCTATTATGCTGAACAGCTTTCAATGTGTTAATCTTGATATCATATTCAAAGCTATGCTTAATGGATGAGAGGATTGTGAGTAAAAGATATAATGTAAATTTTGTGTAAATATATACAAATGAGTTATACGACACACGTTTTAGAGAGAGGGGAAACAAGATTAATTTTTATTTATCGATTTAACATTGGTGGTGATATATTTCTATCTTGCATTTAGAATCATTCCTTTCTATACATACAATGTGAGACAGTTGATTAAATATTCTAAAGATAAACACCCCACTGACCACCACCACCCATAGCCTTTGCAAGATTTCTTGCAGTCAAGCTAGCTGCAATGCTGTTTACTTAGGAGAATCTCATGCGAGCCTTTCAACAAGAGTGTGCCAACACCAATACCTTTATAGAATAGGTAAAAACAATCCAGATCACAAATCCATATTTCTAGAGCATGAAAACAAACATTTGAGGAATGATTCTATACACAAGATAAAGGTTGCTTGGCATATCGCCAAGAGTGCTATCTCCATAAATAAAAATTAATTTTCATTTCCCCCTCTCTAAAAAGTGTGCCATATAACTCATTTGTATACTGTATATTTACATAAGATTTACATTATATATTTTATATATAGGATATATGAACACAAACTTTCACGTGACCCACCACTCTCCACACTATCTCATAATACTGATACACTTGAACACATATCTGCCGAAAAAATAAATAATCACTATCTGGACCAACTGATGATTGCTGGTTTAGCCTGAAATATGTATATTGGTGATTATTTATTTTTTCGGCATAAATGTGTTCAAGTGTATCAGTGTCATGAGAGAGAGGGTGGTGGGTCATGTGAAAGTCTGTGCTCACATACCCTATATATTACATATATTGACACAGGTATATAATAAACCTGTGTGTTTCAGTTATTACATGGTAGAGATGTCTGCCCATTCCTTGTATATGCATTAAATGGATTATGTCTTGTACATAAGGGGTCAGATTGGCCTTAGGTCAACATGGGTGTGAGAAGAATCTCGGCCTCAGGGTGGCCTTTAAGCATTCCACCATCAGAATTTTCAATTGGATGGACGGTTGAAGAGTTGGAGTGTGGAGTAGATTGAAGCCTGTCCATTAAAGTATGAGGATTGGCTATCTTAATATATATCTGAGCACTTATAGCATGTATGTGTAGAAATGGTAATCTGGACCAACTTGCTGGTTTAGCATGAAATACGTGTATTGGTGATTATTTATTTTTTCGGCATATATGTGTTCCAGTGTATCAGTGTTATGAGATAGTGTGGAGATTGGTGGGTCGTGCGAAAGTCTCTGCTCATATACCCTATATATTATATATATAGACACAGGTATATAATAAGCCTGTGTGTTTCAGTTATTATAAATTTTATTTACAACTCTGTCATCAATTAATAATTGCTATAAATACGATAACAGGATTAAGATATCAAAAGCTGCAAGCAGCATAATATAATAAAACTTTTATTTTAAGCTTTTCTGAGGGTTCCTGGCGCTTATATTAATTACTATCCCATGTTGATTGAAAAATTGATATCTGTATACGTTTTGCTAGAAGGTAAAGCAAGAATAAAAAACTGATAAGACCTTCACTATTTTTTTAATAAAATAGCATTGGAGTGACTTTTGTTCTCTAGTGGGTTAATTAAATCATTTTATCTTATATATACATAAGATGTGCTCAACACGGCTTCTGAATTTGCATTCGAATGTTAATTAGTTATTCCTTTTTTAAACATTATATCTGAAATTTATTTAAATTATTAACGTTTTCATCTATAAGCCCCGGGAAAACTTTAAATTAATATGTAAAACTATTTATAATACCAAACAATAAATAACTGTATCTGTTTTCGTATATAATTGAAGCGTATTACTTTGTGAAAATTAAGTAATTAATCAAAAATAATTTCCACTGACAGTTTTTATTTTCTTATTATATAAAAAGATGTTTTTGTTGTTAAATTAAGTTCTTATAATGAATAGTATAATTAAATATAAACCGTCAACTTTTCTTTTGATAAGATTCGTGTTAAATAATTAGGTTAAAAACTATTAATTACGTAACATTAGCCTGGAAACTGATCAAACCTTTTTAATATTTATATTACATCAGTCTCATTATATAATATTTATGTAATATATCTACCTAATCACATTATTATTTGCATTTCCGTGTTTGTATCTTAAAGGCTGCTTAAAAATTTTGTTGTTAATTTTTTGTTTTCCTCCAAAGTTTTCTGTAGTTTAGATAATATTTCAGTGTCGATATAGTACGCGCTCGGCGCTATTTTGAAATTTAAAACACCTCAAAAACACTGCTGACACATGCAAGCGATAGATGACTAAAACTTGAAAAAAAGATGGGTGTTCGCCAAGATGCACATTCTCTTACACATATCTTTATCATTGTTCAGTATATATAAATGGGAAGTTAATATAATTTTAATTGATGTGTCAAACATACGTCCTCACAACATCGGCACAAACCACTTGATCGAAGTACATTAATAATTTTTATTAATCATTCATTAGACTAGAGAGTATATTGAAAATTACACTACAGAAATATTATTCATTAAATCTCTAGTCTAATGATTAACTAATAAAAATTATTAATATATCTATAGTTTAGAGTTCCATCACATTATGGGCAGATATGTATGTATGATACTCAAGTATAAGTATATTGTCTATATTAAATTTAATGTAACTATGAGAATATTTAAACTCAAACTTTCAAGTTTCCTACAGTTATGCACTCCATCTTATATAACTGATACACATGACCACATACACATGAAAAACATAAATGATGTCCAATATTCATATTTCGTGCTGAATCAGAACAAATCATTTGTTCACCATCTCCCACACATATATACAATCAGTGCTCAGTTTATATTAAGATAGCAAATCTTCAAACTTTAATAGACAAGCTTCAATATTCTCCACCCTCCAATTCTTCAGCCATCTATAACATTGATATCAGATTTTCAATAATATAGATGGCTGAAGAGTTGGAGGGTGAAGAAGATTGAAGCATGTTTATTAAAATTTGAAGATTTTTTAGCTTAATATAAACTGATCACTGATTGTATATGCATGGCAGACAATGATGATAAGTGCTGGTTCAGAATGAAATACATATATTGAAGAACAATTATCTTTTTCACATGTATGTGGCCATGTATAACAGTTGTATAAAGTGGAGTGCATAGCTGTAGGGAGCTTGAAAGTTTGAGTTCAAATCCCTCATAAATATATATGTATTATAAACTCAGAGGTAAAAAGTCAATAAACTGACCACACTGACTAATGTGTGTTGGTGAGCAGCACATCCATGTTCATATACTGTATGAATAATCACATAGTTATAACAGCTGCAATGACAAGAATGTATGAAGTGGATCTTAGGAATTTTCCCTGCTCGGTTCCTTTAAGGCCTCCAAGAGGAATCAAAGAGTCTTCTTTCAGTTAATAGCAAACTCCTTTCTATAGAGAACACTGGATTTCCACCAATATCCAGGTATTGAGAGAAGTTATAGAAAGGACAAATGAATATGAGATGCCATTATGCTTTGGATTTGTAGATTATGCAAAGGCATTTGATTCTATAAACATTTCTTCAGTGATTAAAGCATTGGATCATCAAGGTATAGATCCAAGATATTGTCATATTTTAAAGAATATTTATAAAAATACAACAGCAACAATTAAATTACATAGTGATACTAGGAAAGTCAACATTGAGAAGAGTATAAGACATAATGACTCCCTATCTCCAAAACTTTTTACAGCAGTGCTGCAAACAGTATTTTGTAAATTAAAATTGGAATCTAAAGGAGTGAAAGTAAATGGAGATTATTTAAGTCAATTAGATTTTGCAGATGATGTAGTTGTTTTTGCAAATAATGCTTTAGAGCTGCAGGAAATGTTGCAGGAGTTATCAGATGAAAGTAGGAGAGTAGGACTAAAGATAAATGTTAAAAAGACTAAAGTAATGTTCAATGGATTTTCTCAAAATATGAAAATAAAGATTGATTATGATGAGTTAAAAAAAGTTAATGGCTACAAATATCTTGGTCAGATTATTGATACAGATGGAAACATAATGGATGAAATTAATCATAGAATTAGAATTAAACTTGTTTGGAGTGCTTTTGGTAGAAATAACTTGATACTAAAAAGAAATATGCTTATGTGTTTGAAAAGAAAGGTTTTTAATAAATGTGTTTGACCAGTTCTTACTTATGGATCTGAGACTTGGACACTTAATAGAAGAGCAATACAGAGACTTCAGACCACTCAAGAAAGTATAGAGAGATGCATGTTAAGAGTAACAAGAAGAGATTGAAAATGCAATGTATGGATAACAAACAGGTGTTATTGACATCATAGAAAAAATTAAAAGGCTAAAGTGAAGTTGGGCTGGACATATTGCTAGAAGAGATGATAATATATGGACAATTGAAATCTTAAACTGGATTTCAAATGATTGTAAAAACCCAGAAAGAGACCACATGTGAGATGGATGGATGGGTGAAATAAGAATGTGTGCATGGGTGATATGGAAAAAAGAAGCTAAAGATCGGAGAAGATGGTTTGAACTGGGAGAGACCTTCATCCTTCTTCAAGTTTGAATTATTATTCATTTGCTTTAGAGCACCAATTATATTGCTTTTATTTTTATATGTTGTATAACTTACATTTAATTTCTTGTACATATGTGTTCAAGTCTCTTATAAGTTACATCTAAAACTTCAACTAAAATTGTACTTGCATTTAATCATATATATTAATATTTGTAAATAATTTTCTATTAATAAAGTTTATTCTATATATAAAAAAAAGAAATTCAAGTTTTCAGAACTTATCAACATGTATTGATAGTAAAATAATGCAAAATAATCGATGGACTAATGAAAAAAAATGTATGGTGAGGTGTCCTGATATCTTCAAGTACACAATTGAGCAATCTCAGTTTTTTTTAATTTTGTTTAGCTGATAATGAATTCAGAAATTGTAAAGTTTTGAATTTATAACTTTATTACTTTATAAAAAGAATCATATAATTGATTTCTTAGAATGTTCTTTATGAAGTATTACAACTTTATCCTTCCTATTGCATTGCCAAATCCATATAATATTAATATCACATATGTTCTTTAGTACTTTTCCAATGCTTTTTACAACCTAATATGACAGATTTAGAGATATGAGTAGAAGTTCTGAAGAAGCTCTCTGGGGCAATCGAAACTGCATTGTAAAAGAAATAAAGATCATAGATAATATTAATATTATATTCTTAGAATGCTATGTGATGTTCAAGTACTTAAGTGGATTTTTTATTTTCTTTGGATAGCAATTAATCCACACTCCCTAATTAGTATACAATTTACCACTATACTAAATGATGTAGAGTACTAATACACAATGTTAACAAATAATAATACAAATCATGATCCTCTTTTTGGATGTTCAACAGAAAACTATAATAAAAAATTTATGGTATATAAATGGAATCCTTATGTGGCTTCAAACATTTTTTTTATTTTACATTTAACAATAAATCCAGTTTGATTTGATCTTTCTAGTTGCATTAAAATGTCATCAGCTTATTCAGGATGACCTATGACCATTATTCTCATCTGTTTCATAAATGAAATTTTACAACAGATGAATGTAGATAAAACATGAAAACACATAAACACTTCAGATTTGCCCATACATATATGGTTCGATTGAAAATATAGGTGGATTCATTCTATATTTTCTTAAAGACTTTATCTTGTGTTTGAAAAAGTGGGAGTATTCATTTATATAGTGACATCTGCAAAGCGCATGTGTATCAGCTTATTGGCTTATTAATATTATAGATAATGATTGTTAGCTATAATGCCAAAAATTGTAGGATCTTAATAAAATCAATAATAAATCTATCTCTTAGTAGGAACTGCTACAGATTTCTTCATATTTTATTAATAGTTAAGCAATCTAAAACAAATTGATATGCTAAATAAATAAGAATAATAAAAACAGTAATAATAATAATAATAATAATAATAATAATAATAATAATAATAATAATAATAATAATAATAATAATAATAATAATAATAATAATAATAATAATAATAATAATAATAATAATAATAATAATAATAATAATAATAATAATAATAATAATAATAATAATAATAATAATAAGAATAATAAAAACAGTAATAATAATAATAATAACCATAAATTAAAACTTTTAATAACATTTTTACATAATTCTAAACTACAAAAACACAATATGCTTCCATTGTGCAGTTTTTATTTATTAACAGTTATTTAGAAAATTCAGAATATCAAAGAATTTTCATGAACATTAAAAAGATGGAAGTAAATCTTTAAAGAACTTGTAGTAATAAAATGTTTATCATATTAATAAGATGTTTTATAAGACTGCATTAATAAAAATATAAAATGACAGAATTATTTTTCCCATTAAGGATGGTAATCTTTCTAAATATGTAAATTATAAATACAATAACATAAAAAGATATATAGAATTATTAAAGATAGGTTATAAATTACAAAAATCAATAAAAGTAATGTTCTAATGTACAGAATGAAGGTCCATAATAAGTTAGAGGGTAAGCATAAAATAAATAATTATTTCTCTACATATTTAATAGGGTTTATTCATTCCCAAGGATTTTGAAGCATTTAATAAAGAATTCTTAAAGTAATGTCCAATGGATTTTTTTCAGAAGAAAAGCATTAAGATTGATAACCATTAGGAATTTTCAACTTTTAAAAAAAATGTCAATGATTTAAAATTGTGAATCCTTAAATGATTGCAGTTGGGTAATTATTCTTGAATGCATTTGAGAACTAAGCAGTATCATTTAAGGATATAATATAGTTATTAAATTGGTTTAATTTTAAAGTATTTAAAGTTTTTATTGTTCTATAAAAAATTATCAAAGAAGAAAAGTATATTAAAGAATGTACAAGTAATATATTATATTTACCATTGTAATTTGGTATAAATGTGTGCTAGTAATTTGTTGTACCTTGGAGATGAGTGTTTAGACTAAGTTAATCACAAATCGTTTATGGCCTATATAATATTGTATATGTTTTATTAATCTCTTAACACTAAGTTAATCACAAATCATTTATGGCCTATATAATATTGTATATGTTTTATTAATCTCTTAATGTAACTTAATGCTTTATATAATAAAGATATCTAGAATATATGTTCAAATAATTGTTAAAATTACTCTTCTTATTTTTTTACTTAAAAAGTATTAGTCTATGAAGATAGTACATTTGATCATATTGATAATCACATAGATATTATTGTTTAGTTGAGGCAAACACTTAATAATATCTTATTATAATTTTAGTTATAATATAAGCTTGATAGACAAATTATCTAATGCCACCACACCTGTAATAATCAGGTCAAGTTAAAGTCATACTTTTATAAGAATAAAAATATAACTTGGGTTAATACTCTACTCTTTTATAAAATGCTTCAGTTTATGTGTCTTATATCTATAAGAACAGGTTACTGTTGTTTTAATTAAGGATGCAATAAATTATTCTCATATAATTCTAATTGCTGTTACTTATGTCTTTAAAATAAATGATATACAACTTTTCTAATTGAATGTTATTGCATCGTATTTTCAATATGTTACACAGGTATTTATTACTAAAGTAGCAAATATTTGATTCATAATAATATTACAATATTATTTATTATATTTGTAGAGAATTTATAATTATTATTACATTTTGTTTTTATAATATTTTACATTATTTTTATTAATAATAAAATTAATTTTATATTTGTTAATTATCCAGTTCTTTTGTCATTAATTATGTAAAAGTCATCATCTACATGTTTTTAAAATAAATAAAATATGGTCACATGATCTTATAAGTTATTATACATTGTTTAAAATAAATATTTTTATTGTATTCATTAACACTATTTCAATCATAACTTTTTATTCACGTGAGATATGAGTAGATATAACATAAATTCCTTTGCTATTTAGTTATATCAGTAATAAATCATTTTCCATAATTTCTGACATTCCGACTTTAAAGATAGTAATTTATTATATGTTATTAAAATTCTGAGATAATTGTTTACTTTAATTAATAGAACCCAGGAACTTAAAACTAACTTGTTAGCCTTATTAAAATATGTAAATGTAAAGAATTAATTTATTAATGTTTACTGTATACTTTCGATGTAGACATGGAGAATCAACCCTGAGATATTAACAGTTCTAATCTTTGATTTGCATCTGCATATCAGTCTGTTTTATTTTAAATATTGTTAATGAGTCTCATATTGGAATGGATCTGGAGGAGGGTTAGATTTTATCCTCTACCTTTTAAAAAAGATTGATTTTATTTTGGAATAATACAGTGTTTATTATTTTGATACCAGGGTTGACTGAAAAACAAATTAGATTATACATTTTTATTGGTTATAATATATATATATATGTGCGTGCGTGTGTGTGTGTGTTTGTGCAGTGTGTGTACTGGAGCAATTACATAACACCATTGACTCTAAGTAAAAGGATATATCTCCAGAAGGTAAAAAACACATATAAGTTTAACATAAAAAATATAATTAAATACTAATTCTACATGACTGCACAAAATCAATCTGTGAAACACAATTATCTTCATGTATATCACCGACTCTACCTCTTTATATGGCATTTTTTAACTCCTTCAGTAACAAATTTTTATTTGAAAAAGAGTCAATCCCAATATGGCACTTAATTAGAATGTTATAAAGATAATCAATTTAATGTAAATAGCTTAGAATTTCTCACAGAAGCATGCTCCTGGTGTGTATTGCCATAATAAAAAGTATATACTCTCAAACAGCCACCTATACTTATATTAACTGAAACACAGGCTTATTATATATACACCTGTGTCTATATATATATGTAATATATAGGGTATATGAGCACAGACTTTCACACAACCCACCATTCTCCAGTCTATCTAATAACACTGATACACTCAAGCACATAGATTTTCAATTGGATGGATGGTTGAAGAGTTGGAGTGTGTAGTAGATTGGAGCCTGTCCATTAAAGTATGAAGATTGTCTATCTTAATATATATCTGAACACGTATAGTATATATGTATGGGAGATGATAATCTAAACCAACTGATGATTGCTGGTTTAGCATGAAATACATATATTGGTGATTATTTATCTTTTCAGCATATATGTGCTTGAGTGTATCAGTGTTATTAGATAGACTGGAGAGTGGTGGGTTGTGTAAAAGTCTGTGCTCATATACCCTATATACTATACTTGTATTGAAAATAAATACCAGATCAAAAATAGTCTTCCATAAGAAGAACGTGATGAAGTCTTGAAAATGTTATTGTTCTGATTATTATTTTTAGCCAATAAAGTTGTTATATGTAATAATAAATTAGACATTAATAACTTGTAAGAATGAAAATAATTGTAGTTTAAGCACAATACTAGCATAATTTTAACATTAGGTTATTTTACAAAGAAAAACCATTAAGCACTCATTTTTAATAATCTTGGAAAGAGCAAAATCACTAATTAAATGCATATTAGTAATAATTTAGAATTAAATATAATTGAAATCTTTCATGAGAACAGCTAAAAGCCACATGTTATTATAATTCAGATCATTATTTTTAACCAGCAGAAGATCCCTTTCTCCTAGCCATTAATTGTTAAATATAATAACATTTAATGGTTATTATATTGCTAGAAGAAATGATAATAGATGAACAATTGATATCCTAAACTGGATTCCAAGAGATTGTAAAAGACCTAGAAAGAGACCACCTATGAGATGTATGGATGAAATAAGAAAGTGTGCATCAGTGATGTGGAGAAGAGAAGCTAAAGATTGGAGAAGATGGATTGAACTTGGAGAGACCCTTATCCTGCAATGGATTGATAATGGTTGATGATGATGGTGATGAATAACTATCATATATCTAAAATTGTTATTATATATAATGATTAGCAGAGGAAAATTCTTTCTTAGTTAAAAACAATGATTTAGGCACTAACAGTCTTAAGTTTTAATATACTATTTTATAAAAGACCTTATCATATTATTTTTTAATTATTTTTAATTATATTAGGACTGTAAATTATTATTTGCATTTATATATATATATATGTGTGTGTATCTCATTTTAAAACTTTTTAAGACTACTAAAAGAAGAAAAGAAATAAACCAATCTCTGCATAACATATATTTTACACTTTGCCAAATACCTTTGAAAAAATTAACTGTTCATCAATATAAATTGTTAGATTAGATGTCGAACTCCGATAATGCGCTATTACTTTAAATATTATAAATCTCTGCGCACTAACATGTGCTGAGATTTATAAAGTAATAGCACATTATCGGAGTTCGACTTCCGTTCTAACAATTTCAAGATTTTCAGTGCTTTATAATAATAGATGTTCATCAATATAGCAACAATTGCTTTCTTATTGCACCAAAGTTTGAATGTTAGAATTAGAAATATTTTAATAAAGCCTTATTTGATAAAAAGTTGAGTTCCACATATAAGGCTCATCTAAAATGCTCATTTTCTGAAAATGAATAATCTTGAATCAATGAATGTTAAAAATGTATGCAATCAATCTACCCATGCTGTGCATAAGAAATTTCTTATAATAAAACGGGTAAGCCTTATTAATTATCTCACTAATTCTAATGCTTAAGCTTTATCATTAAATAGAGAATAGAATTTGATTTCATAAGCATGTCTACATTAATTAAAACATTAGATCATCAAAATTTAGATCCAGAATATTATGTTATTCTTATGAATATTTATCAGAATTATATTACATAATAGAAATAATTAGATTACATGATGATGGTAAAAAAATTAACATTAAGAGAAGTATAGGCTAGTATGATTTTATATGGGTTTTATAGAAGTTTTATGAAGAAGTATTTGTGGATTAAAATGAGAAGTGATGAGAATATGTAGATTATTTAAATCATCTAGATTTGGCAAATGATGTGGTTGTTTTCTTTCCACATAATTCTTCAGATCTTTAGGAAATGTTGCAAGAATTATCAGATGAAAGTAAGAAAGTAGGATTAAAAGATGTTAAATAGACTAAAGGAATGTTCAATGGATATTTTTTCTAAAAATTACAAATTCATAACCATTAATTAAAAAAACACTTGGTCAGATTATTAAAAAAAGTTGGCAACATAATGAAGGATTTGATCCTAGAATTAACATCCGATGGTATACCTTTGATAGAAATAACTTAATATTAAAAAGAAATATGCCGTTCTTTGAAAAAGAAGGTTTTTAGTAGATGTGTTTTGCCAGTTTTTATTTATGGATCGGAGACATAGACCCTTAACAGAAGAGCATTAAAAATGTTAGGTCATTCAGTTATGTTTGGAGAAATATCTACTAGGAGTAACAAGAAGAGATTAAAAACAAAATATGTGGTGAGAGGATAAATATGTATCACTGATTTCATTAACAATTGACAAACAGGATTAGATATGGGTGAATAGTCATAAGAAATTACAAAAGATTACCACATGTGAGAAAAATGGATGAAATAAGGAATTTTGCTCGTATGTTATGGAGAAGGAAGCTTGAGATCAAACAAACTGGATTAAACATGGAGAGACTTTCATCCTACCATGGAATTAATAATAATGGAAAGTAATTATGATGATGAAGTTATATATTGTATCAATTAGAAAATCTGATTTATAATATCCTGATAATAGATATGAGTAGTTAAGCATTGGTAGCTGAGAGGTCAGTGCAGTTGCTTGCAGACAGTTATTGTGGGTTCGCTTCCTGGCCGATGCTTTGACATATGAAAAAAAAATATGAGTCTGTAATATCATAAATTAATCTCTAGATAAAAAAATCAAGCATAATTATTATAGCAGGATTATCAGGTATTTAAGTCTCAGATCATCTGAGAATAAAAATTACACTTAAACTTGAAGCAGGTGGAAATATGAAGAATCCTGACTGATATATTAGCAATAGTATAATTGATTATATTTGTTTAGAGTGCAATAAAAATAGGCATTTCTGATTGATTATAATATATGTGTGTATGTGCAGGTGAGCACATGTAGTACATGTAATTATCTAACACACTCATATATGCATAATATTTTCAAGGTTTAATATAATTGGTTAATAAAATCACATATAAGCTGTACTAGACACCCACTTTAATGCTCAGGAAAAAATGACCATAATATTATTGAACAGTACGTTATTTTACAACTGAAGTTACTCTGATGTTTTCCTGAAGGTTTGTGATGATGGTATATATATTGGACTATTTCCATCATCTAACATAAGTATTGAATGACTTTAGAAAAAATTAACTTTATTTAAATATTCCAAATACATTTAACTGTTAGTAATGGCACACAGGTTAGTATATGCACAATGTTTTGAGAGGTATTATTCTCCCTTCTTCTTAGGGTGTTGCTGGCTTATCCAGTAATAGTAGTAGCATGGGAATTGAACTTGACCTTAGATTCAATATTCAAGAATCTAAGGATTCAGATTCGATCCCTATGCTAGTATCATTACTTGTCAGGCAGCAGTACCTGAAGGAGAGGGAGAATAATATCTCTTAAAACATTGAGCATCTACTAACCTGTGTGCTATTACTAACAAATGAATGTATTTGGAAAATTTAAATGAAGTTACATTTTTCTAAAAACATTAATTACTTACATTAGATGATGGAAATAATGCAATATATAAATATAAAGTTATTCAGATGTCCACATGATATAACATCAGTCATACACATCGTAGATTAATTGTGGTGACATTAATAAATTATGCATTTCTAATTCAAATATTTCACATTACCAAGCCAATACTTCGAACTCCTCTGGAAAATTTTCTGTTAAGAATAAAATAGAAGAAATAATACTTGTCTGTTTTGTTTTATGTCTTGATGTGATTGATGGATTATTAATTTTATTATCCTCTTATGTGTGATTTGTCTAGCAAATTAAGTCACCCATACATCAATACATTAAGATATATTTAAAACTTCAATTTAATCACAGTTTTTGAAACACTTGAACAAAGACATCTGTAAAAATCAAATGACATCCAAGATGCATTTTATGCTAATCTAGAACTTTTCAGTTGATTCAAAAATGTGTGCTAGAATAAAAAAAAATTCTAAAAAAAATTTCACATGTAAAATATGATGAAGTAGAATTATTCCATGCTGATGATATGTTTAATTAAAAAAAGAGATATATTAAATACTTAACAGCTTTTTAATGTTTATATGGGGTTAATTTCTAGTTTAATAAATGACAATATATTTATCTAATTATTTTAGTTAAAGGTTTGTCATTTGTAGGATATATATATTTAAATATGGTATACTTTATATCCCTGGAGCAAGATGTAACTATAGGGGATTTGAACTCTGAGTTTTAAGTATCCTTCCCATCCCTCTTCTGTGTATTTAAATAGACAAGATCCTATACATGAAGGGTCAGAGTGACTTAAAGTCAACATGGCATGACAATAATATTGGCATCATCATGGGATTTGGGCTTTCCATCATCAGATTTTCAATGGTATAGATGGCTGAAGAAATAGAAGGTGGAGTAAATTGAAGCCTGCTCGTTAAAGTGTGAAGATTTGCTACCTTAATATAAACCAAGCACTGATAATATATAGGTGTGGAAGATGATGACCTGAACCAACTGATGAGTGCTACTTCAGCATGAAATACATATATTGGAGATCATTTATCTTTTTCACAAATATGTGGTCATGTGTTTTGATTGTATAAGATAGATTGGATAGATGAAGTGAGCTTGAACGTCTGGATTAAAACCCTATAATTATATATATATATTAAGCAGTAAATCACACCACGTGGTTAAGAAATCCAGTACCGCCCTCTGTGAACTAATGTATAAATACATTAGAGTTCGTATTTCAAAATAGCAAGCTCAAAACGATACGCTTTGAACTATCTGCTATAAGATGTTATATATTGAAATACGAACAAACTCAAACAAAGAAGTTGAAATTTTGGCAAGCAAAGATCTTAAATACTTGCACTAACAAACATGTTCTACTATTATTATATAAAGACAAACTAAACATTAGTAATTTTAATCTTTAAACCACCCAACAGAAATGTATAGAATATATATATATATATTTTGTGTCTATGAAAACTTCAGCAAGCAATCTTGCAAGTACTGATAGTCTTGGTAAAACTTAAAATCTTAAGACTTTTTTTTTATTGATTATTAACATATTACTATTTTTTTGTTTTCTACAAGTATTCATGTTTGAAAAAAATCTGAAAAACGTTTAACATTTTTTATTCGGGAATATATTTATATATGTAAAAGAGTGAAAATAATCAAAGAAATGTTATTTTATATCTTGTTATATATAAGATAAGTATTGCCTAACGCTAATGATAAATAAAATAGAAAATCATATAATACAAGGGGATAGAAACCATTGCCTACCTTGCGTAAGATTGGTGTAGTGAAAATTACACTGCGGAAATATTATTCATTAAGTGAAAAGTGATTTTTGTCAATGTTGTGAGGTTGGCTTTCTATGTATATACATACTGAACAATGATGAAGATATGTATAAAAGATTGTAATCTGGGGAAATGGTGGATGCTGGCTTAGCTTGAAATGTGCATCATCTTTTCACATGTCTTTAATCATACATTTATAATTATACCCCTCTACAAAGAATTAAAAACGAAGAGAAACTAGTTCCTGCAATGCATGGGAATGCTGTACTGAAAATTACACTACAGAAATATTATTCATTAAATGGATAATCTCTAGTTTAATAAATAACTAATAATAATTATTAATATATGTTTTCATCTATTAGAAAATTTCTTGGAAACCATGGTCAGTCATGATAGAATTTAGTATATATTTGCTTTTAGCTAGTAATCATCAATTGATTATCAATTCATTGCAGGATGAAGATCTCTCCAAATTCAATCCATCTTTTTAATCTTTAGCCTCTCCTCTCCACATCAACCCTGCACACTTTCTTATTTCATGCATTGATTTCATATGTGGTTTCTTTCTGAGTCTTTTATAATCTCTTGGAATAAAGTTTAAGATTTCAATTGTCTATATATTATCATCTCTTCTAGCAATATGTCCAATTCAAGGCTAGTCTTTTAATTCTTTTGAAAATATCAGTAACACCTGTTTGTTCTCTTACCTATGTATTGCGTTTTCAATTTCTTGTTACTCCTAACATACATCTCTTCATATTTCTTTCAGTGATCTGAAGACTCTGTATTGCTCTTCTATTAAGTGTCCAAGTCTCAGATCCATCAATAAGATCTGATAAAACACATTTATAAAAAACCTTCCTTTTCAAACACATAGGCATATTTTCTTTTAATATTAAGTTATTTTTAACAAAAGCACTCCAATCAAGTTTAATTCTATGATTAATTTCATTCAACATGTTTACATCTGTAGTAGTAATTTGACCAAGATATTGGTAGTTATTCTTCTAACTCATCATAATCAATTTTTATTTTCATCTTTTCAGAAAATCCATTGACCCTTATTTAGTCTTTTTAAAATTTACCTTTAGTCCTACTTTCTTACTTTCAACTGCTTACTCTTCCAACATTTGCTAAAGCTCTAAAGCATTATTTGCAAAAATGACTACATCATCAATAAAACCTAAATGATTTAAATAATCTTCATTTACTTTTACTCCTTTAGCTTCCCATTTTAATCCACAAAATATTTCTTGCAGCACTTCTGTAAAAAAAATTGGAGATATGGAGTCATCCTGTCTTACACCCTTTTCATTTTTAACCTTCATAGTATAATTATGTAATGAAATTGTTGCTGCTGCATTTTTATAAATATTCTTCAGAATATGACAATATCCTAGTTCTATACTTTAATGATCCAATTCATTAATCCTGAAGAAATGCTTATACAATCAAATGTTTTTTCATAATCTACAATTTCAAAGCATAATGGCAACATGTATTGATTGGTCCTTTCTATAACTTCTCTTAGTACTTGGGATATAATCTGTACTAAAACCACTTTCAAATCCAGCTTGTTCTTTTGGTTGATTGAAATCCAATGTTCTCTGTAGACAAGTTGTGATTATCTTGGTAAAACTTTTGTATAAAACTGATAAAAGGCTGATAGATCTGTAATTTTTAATGTCGTCTTTATCACTGTTTTTAAATATTAATATTAATAATGCATTTTTCCAATCATCTCATACATCTTTATCATTTAGACATTTGGTATATAACTTTGTCAATTTTTTTTTATTTCTTTACCTGCTTCTTTTAATATATCTATTATAATTCCATTATTATTTGGAGCTTTTCCTTTCTTCATAAATTTAATTGCACGTCTCACTTCTTCATTTAAAATCCTGGGTAATTCAGAAAATATAATAGATGTATGAGGTGCTTGTTTTTTATTACTATATAATTCATGATAGAACACTTCTATCCATTTCATGATGTCATCTCCCTTTTTAGTAATAGTTCCATCTTTTTTTCTTATTGCAGATATAAATTTCCTACCAATACCAAAATGTTGTTTTACACTCTTGAGACATTTATTCGCTTCTACAGTTTTCCTTGCTAGTTCACAGTTATATTTTCTTATATCATTTTCAACTCTATTCTGCCTCATTTTACAAAATTCAAGATATTCAATCCTTTTTAATGCATCATTTTTGTATATCCTCATATTCCTTCTTTTCTTCATAAATTCTATAGTCTAAGTAGAAATTTTACTGGTCAATTGCTGCTTTTTAACTAACTGTCTTTGTTGCCGTTTTTAAAAGTGTATCAGTTATTTTCCTATTAATTTCATTCAAATCTGAATCATGTTCAAAATCTACTAATACTTGAAAACTATTTGCAATTTTTAATTTTAATTCATTAGAATGTTTTTGAAGATTAGGAATATCATCTGTAAATATTGTTTTTCTTAATAATTTTGGTCTCTGTAGGTTTTTCATTAATTCTATCTTATATCTTATTAATTGCTGATCACTTTCTGTGATGAATTTATTAAGAACATTACAATCTTGAAATATGTATTTTCTGTTAGTCAAAATATAGTCCAGTTCAACTTTACCTTCATTTGGATACTTTCATATCCATTTCTTATTTTTCCAAAAAAAGAATTCATAATATAAAGGGTTTTTTTTTCCTGCAAACTCCACAAGTCTATGTCCTCTCTTCATATCTATTACCATAATCAAATTTATCTACAGTACTTTCATTCTTCATTTATTTACCAATTGTAGCATTAAAGTCTCCATAACAATTTCAAAATGTTGTTTTTAGTCTAATCAAAATACTTTTATACATCCATGTAATAATCTTCTACTATTTCATCACTATGAGAACTTGTTGGGTATATAACTGAACTATCTGCATTTAGTATTTACTATTACCACTCTGTCCATACCATCAATCTCCACAATGTTGTTCTTTCACTTTTTTATTTATAATGAATCCTACTCCATTTGTATTTCCAATATTTGTGCCTTTGTAATAGAGTACATGTCCACTTTTTAAATCAATTGTCTCTTCACCTTTTCTTCTAACTTTACAAAGTTCAATAATGCTCTTTTTAATATTAGATAGTTCTTTTTCCAATTCTTACAATCTTTCTTTACTTGAAAGTGATCTGTAGTTGTAGTACCTAAATAAAAGGTCATCATCAAATGGCAGCCTGAGTTCGCAGTCAGGGGATTTTCAACACCCTCTGCTTTCGGCGTTAATATTGAATGATTTTCTATTTTACTTGTTTTATATATATATATATAAGTTTATGTGTGAAAGGAGAAGTGAGAAAAAAAAAGAAAACTTCGACTATCTTGATTTTTTTTACACTTATTTTATATTTCTTGCAAAAATGTACATAGAACGAAAATTAAAATATTTTCCTTTTTATAATTTAATAAATGTTTTTATTTTATTTTACAATATATGAGAACTTTTGTTTTATTTATATAAAATCATTTATTAAATTAGTAATTTGGTCTAATTTCTTTTTAATAACTTGTGTATTATATGCAAATTGTCTATATAAATTGAAAATTACTTCTTGACATCATAACATTAATATTTTATATTGATAATCATAAGTTGGTGATTGAATGAAACAATAGCTATTATATTTCTATTTGAAAAGTTGTTAGTATGCCCATCCTTGTTTAAAAGTTAATACAACTTTCATCACAATCTTTCAAGTGGAAAAGAATGTTCAACCGACCAACTAGAATTTTGCTATTCAAGGTAAATTCTATCTGATTAATAAATAGAAACAAACAATAGCCAAGTTTTTTCATGTTCCACTTAGTATTTGAAGTGAAAATAAAAAGAACATATTAGAAAAAAACACTCGACAGTTAAAATTGATAGCTAAACTGAGAAGAATATTTTTCAGGTGATCAAGGTAAGTGATATATAGATTTAAGCAAACAATTGTTATAACTTTACCTAATTTTAAATTTACGTAAAACAAAATATAAATACAATGATTACTATATACATATATGTATGTGTGCGCATTTCTAAATTAAAATTAAAAAGTTATATTTAAACACGCATCAGTGACTATAATTAATTATATATATCTAATGATTTCTGGGCTTTTGTTAGCTCGCTTAATATAATGATGCTTACCTTTATTGTATGCTCTTCATAAAAAGTTAAAGAAACTAATGTAAAAAAATTACCTCAGTTTACTTTCCAAAATTGTATTCTTGCTGATGTAAGGAAATAATCTCATAAATTATATATATAATTAGAAGAGATTTGAACCCAGACTTTCTAATTATATTAAGTTCAGTATAGATAATATACTTTTATTTATATATATGTGTATTATGCAAACATACTTTATATCTATTTTTAGACAGCACGTATTCACAGTAGTTTAATCACTTTTCAATAAATATATATTTGACTATTAAATTATTCTTCATTAATTATAACATTTCATGTAAATTTAAGAGTAAACTTGAATTTTTGTAAATTTTAAATATCCGAATACTTTTAATTCAAAACTTTTTATTTCAAAAATACAATTCCAAAGTATAGTTTTAATTGACTATTTAATTATTTATTACTACATAAAAATTTGTTCCTGGTATAAATATAAACATGCTCTGTATTTTAAAGAATTGCATTGTTAATAATAAAATAAGTTTGTATAGTATTCGAAAAACATATTTTAATATATACAAACTATAGATATTAATTAATGTTTTTTTTTTTTTACATTGTCATAAAAGTTCGGCTTTATAACGAATCGAGAAAGATATAATGTTGAAATCTGTAAGCTTCATGCATTCAATTTGTCAAGAATTGGTGGTCTGGAGATCAGCGACAGCTGCTTTACAAGCAGTTGTCCCGGGATAGCGGGTTTTGCTTCCTGGCTGATGCTATGACACATGAAAAAAAAAAAAGAGTCTATTTCCAATAGACATTCTGTAAATGCATCATAATTTTTATTATACAAAAAAAAAAATCGTTTCTTTCTACTCATATATAGCAAATTTATTTATGCAAAACTTTTAATTCTTGCAGTTTATTATACATTTGCAGACTTTAAAATAAAATGATGTTAATTGCTTCCAAGATGTATTTTGGCAATTAGATCTTCCCCTTTGCCCACTTTCACTTAGATCTTTAAATGCTATGCATCAATGATTTGTATTTATTGATTTACATTATATACATTTTTTTCTAAGCGCCATATCTCATTAATGATGTATTTATTTTGACAATATGTGGATGATATGCATGATAAATACCTTACAATAGAATGTAGAACTTGAAAAGCAAATAGAGATTTGCTCAACTGAGTTTAATTGATTAATCAAAATGCATTTTGTAATCTTAGTGTAGCTATCTATGGTGTCTATTAATAAATAAATAAATAAATAAAAAATTTAAAAATGGGACTTTATATCACAAACTGATATATATATAACACTTTTATACGATATACTTTTAAATGCAGAGAGAGTTTATAGTTGTTACTTCCATTAATTACTGTCTTTTGACATCTGACAGCAATTTTTCTAATATGAAAATTCAACAGATATTTCTACATATAGAAATATTTAATATATATATGTGTGTTATATATAGAGCTCGCAAATAAGCTCTTAACAAGCTTTGCAGAATAGCCCCAATCCCAGACCCGGTTTCTGCTACTGGCTTCCTCAGTGAGGTGCTATATATATATATATGTTATGAAATATTATATACTGATAAGTGGTTATTGATTTTCTATTTGGACTGACAGAAATTATTAGCTATTTTTATAAGTATTTGCATATATAAATATATTTTTATTAATAATTTCCATTAACTTTTGTCACACATACTGTAAATTATTGATTTGCTTCTATTTCAGTAGTGTTTTAATATATTATGATTAATTCTGTATTTCTATTTTTTTTTTCATCTATTATTAAAAATACTGAAAAAATTTAATGTTTTATTCCAATATTTTTGCTCCTTACATTCCTATTATTTTCAGGATATTAAAGATATATCTTATGATTAAAAAAATCAAATCAAAATGATGAAAACACAGACTAGATTTTCACCATTTTTCTGCAAATCTTATCACATATAATTATATTTTTATGTTATAAATACTCTTATTAGTAGTATTAGTAATTTTATTATATTTCGTATTACTTTATTTATTTCTATCATATTCTCAATTATAAATTATAACAAAATTTATTACTTACTATGTTTAAAGATATTTATTCAGTTATTTTCTTTGTTAAAATTTTCTGTTCAGCATAGTTTAAAAATGTTAACAAAAATTGTTTTAATATTTTTGACCATGATAAGTAATAAATTTTGTTATAATTTATAGTTGAGAATAAAACAGTAAATATAAAAATTAATATCAAATGTAATAAAATTAATACTAAAAAAATATTTGTAATATATAGAAAATATATATTAATATGATATTTAATTAAAGAGGTTTGAACTCAGAATTTCAAGTTCTCTTTAGTCATCCACTCTATCTTATACAGCTAAAACACATGATCACATACACATGAGAAAGATAAATGATTTCTAATATACACATCTCATGCTGAATCAATACTCATCATTTGATCCAGATCATAATTTTCCCCATATATATATATATATATATATAATACAAACTGAGTATTTATTATATATATATATATATATATATATAATAAATACTCAGTTTGTATTAAGATAGCAAATCTACAAACTTCAATAGTCAGACCTCTACTCTCTCCACTTTCCAACTCTTCAGCCATCGATGATATGATGATGGAATGCTCAAAGCCCTTGTTGGTGTCAATATTATTGTCATACCCATGTTGATCTTAAATCACTCTGACTCAATTAGAGCTTTGAACATTCTACCATCAGATTTTCAATGATATGGATGGCCAAGGAGTTGGAGAGTGGAGAGGATTCAGGCCTGTCCATTGAAGTTTGGAGATTTTCTATCTTAATGTAAATCAAGCATTGATTGTATATTTGTGGAAGATGATGATCCAAACCATCTGATGATTTCTGGTTCAGCATGAGATGTGTATATTGGAGATCATTCATCACTTTCACAATATGTGTTCATGTGTATCAGTACTATAAGATGGAATAAAGGACTGAAAGAAGGTTAAAAGGCTGTATTTAAATCCTTTTTAATTACATCTAGCTTAAGTATGTACACTTTACTTTTAATCAAATATTATGATAATGTTTGTACAAATGCAATAAAAATCTGATTTTGATGTTCTCACTATTTTGATTTGTTTATTTAGGTTTTGGGACATATTTTTAAAACTCTAATGAGATCTGAATATAAGAAATTAATATATAGAACATACAATTTCAGTAGTTTCAATAACTGATACAAAAAGGTGGAAACACCAATGTAATATATGCATAATATTATATTATATGGTGAGAAATATAATGTACCTATGTCAGGATTGAAAATTTATCTTAACCCTCACATGAATAACGTTAAAAATCCCACAGAAACTCATGGGTCTAACAAACATAATGAGTCTTCACTTTGCATAAAGTCTTAAAACTTATATGAGAGAGAAATTTAAACAAAACTATTTGAAAGAATGAAATTTTACTCATTATACAGGTAAACAAAACTCAGTGAAATTTACCTAATTGTAATATACATTTACATAATATTTTATGCCATACATTTTTAAATAATATATCTTATAAAAACTTTCAATATTTAGAAAACTATTAAAATGGATGCTTAGTGATTATATCTCGAGAGTATTAAAATTAGGTAATTGCAGTAATCTATAATAAGTATATTTCATTTTTGTAGCTAATAATGTAATAAATTTGTTTTCTATACAAATTCTTGTGTCGTCAAGAAAAATGGACCTAATATGTTTGATTATACGAACACACACACATATATGGACAAAGTTGATTTTAGAGTAACTTTAGTCATCTGTGTTAAAATCAGTTATTATCATTTAGCTATGATACAATGCAATCTAAATTCCTAAATCTAGGAACAGATAGAAAATTCTTTTTCTCTATATATAAATTTTGTAGGTAATGAACTCTTCAAATTCTGTGAATAATAAATAATTCTATATATAATCCTTATAAACACTTCTCTTGTTTTTGCTATTTTTATATATAACATCCAAAATAGAGAGAATTAGAGTAAGAGAATAAGATCTGATGAAGACTGCAAGGTACAATCGAAACTGTAATATTTAATAAAAAAAATGTTTGCTGAAAAGTGTAAGAAGGATTTTGGGAATTGCAATAATAACTCTAATTATACATCTTGCAATGACACTATACAACTTATAAATTGGATGAGAGTGATTTTTTTTTCTATGGAAAGCCTTAATGTTTAGACCATGATGATTACAAATTCCAATATCAAACCAATAAAGATGTTGTATAGCCTTATTTTAAATTGACTTTAAATAATATTCCCAAGGCCCAATCTTTAAATATATATTTTAATAACTTTATCAAAACATCTTTGGGGATTTGATGTTAGATCTTGCAAATGTAAAATTTCTGTTGTTTTTTTTTAAATACTTCTTTCATAAGCAAAATATTATTTGTGTGTCTTGAGTTTCCTTTAAAATGATACATTGTTTTTATTCATTTTAATAGAAATAATTACAAAAAATATCCGAATGATATATTTAAAAAAATATTTTACTGTGCACTAAAATGCCAAAGAACAATTGATTTTCCAATCACAATTGGAGTTTTCATGTTTAATTTAAAATAAAAGGGTGGGTATCCAGAAATTAATTAATTAAATTACTTTCTTTTACAAGTGATCAAATTAATTAATTTCTGGACAACCACATTTTTATTCAATACCCAGTAAATAACAGCATTTATTACAAATATTTTATATATATTATAATACATTTTCAGTCCCTATTAACTTCAGAAGCAAAATTTTAATTTGTAATAATAATTAATATTTACATAACATAATTGCTATTATTATTATATATTCAATTCTTTTATGAAGTTTTTTTAATATCACTTATCCTGTTAACCTATTTTTGTTGTTATTTAAAACAATAGTTGCTTCCGATTTCTTTTTTCTATTTAACATATGAAATTGTTACTATAATTACAGTGATACTCGATTTTAGCTATTATTCTTTCTCATCAACTTTTATTCATAAATTTAATTTTAAAAAAATATTCGGTGGATCCTGATTTTCTATAAAAATTATAAACTACTACTTTTTATTTTATATTTTTAATTTGTAGTTTAGATTATTTATATTGTTTATTTCTATTAGTTTTCTATATTGTCTTGCATTTTTTAATGTTATTGTCTAAAATATAAATTATATTTTTTTGTATAGTAATTTGATATATATATAAAGTGAATATGGTAAACATTTTCATGGTTTGTTGCTAGGTAACTACAATTTAAATTGTCAATTGCAAGCTAAACTACTTACCCTTTTAATATCTTGTTAATTGGTGCTTCTATACAGTTAATTTAAACACTGTGCTTGTAAAATGTATAAAATATTAAAAAATATCTCTGTAATTATAGATAGGATTTTTGTAAAGAACTAAAACTGAATTTTTTAAACTGTTCATCATACAAATTCTCAATGTGGAGGTCTAATATACTGTATATTCTAAATATTGTATTACTTTTATCTTTTATGACTTGTTTTATTAATTATTATAAGTGTGCCTTTGATGGCTTTTGTGATGCTATATTGCAGAGTCTATTAGTATATGGTGAAATTGACATGAATTCAGACTCATATAGCTATCTAGTTTGCAAAGCTGGATTTGAAGACATTTACGTGTCTGAAAAGTTCAGGTTTTCAAATTGATAGAAACATGTTTTATAAGTGCTGACTTTTGAGTTAGTATTTTAGATCTAATTTCTAGAGTTCCATCATTCCACTGAGGTAAGCCATAAGCTCAAAACCAATTGGTCTGGAGATAGGGACTTTCCGATAGAGATTTTGAATTCTTTCTCTTTCAGCACGTATAAAATAATGCTTGATTAGAGCTATTGGTAAGCTCCATCTAGTGATCATATATATATATATAAACATTACAAGCATATATATATATATATATATATATATATATATAAGGCCCAACTGAATAAAAACGATTGCATTTGTGATTGTACCCATGAGTTAGCATTCTATTCTTCTTTTCTTTTATATCTAACTATAATTTCATCATTTGTGAATATATTAATCACCATGGCATAGATAAAAGATCACCTCTTACCTATTAAGTTGTAAATTGATAAGTGTATTAGTTTCAAGACTATTCTAAACAAGAGCATAAATTTAAATAAGCTTAAATCTTAAAAATTAATAGGCACACATATTTAATGATCCATATAAAAGGCACAGTTAATAAATAATAAATTTACACTTTGAAAAAGCTCCAAGCACAGCTAAATAAGAACAAATCAGTGAATATATAAAGCTAATTGAAACTCTAATGTAGCAAATGAATACAAACCAATGCTTGAGTATTTCAATAGTGCTACCTGTATTTAGAGCTACAAAGTATGAATCATGCAATATAGATAGAAAGAATTATTTTATTTGTTAAATTGTAAGTTTATAAATATATTTAGGATTTCTTTTACCTTGGTCACTTTATCTAGGCTTTGTGTCATTAAATACAGGTAATGGTATTGAAATACTCTAACATTAGTTTATATTTATTTATTAACTATATTTGCGTTTTAAGTAGCATTATTTATTTATTGGCATATCTCTATCCATCTATCTATCAATCTATCTATCTGTGTGTATGTACATGTAAGCCGAAGGCCATATATTAATAACTCGATGTGAATATATTCATGTTTTAAAAGCAAACAAATCACAATTATAATAAGACAATTTAAAATCATGTTACTATTTATTTGTGTGTGGAATATTCACGTCTCACATGATTTATAGGTTCCCATATACAATCCATACATTGCGATAAAGCTGTGTTTTGAATTTCTGTACAAAAGTGAGTTTACAGACTTCATGCAACAAACAATATGTCTGTGAATTCATTAATTTAATTAGTTTACGTAGGATTTTCAGAAAAATATTTACTTATATATAGATATATACGGATCCCACTTAAAATGCTTAGTTTTCAATATTTAATTGTCCGTAATTATCTTTAAAAAATATATAACATGGATCAATTTTATAAAACATTCATAATACAATCAATTATTTAAAGATAAATTTAAAGAATTGATTTAAATAAGATCCTATTATACAATATATTTTAATTTTGTGACTAAAACACATACATGATGAAGATATTTCCATTTCATAAAATGATAGATTGATGTGCGTGTATGCATTTATTGGTCCACATAAAAGCATTATAATTTATTAAATTGCAAAGTATGCTAATTGATTAAATAAAATGTTTTTTTAAAAAAAATAAAGATAATTAAACGTTTCGAGTTTAAGATTTTTATCTTATTATTTAACAAATTATTATTTTCATTATTTGGAATTATGTTTTAAAATGGAGTTTTTTATATTAACCAGTCTAATTGCTTTAAAAAATAAAGTATACCAATTAATTAAACAAAATTAAAATTAATTTGTTGTTTTTTTGTTTGTTTGTTTGTTTGTTTGTTTTTAGAAAAAGTTTATTAAATTTTTCAAATTTAGTAATTTTAACGCAAGCCTATTAGTCTTTTTGCTACCAACACATCAATTAGACCTTGTCCATCATCGATATTAAAATAAGCCTTCTCCAGACCATAATTTTTAAATATCATTAATCCTCTGCAGAATGAAGATCTCTCCAATTTCTCCGATCTTTAGTATCACTTTTCCACATAATATCAATAAACTTAATTTCATCCATTCATATCATATGTAGTCTTTTTCTAAATCTTTCACATTTCCTAGAATCCAGTTCAAAACTTCAGGTGTTTATCTCATATCTCTTCTATTATTATAAACATAAACAAATATACACTTATATATATATGTGTGTGTGTGTAAATATAAATATATGCTTTGTTATCTACTTATGTTTTTTTAACAAACAGAATGACCTGACTTTTTTCTATTTACATACAATCGTTAATTTCAATTTTTATTAATTTCAGTTTTTATTATATGTTTCAGGATGCTTTCTATCTTTAATTAGAATAATAATAAAGTCAAAAATAAAGACATTTTTCCGTATTATGTGAAAATGAAATTAAGATCCGCTTCGTTAAATAATTAATATTAGCAATATAATTATTTCCTGCATGTAGAGTTCATTTTTTATTCTTGGAGACAACAAAATAAACCTGAGATTATGCAATTCAGTCAATAAACTTACTGCTTAACAAAGAACTTAATGCATGAGCGCACTTTCACACGCATAAATTATGCAATCAAGTATATAATACATATATATATATCAATATTGCTTGGCTCATCAATTATGTTTTTTATTTTTTATATTTCGTTTACATAAGCAACAGTTTCATTATTATCTAACTGAGCTCAAAGTTTGTCTGATCTGAGAATGGTATACAATAATTTCTCACCTAATAAATGATTAGTAATAATCTTTAATGTCCGAAATAAATCGATTCGAAGTTGGGAGGGCAAAAAGTTTGATACTTGTAAATTTAAATTATATACTCAAAAAACATGCATAGATTTGCTGAGTATAGAATATTATGACAACTGATAAACAAATTATTATATTCATAGTAGCACTTATGGCTTATCACCCTGTTAATACTTTTTATTTTACTATTTCATTAAATAAACTTGTCATAAATTTTAACGAACTATTTTTTTAAATCGACTGGTGTGTTCAAACTACCAGTAAGTTTCTCAGTTAGTGGGGAGTGGAATGATCTTAAGATATAAAGGTCTATTATGAATAACATAGAAATAAATTCTCTGCTGCCTTGTAGATTAGAATGTTGATTTATTGAAAGCAAGAAACAGTTTTTCATAAATCTTTTCTGCCTCTCTCTATTAACTTCTTTAGTCACTTATGCTATTGTATGATCCAGCATAGCCTCTCATACCACTAGCCATCTCTTTATCCTATCTATGATGGTGGTATTGTATTTGTGCAACCATATTTCTATCCTTTAACTAGATTGCACAACATTTCTAACTCCAATTTTCTTTTTGAGTTTTAGTTCAAGCCCTTAAGAATTAAAAAAGCAATGATGGGGTAGATTTAATAAGATAGAAGTCCTTAGTTATGATCTTTTTTCAAGGCAGTATAGTCAAAAATGAGTCTATTTGAAACTGAAATTGTAAAGAGTTTTAACTGGCATTGAAGTAAAAGGGACATACAAAATTTGGTCTAGAAATGACCTTATACAGTCTGGCTAAGTTGTTAAGTAAATAGATACTCATTACAGTGAAAGAGATAATAATAATAATAATAATAATAATAATAATAATAATAATAATAATAATAATAATAATAATAATAATAATAATAATAATAATAATAATAATAATAATAATAATAATAATAATAATAATAATAATAATAATAATAATAATAATAATAATAATAATAATAATAATAATAATAATAATAATAATAATAATAATAATAATAATAATAATAATAATAATAATAATAATAATAATAATAATAATAATAATAATAATAATAATAATAATAATAATAATAATAATAATAATAATAATAATGGCAATGTTATTACTAAAGTATTATAAATGTTTTTTTTCTAAATACAAATACATGGGATATACAAACTTTTTTAATACAATTCTCCGAAGTCACAATGGAGAAAAGCATTGGTGGATAAGAAATTGTGAAGATTTAGGATCGATATAGTTACCCTTAATGAAAATTATCTTCCAGAAAATAATATTAATAGAGTAGATGAATGGCTATATGTTTTTTTGGGAAGGCAGGTTAGACAAAGAAAGAAGTATGCAGGGTGTTGGATTTGCAACAAAGTCTAATTAAGTATCTTCTATTGTTGGAACTTCTAATTGTATCAATAAATGATTAATGGCTTTAAAACTTGGATTAACAATGCTCAAGTGTTCATTTTATTTGAGCTTATACTTTAATCTTAGCTTTAGATAATTGAGAGAAAGAAAAGTTTTTCTTTTACATGTTGAATAGCATTATAATAGTAATATAAGTAAAAGAATGAGATTTTTCTTCTTGGAAACATTAATACATGTGGTGGAGTAACTGTTGGTCAAAGTTATTGAAAACAATGGCACTGATGATGTAAAAGGTCTGTAAATATTAAAGTTTTGCATATGGATTAATTATCATAAACACTTGGTTTAGACCATAAACACTATAAAAGAACATACATACATCAACACTTAAAATAATGACATTTAATAGATTACATTATGGTTAAAAGTCAGAATACAAGAGAAGTTCATGTTATGTAAGCATTTTCATGCATAAATTGTTGGCTGGATCATGTATAGGTATGCTCCAAGATTAAAATAATTGATGCATTAAAAATCATTTTATTTCAATTATATTTATAAGAAAATTGATATTCATTCCTTAGAAGGCTATACCATATGTATTAAATTTAAACAATTACTAAACATTAAAATTACTAATTTGGACATCCAGTATCTTCATATTACCTAAGCATGGAATTCTCTTAAGAAGTCTGTTATGAATACAAGTAAATCTATTCTTGGGTTTACTAAAAAGAAAAATAATGACTGATATTTTAACAATAATTTTATTAGTAGAAATTTGAATAAAAGGAAGTAAATGTGACAGTTTATTCCTGGAAGAATAATAAATTAATTGCAGAACTCCATAATAAATATAGAGATCTGAAGACCAAAATTTAGCAACTGATAAGAAGGCTTAAAAATGATCAAAGGGTGAAACCTGCAAAGATACAGACATTCTCTGATCATGGTCATTCTAGATGTTTTTGATGCATTGAAAATGGCAGATGGCTTGATAATGGCACTCTATTATATGACAACAATGATAGTTCAAACAAATGGAAGAGTTATTTCTATCATCATTTAAACACTGATATAAGAATTTAGATGATGACTTTTAATGATATATTATTTTATCTATTCATTTACATTTTGACAAAGATATCCAGCTTAGTAATGTCATAACAGCTCTTTGTAATCTTAAAAATTGAAAGCTGCAAGTTCAGGTGATGTTTTAAAACATGGTAATGATATATTAGCTTCAAAAACATTGGAATTTTTTAGTAATATATGGACTCATGAAGTTGCATCTTAAGGATGCCTCTTTTTTTTTCAATTTTTTAAAATTAAGAGATAGACAAAAATGTAGTAATTATTATGAAATAACACTACAAGAAAGGTATGTCAAGGATTTTATTGAGATGAATGGTTTCAGAGACCAATGTAGTTTTAGAAATTCAAGAATCATTAAAGGCATGGTTTTTGTTGCATGAAAAGTATCAAAACATGATTTATACATTGCTTTTATTGATTGATCAAGGTATTTGATTCAGTTAAGTGAACAGTTTTATGGACTGTTTGGAATTGGTTGGGTTAAAGTTTTTTTTGTATTATATAATTTGTATATGGTAAAATAAGAGGAAGTTATATTACTACAAATAGATATTCTGAAGCATCCAAAATGATCTGAAGTTAAACAATGTTATGTATTTATCATGAAAAATGGCTTTCAGTTTTTATGACATTGCCCTATGGAATTGTTTATAGGCAATACAGATTTGATTTGTAATTTATAATATGACTCCATTAAAAGTAAGAACAAGAATATCATCTTATTAGATTTTGGATTTACAGTATAAATATGATTGTGCTATTTTTGCCAGTTTAAAATTAATTTCCAGAATGATAATGTTTTGAATGATATTCAAAAACGTTTTTCAACAGTCAGTAAGAAAGCAAAATTCTCAGCAATTTATAGCTTGAATCATTATCAACTTAATAATATAATCCAATTTATACACCTTGGTATTTGAACTTAGGTGTTGCATAGACTCCAAAGTGATGCTGCTTTTAACTAGTTAAAAGATAGAGTATTTAATAACAGAGAAATAAATATTGCAATTAAATAGGTTACTGATGTTTTCCTGAATTTGTTGTAAGGAAGTGAGTTTTGAACATTCTGTTAGTGTAAGATAAAGGTATTAGAGAAGATTAATGTAAGGATGTTTTGTAAAATTTTAAAAATATAAAAACAAGATTATAAAACCTATCAATATTTTAAACTTGTTTTATTGGATTGGTCATATAGAACAAATGAACAATGCAAGACTTCTTGAAAGGACATTTTATGTTGACCTGGTGTTTTTAGAAGAGATAGATACTATCTTTGTTATAAGATTTATCTCAATGACATTCTAGTGCAATATCAATTGTTTTCATTGAGAATATATAGCTGAGAATAGAATACAATGGATAGCTGTAATTTGCCATGGTGTTGAAATATTTTAGAAAGAAAAATTGTTCTGCTGACAAAATTAAAAAATGCCAACACAAAATGACACAGAACAGAAAAATGAACCAGCATATTCTATATATGGATGTGTTTGTGGCCCCAGATTAGTTTGCGTAGTCATGGGAAAATTCATTTCTAAATCAGTTATTTTTCTCACTTTCTCTTTCTTCACTTTCCTTGGAATTGAGATTTTCATTCTTATTTATGAATGGTTATTATATGTATGTATATGTTTATTTATTTTATTTATTTTAAAAATAACATTTTTTAATAATATATTAAATGAATTTATTTGTTGTGACATAATGAGGCATTTTATGTGTTTTTCTACCCAATAAGGGAAAGAGTATTTACATATTCATTGTTGTATTTTCATTTGCATTTTACTTTTGTATAACAAAATATTTAAAAATAATAATGATAAAATTTGTTTATATATTAAATGCTTTCATTGACTGTGAACTAAAAAAAATAATTGTTTCTTCAACTACAACTAGGGTTTATAGAATTAACTTGAAATAAAAGCATGGAGAATCCAGACATTAATTAAATCAATCACTTGTTATAAAAAATAGGGATTGATTTAATTAATTTTTGAACACCTATTTGCTTTTACTTCAAGTTAAAGCTAAAAACCCCAATTGCAGTTAAAGAAACAATTATTTTTTTGTTTTTAGTGCACAATCAATAAAAGCATTTAATATAAAAAATTCCCCTATTATTTTTAACTTTAAAAATATATTTATTGACATTATAAAATTGTACAGATGCATAATAAAATCATTTTGTTAATGTTGGCTCATCCATTGCTGGTGTTGGTCTGGAAAAAATATGCAAGAGCCATTCTCCACACTAGCAGGTTATAATATGAGCAAATACGTACTATTTAGTTGGTATTGCCCACCCCTGCCAGTGCAGAGAATGACCCAATAATGCTAACTTATCAGCTGGGATACATGTAGTGTGAAATCAATGCCCCTCTAGTAGAATCCGACATGTTGCAACACAGACTACTTCTTCTATGATACACTACAATGTGGATATATCAGGTCCAAAATTCATGTAGAGTCTGTGGGCCATACTAGTAGGCTCCATGTATTATTAAACAAAAATCTAGAGGATAGTATCTTATCCTTGTCTTGAAGAGCTTTGAGCTTATCGCAAAATATAGCATTGGGATCCGGGGTTGGTTGTGTGAACTTTGCCCTGCACCTTGTGTACCAAAAAGCATATGTCAGGAAGATTGATAACCTGATTACTGTAAAGTCTCCAGAGAAGAGACAACCCCTGATGTCCAGGATTTTATCCACTGCTATAATGCAGTGTTGAGAGATAATTCTTTGAATACTGTTATAGCCTGGACATATATTTAACAGATGATTAAAGGACTCCTCTCCTCTAGAACAGGCATGACAAATAGGGTCTATTTTATTTAGAAACCGCTTGTAGTATAAGAATGTATTAGTTGGCATGGAATCCATATTCACCTTGATCAGATAATCCAAAAGTTTGGGCTCCAGTAGCAGATATTTAAACATTGAGGTGATTTTATGATTGCTGCACCCTAGGTGAGCATAAATAACTGTATTAACAGGATTCAGCAGGCAATGTGCCTGCCAGATGTTGATTTTATTATTAAACTCTGTTATTGAGTGCCCAATGTATAGAGATTGTTGTTTAATAATGGTGTCAAGCCATGTGTGTTTACTGGGGGGCGGTCTGTCAGTAGGTATTACAGTCTCTATAATATTTGATAGAGGGTATTTTTTCCCCAGGTTTACTAAAAGTGAATGCCCTTTTTGGAAATTGATTGTCTGTATTGAATGGAGACACATATCGTTCTGTTTTCTGTGAAACTGAAGTCTGCGGATGCTAATTGCAGTGGTCCGACCTCTCCATAAGAGCTGACCACAGAGCCTCTGAATCTGTAAGGTGAATGATTTGGTAACTGTCATTATTGTCAGGTAGTAATTTATGCTTGCCATAATCTTCAAATTAATAAGAGCAATCTTCCCTTGTAGGGACAGGTATGTCCTTGACAGCGACTGAACCACCTTAGTAGCATTGCTTATGGTGGATTTTTGTAGGCAGACAGACATAGCAGTCTGTGACTTGAAGATAGGAAACCCCAGAAAACACTGAGGTTCTGCTAAAAAATTGGATAGTATTTTCCTACCAGTGGTGATGCACCAGGATGATGACTTGTGAGGATTGATGGATAATTTATAATCTTTAGTATAATTGGTAATTATGTAATGAAGTGTCTTCAGATATTTATGGGATGGAAGAATCACAAGTATGTCATCCATGTATGCAAAAACCTTGATGTTTTTCTTAAGCCGGGGCACATATATACCTGGAAGCTGATCTAGCTCTTTAATCAGAGGGTCGATGTACTTTATGAACAATAGACCACTCAACGGTGAACCTTGTGGTATGGATCTTGAAGGGCCAAATCCATCTGAGTAATGTCCATTTATGGAAATATGAATATGCCTATTATTCAGGAGATTGTCCAATATCTGAATTATCTGTTTTGATATGTCCAACTGAGATAGCAATTCAAGAAGAATGTTGACATCTACTGTATCAAAAGCATTGGACACATCCAGCTGGACTGCCACAGGCCAGGATTTTCTGTTAGATCTAATGTGATCAAGCAGAATTTTCACTTCACCAATTGCAGTCAGCACCGATGATCCCTTCCTTGCATATTGAGAGGCCGATATATCCTGTAGAATGGCATTCTGAATTTTTTCTTTTATTATACCCTCCATGACTTTGAACAAAATTGGTGTCATCGATATTGGCCTGATACTGCTAAGAGAGGTAGGATCCTGGTTCTTTTTAATTAATGGAACCATGGCGATTGGATATAGGTTAGGAATTACTCTCCTTTCAATGGCAAGGTAGGTTAACATGTTTAATATAATCCTCGCAGTAAAAAAATTTAAATGAGTGAACACAAACTTCGGGATAGCATGAATCCCAGGATGAACACTGTCAGGGAGACCCTGCAACCTACTGGTGATGACTTGGAGTGTAATACCATGATCTGCCTCTCTGGTTGTGCCCACCCACTCCAAGGCAGGGTTTGTGCGGTGACCTAAGAGAAGGTTTTGAAAGTGGTTCTCTATGTGTAAAATCATATTCGCACCAGTAAGGCTGCCACCATTGATGAGCAATAAAGTAGGAACCTCCTGTTTCTTTCTGGCCCCCAGAGCCCACCTGAGATAGCCCCAGGTCCAGCAATGTTGAGCTGGCAGGTAATTCTTTGCATTTTTTATAGCTATTATCTCTGCTACTGCTGATTGTTTTGATCTGTATGAAGCTTTTAGCTCAAGTAAGTATTCAATGTTGTGATCCTGACAATTGAAGTTTTTAATTTTCCAATTCAGGCTGTCCAATTCACGCATCAGTGTGGTTGTTCCCTTAAGCTTGAAGGTGTATTGAGTAATCAGTGACTGAATAATGCCTATAAATGTAGTCCAGGCCTCAACTGGGTGTAGGTATATGAGGTTCACCTTGTGAAAAAGAATGTAGGCCTCTGAGAAGAATGCCTCAGTGGCGTTGGTTTTAGTGAACATTCTGAGACTCCGGTTGACTTTAATTTGTTGAAAGTTGTTCAGCTCTATGGATGCCATAATCGCAAAATGATCCAAAAAGGCTGTCAGTTGCAGTCTAGCCTCTATCCCATAGTGCAATTCGGCTGAGTATAACATTAGATCAATGAGTGTGCAACTATTTTTTGTATAGAATGAAAATGCATCAGGTGGAAAGAATCCCCTCCCGTTGAGAAATACCTTGTTGAGTAGGGGTAAATATTTCTTTGTGAAGGATTCATAGGAGATGTTAAAGTCACCGAGCAGAATGGTAGGTGCATTATTATTAGTAGTAATTAGGTTAATTGTGTGGACTATTTTCAGCAGTGTTGCATGAACATTGGCGCTGTATACATAAATCACATTGAAAGTATTCAAGGAGAAGGTAAACTCCAAGGCAATTAAGTTCTGATCTAGATAAATTGTTCTGAAGGAGGTTGGAGCCAGAAGATTATTTATTATTACCCCAACTCTTCCCCTAGCCACATGACTTGTAGATAAATGGGTGAATCCTATTTTACTAAGTTCTGATTTTATGAAGTAGTTTGAGTTTAGGTGATATTTTGTTTCACCTATGAACAACATATGTGGTGAGTTTTGCCTAAAGAAATGCCTGATGGCATTAATACGATCGAGGGAATTAATACCTCGGACATTGACAGCAGATATTTTTAACTTTTTAATATTGACACAATAAATGAAAAATGTAATATTGACACAATAAATGAAAATGTAAAACTATATCATACTTTAAGTTGACTGGATACTTATAGTTGATATATATCATTAAATATTTTTGCTATAAGTTAAAATGTATATCCCTTATGTATATATCATATTTGGTATGTGTACATAATAATATATGTATATACAAGTGATTAAAAGTGTGAAATATTATTTTGATTGAAAAATGTTTAACATTTTTACTTTGATTGGAATTTTTTATTTTTTAAACAAAATGCTTACCAAAACTATATTGTTCATGAATTTCACTTAATATATATGATTTTACTTTAAATCAATTTTATACATATATATATTAATAAAATCAATCACATGTCACATGACCTATATAGCTCACATTACCAATATGTAATATATAAAGAGCCTGCTAATGGCTCTAAACAAGCTTATTTATTTTTTATGATAAATGTTACAAGAGAAAGTACCTGAAGCCTTTATCTATGATTGTCCCCATTCCCAGACCAGGGACAATCAAAGATAAAGGCTTCAAGTACTTTCTCTTGTGGCATTTATCATAAAAAATAAATAAGCTTGTTTAGAGTTATTAGCAGGCTCTTTATATATTACATATTGGTAATGCAAGCAAATTTTGGCTATATTAAATTGCTGATCCTACTAATATATGAGATCACTGAATTTAGTTCAGGCTTATATAGTTTCTGTAGTTAAAGTGCTGAATTTGAAGACATGTAGGCATCTGAAGATTTAGATCTTTTTCTTAATATTTAAGAATTAGATATATGCTTGGCTTGAGTTAGTATTTTGAATCTAATGTCCTAGCTTTTCACTGAGGAGAGCCATAGCTCAAAACCAGTCTGGGATGGAGACAATCATAGATAAAGGCTTCAGGTACTTTCTTTTGTAGAGTTTATCATAAAAAATAATTAAGCTTGTTTAGAGCTATTAGCAGACTATATATATATATATATATAAAATGTCCATTAATTAAAAACTATTATAATATCAATAAAAATAATATAGTATTAATTAACTATTATATATATATATATATAATGTCCATTAATTAAAAACTATTATAATATCAATAAAAATAATAAATATAGTATTAATTAACTATTATAACAAGTCTTTCAATGCACAGAAGTACTTTTGGCTAATTTCTTAACCCTCCTCACCTACCATTAAATTCAAAAAACATAACAGAAGCAAATGTCATCAACTCAAATCCCAAGACTTCTGAATTTTAATGTTTGCAGCTTGTCTATTAATTATATTCCTTTTATTTCTATTTATAAAAATTGCCTTCTTAATTTTTCTTTTATTATGGTTTCTCTCTTCATTAAAAATCTTAACACTTTCAATATCAAACTTCAATTTATATTGACATGTTTTTTCATGATCTAATAAAACTGAAGCAGTCATTAAATCATTATTATTTTTGCTTTTCACATATTTGTGTAACAAGATTAAAGGCTCATGAATAAAAATGTGAAAGATAAAAATAATAGTGATTTAATGACTGCTTCAGTTTTCTTGGATTATGAAAGGACATGTAAATATAAGTTTGATATTGAAATTGTTAGGATTCTTCATAAAGAGAGAAACCATAATAAAAGAAAAATTAAGGAGTCAATTTTAATAAATATAAATAAAATGAATATAATTAATAGATAAGCTGCTAATATAAAATTCAAGAGTCATGGGAGTTGAGTTAATGGTGGTTGCTTCCATTTTGGTTTTTGAATTTAATGGCAGCTGAGGAGAGTTAAGAAATTAACTGAAAGTGCTTTTGCAATTTATAGACTATATATATTAAATAGTTAATTACCATTATATTTATTATTTTATTGTTATATATATATATATATATATATATATATATATATATATATATATATATATATATATATATATGCTACATATTTCTGTATTAAGTTAATATATACACTCCTTATGTATTTATTTAAAAAACTAAGTCACCTATTTAAAAAATTAATATGTTCTATCATTTTCATAGAGTTTTAACAAATGTACAAAATTTCAATAAGTTATATTGAACTTGAATAATATTAAATATCAATTTTAAAATTTAAAAAAATCCTTTATACCACCCTCTAATGAGTCAACAAATAAACAAACAAACAAACACAGATTTTTCAGCTTCAATAAAAGCATTTAATAAAATTTAGAATTGATCCATTCTTAACTTCAAAAATATAGTAAAGGCAATGTGGAGCCTTTTGTACATTGATTTCATAAATTACAGTAATTTTTAAACATATACAAATCTGAAACCTCTGATTTTAGGGCTTTTTTAGATTTAAAAATTTTTCAGATTTCAAAAATATATCTTTTTCTTCTTATTGTAAATCCAAACTTTGTTAAGATAAAAAAACTGGTAACTCATTGAAATTAGGCATATTAATTTATAGGTATTTACTGAATGTTTTTTTTATTTTATTTTTTGTAAATACAGACTAATTTATTTATTATAAAAGACTAAAGTGATTATTAAAATTTTGTTTAAATAATAGAAGGTTTTGAATAATAACTGCTGGAATAAAGGTATTGTACCTTTATTCCAATTTGTTTCAGTTTATTATTTTCATGAGTTTTATTTTAGATAGATATTGGAAAGTGCAGGACATTCAGCATATTTTAATTAAATAAAAAAATCATTTAAAAAACAAAATGACCACATTTCTGAACCATAAAGAATAATTTATAAAATGCAATTTTTATATGTATTTTACTTACTTCTTATTTCTAGATCTTCAATTCTTTCATTTCTAATAAACTTCCTGTTTTTGTTAAGCAATAATAATTACCACATCCGATTGTTTTTGTAAATTAATAGCAAAGTTTTTAAATTCATTTAGACATTTCCTCAAAGAAAAAAGCCAAATTTTTATAACTAAAATACCCTTTAGTGTAATGTTAGTATATGTGTGTGACATGCTCTTAATCTAATATATAAAACTTGGTCAGGTAAAAGTTGATATTTTTTCAAATTCTTGACAGGATTAATATTTTTGTCAGATAAATGATTTATAATCATCCAAACTTTGACAGGTAAATAAATATCTATTTATTGCTTTTTAGAAGATAAAACAAAAAGGAAGCATTTGAAATTCTCAAACTCTTGTAAAATAGTGAACCTGATTTATTGTTTTTCCATAAGATTCACTTGTAATGGTTTGTTTTTTGAAGTGAGTTATTTATTACTATATTATTACCTATTTTTACTCAAATGGAAGATTCTTATAGAAGCTTCAACTTAGAAACATAGTGAAATGATCTTAAAATTTAATTTAAATAAACAAACATTATCAATCTATATCACAATTGTTCAAACGTTATCATATCACCCTATTAAATGCTGTTAAAATATTGTGTTACACACTATAATTTATATTTTTTACGATATCGTAATTGGCAACTATATGGCTTACTCCATATAACTCTAAACTTAATATCTAGTAATTAATGCATGTATTCACAGAAAAGGTAGTTTTCTTTTAATATCTAGCTTTATTAGTGCCTAGTATATATTGAAAGCATGCTAAAAATATATACATTTTCTATGAATATATTTATTATTTATCATATATTACGTTGGTTCAGAAAAGAAGAAAATTAGTAACAAGTGAACTGTAAACTTAGTATATATGCAATAAAAAAGGTCTTTTCAAAAAAATTATTTGAACAATAACAACTTCGTATTTTGTTTTTAGGTTTTTTTTCTACAAAATGTCGAAAAACCAAACCTTTGTATAATAGAATATTATTGTAATAACGCCATAAATAATATTTTAAAATATTAAATTAATAGCAATCTTTTATATTATTGATTTATATCTGGAATGTTGTCTAAATTAATAAATTGTTAATATACATTCCACTTCAACTAATTATCTTTTATATTTTACCCATTTCTCTTACTCACTAATTAATCCATTATTTATAATAATTATTAACGATGAGAAATATATTCAGATGCTACGTTCTTAAATAGTATATTGTGAAAGAGGGATATCAACATTCCAAATCCATTGTTCACAAAATTACAACTTAGTAAAGTGTTTTCGACCTTTTACAAAGTTTTTCTCTTAAATTTATCTGGTTTAGTTCTCGAGCAATTAACGCGTAATATATCAACCACTTCGATGATTAGATTCAAAAAGAACTTAAGGGTTTTTTTAATTCTTTACAAATTATTTGTGTGCGTATATATATATTTTAGATCATTTAATTCAACTTTATAGCACTTATGTTATCTCTGTTCAGTGTTAATTTAGATCCCTAAGCAATAAAATATAAACAAGTAATAACATATAATTATCAACGGTGGAGATTGGTGATTGTTTTCCGCCAATTTGATGTAAATCTAGCATCTTATTAAGTAGAGCTATGTCAGCTCCTTAGATTATTAAAATTTTATATTAAAAATTTAATAAACTTACATATGGTAGGAAATATTCACACAAACATACATATATAAAATAAACAAAATATATTTTCTTATTGATTTCAATAGTGCTAAAAAAAATTCACCCCCCCCCCCATATATTTTAGTTAAAAAAACTTTTATTTCATTTGTCATTCTATCTATCTATCCGTCTATTCATGTAACTATCTTTCTAACTGGTATCCATTCATCTATCTATTTATCGTCTTATTCACGCACCTATCTATTTATCTATTTACTTACATATTTAACTATCTATTTAATTATCTATCTCTGTCTGTCTCTATTTATCTATCCGTCTATCTGTTTGTTTATTTATCTGCTTATCTGTTCTATCTATCTATCAATCTATTTATCTATTCTACATATCTAGGTATTCATTTCTGTAACAAAAGTCAATTCCCGTACATTATCCAAAATACTTTTTTTATTCAGTCGCTTTTTCAAAAGTTAATAATCTTTTTTAAATATAATCTATCAATTTTTACATTGTGTATTGTTCTTTTTAACACATTTTAATGTTTTTATTTTATTTTAACATTTTATTAATAAATTTATTTAACTATATGAACACTTCTTTGTCGTTTTCATTTTTTCAGTGAATAATCTTATTTGTTGATTTACGATTTTATCAACATCTCTTTGTTCCTAATCTTACCATTTAATCTTATCTTTTTCATTTTTCTCCAAATCCACAACTTGGATTCTCAAATGCTTTTCATCACTTGTTCTGATTGTTCAATTCTCCGTAAAAATAAAAATAAAACATTTTACAATGCTTTTTTTTTTTTAATTCTAACTTCAAACGTTGCAAAATAATTCAAAGTGTGTTGATTCATCAAACTTTTCCCTTGGTTTTTTCTCATTACATCATTTAGTTAGCGATTCTTTAAATATATATTAATAATTTAATAGGATTTTTTTGGCCATTTTGATATATTAACTTCAGCCATACTATAATAATATAAATTACCAATTAAAAATAACGGAACCATAGGGTGTACCATAAGATGACATAAATATGACTAAGTAGTTGGATGATTTGAATACAAATGTCAAACAATCTATAACAAGTCATATCCTAAATCCATGATTCAACATCCCATTTGAGTGTGCCTGATATTACCAAATCAGAAATGGCATATAACAAAGGGAGTGCATCTCACTACTGTCAGACCTAGGCCTTCGAATAGGATGTTAAAGATGTCACAATGAAATGCCTAATTCCAAATCACATCTACGTTTAGTATGCTAACTTATAATTTACTTACAACATTTCAATGTAATTTAGATTAGTGCATATTCATTACATTTCCCTTTATAGGCCCCATTACACCACAGAATTCAAACTCAGGGAGTTCTTGCAATCAGCTTTCTTAATTATTGACCAAGTATGCCTATGTATAAGCATAGATACAAAAAATACTGATGATGATCAATCATTTAGGAGAGCAATATCTGATGATGATGATGATCATCAAACCTTTAATGGTGTAACTTCATAATAATAGTGATGATGAAACTTTTAATGGTATAAATGCATAATGATGGTGGTGATGATCAAACAGAGATTATATTGGCTTAAACAACTCAATACGTTTATTAATAATCTATAACATATAATAATAAATATTTACAAACAAACAAAAAATATTGAGTTAACAAGAATGGTCTTCTATCATTTTGATAACTTAACACAATAAATTTCCTTGATTCAGATTTCATGATAGAAGTCTGTCTTCAATCAATCTTTACTTACACTAGAAAACAAAATAATTCAAAGTACAGTATATACAAAATGATATTGAATAATTCAATAGATATATACATAAAACAAAAAGGAAAAGCAAAATGAGAGTTCAGTAATTCTAAATCTACCCCATTAATATAATTACTAGAATTATGTTTATAGGTTGGGGTAAATATATTTATAACTATTTTTTAAAGAAAAAATATATAGTCCCACTTCCATCTAGATGTGTGTGTAAGTCATAGTAAAAATTAATGAATGATAAGAAAAAGACCATTTACTCAAGTTGATTAATTGTGCACTCAGAAATAAACAATTACAAGTAGATATTATTAAAAACTTATTAGTAAGTAATATAATTTTGGTTGTTCTAGAGTCTGCAATTAATGTTAATTATATAAAAATCTTACTTGAGGTTGCTTTGATGAATCAGTGTTGAATTCCCAAAGGGATCTGTAAATTTACTTTTATTAATAATTATACATATTTATTGACTATGATCCATTTTCCCCTTTATATATCAATATATGACACATATCCATTCACTGCTCCCACTTTTAAAATACAGATGATCGAATTTAAAAATGAAACTTGAATACACAAATAAATAAATAAAAATCACTATACATGAAAATTTCAAATAGAGATAATAAAAACAAAAAAATAAAAAAATCACGTGAATCAAAAAAGAAAATATCTACATATATATCCTGAGGAAAGCAGGCATTTTAGCCACAGTTAAGAGTTTATAAACTTAAATGTCAATCTCCATGCATAACGTTCTTGTTCACCAACTATGTTGATATTTATATATTTTATTCTACTTGGTTAAAAACAAACATGTACCAATTATCTCTTCTGAATGTATAGCATTTTGTAAAATAGACATTTTGATGGATAATTTTATAATAACATTGAAGATGACTTGGGAATGCCCACAGTAATAGCTTTACTCCAAACACATTGTAATAACTCCTTTATTATTGACTATTATTTATAATGTGGTTTCAATATATATAAATAGCTTAAAGAAATAATCAATTTCTAATTGTTTCACATTTCTTTTCCATTATTTTCATAATAATGAATTCAAGCTTGTAGAACAAATTAAATCATTAGTTCATTCTTGCTATTATATATTCCATTTTGTCACTTTAATAGTTAAGATTAAATTTCCACCTTCATTCTATACAAATAATAAAGATTTTGTATTAATTTTTAAATATAAACATTAAGTTTTAAAATATATATTCTTATTGCTTTTTTTTTTTAACGCTGAACAGTTTTTTTTTTTAAAAATAAAAGACTTTTTTTTATGTCCTGATGGTTTGTTGTTAGCAGACAAGTGAAGAGGAAAATGACAGATTGTTTTCTCATGTTAGCTTAAAACCCATTGTTACAAACTAATCGAAAAAAATAAATAAATTATAAAATATTATTATTATTATTTTATTTAGTCTTCATTATTCAAACTGGATCGCCTAGCAACTATTTTGACCTCATATATATTTTGACCTTTGTCATGTCTGTCTTATCAGACAATTAATTTTTTTTTTTGTTAATGATATTAAGTGAATAAAAGAAAAAATTAATTTCTACAAATAAACAAACATATTAGTTTATTTATGTTTATATATATGTTTCATGTGTATATAACGAATCTGTCTGCAAAAAACAAAATATTTTCTCAAAATAGATAAAAATATTAGTTTATATGTATGTTTCATGCATATAAACAAGTATGTGGGATAAATTATTTGTCTATCAATTGGCCTGAATTCAAACAGCAAGAAAAACTAGGAAAGGTGTGGTGGTTGGTTGTAAGTCATCTCTTACAATATATTAATAATTTAATAGGATTTTTTCGGCCATTTTGATATATTAACGTCAGCCATACTATAATAATATAAATTACCAATTAAAAATAAGTATTGATAACTGAAATTATGCCATCTAGCAGTATTTGTCTGAACTATTTTTAATTTATTGACTAAGAATATTTGTGTAACATCAGATTTTAATAATTTATATGGATGAAAATAGGAAATATACTTACTTCTTAAATATTTTCACAATTAAATAAAAAAAAATAATGGATTGGCTTTATTATACAGGAGTTTTAATAAAACAGGCAAAACTCTCCATACAGTAGTGCCACTCAGTGCAAGCCAGAGTAATCAATGGATGCCAGAAGACTTGTGCATAAAATCCTTATCTAGTGCCTACTCGTCCAATATTCTCAGACTGGTTTCTAGCTTGTGGAGATTTTTGCATGTTTTAATAACAGTTATGAGCAAGCATAAAAAATTGTGATCATGTGATGTGGACTTTTAATAAAAGTTGACCACTAAAAGTAACTAAACCAGAATTGATCTAAGGATATTATTGTTCAATGTCTTACATAAAAAAGATTGAATAATTGAATGTCTTTATTTTTCAAGAATTTATAAAAAAAAAAAATGTGAGTTTCACAAGTGTCCAAACTGAAATCAATTCAAGAACTTTATGCTCTCCAGTCTGAAACTTTACCACTTCACTTCACCATGCAAAGTGATTTATTTATTTACTTATTTTAATTAAGTAAGATTATCCCAGTGAAAACAGTGTAGATTGTAAGTAGATCAGTTTCAAGGGCCTTTAGATTTAAATATTAATAATTAAATGGTATTTATTCATGTAGTTTTATATACAAATTTAAGCTATCTACATTAGTCAAGGTTGAATTCACTTTTGGCCAAAAGTAGTTCAGACATATCGTTAGTGTCCTGGCAGTTGTGATGCCTCTTTCTGGTTGATGATTTGTTTTATTATGTCATAACTGAACGTTGTTCAAAAAACTATACCCCTCTAATTAGTAATATTTAAATCTAAAGGCCTGTAAATATTTATTTACAATGATCAATGTGTGTATAAATAAATGATATAATGTATGAATAATAATTTAAGTTCATAAATCTATTCATGTTTATTGCACAGAATTATATTTATGACTTAAATCTGATATCAGATTGAATTATTAAGCTTCTAAAAATGAAACTATACACTTTTCCCCCACTTAGTGATGACAATTGGTCCTCTAAAACTCAGCGTTAAGCAAGAATATTGTATACAGAATATGTATTTATAATGGAGGTCTATGGGGGGGAAAATGGTCTGTTCCAGACGATGTAAAATATCTACATTGGTTTTCAAGTTCAAAGATTTTCTTGATTTTTTTCATTGTAATGATGATTAAATACGGTATCTAAAAATAAAAGTTTTATATGACTAGGAAAAAATAATGCATAGTTTCACTGTTTAAAAAGTACAGAACAGCAAAATGAAAGAGAAAGTGAAACTAAATTTGAATTTAATCACAGTTGCACACCTTCTTTATGCATTGTGGCATTAGAAAACATTCTGGGAGCTGTTGTGGTCAAAGAGTACCTTTTATGGTAGTCTGCCTGGAGCATGCTTTGCCACTAGGTGGTCTGAGAACAGACAATATGAACTTGTCTTTATTCATTTTAAAATTAAGAATAGGCACTTTAATGAATTTTAACTTTCTCAATTTGTTGTTGAATCTTGGTTCTATACTCTGGAGTAGTCATGATGATGAACCTATTTCCTTTATCCTCATGCATTTATCCTCATGCATGCATGTGATGTTGTAATGTGCAAGGAATCTCTTTGTTGTTATTAGTTTCTGCTTCTATATATTATGTTGTGGTTGTATCTTTTTGTTGAATGCACTTGGCAATTCTAGTCATATAGGGATCTTTATGGGAGTGGTTAGCTAAGCTAGCTTTGACATCTGTTATAAGTTGAAGATTCCATCCACTACTTGTGAATACAGGGCCTTTTTCCAGGACACATAGATAGTTTCCAGTATAGGAAGGTTAGTTAGATTTACATAGCTTTCCTGGTTGTGTTGCTGTGTGTGAATATTTTGCTTGTTGGCCAAAAAATGAAACTTGTGTTTGAACTTTGTTTCCAAACTTTGTTATGTGTGTGTGGGGGGGGGGGCATGTTGGCGTTGTTCAAAATCATGTTTTTTCTCTTGTTTTCATGGTGTAATTCTTTCTGCACTCCTGAATTACTCTATTTAATATGAAGACTTGAATCTGTTTTGAGATAGTGTCTCTATTGTGTATTGCAGGTTCAAGTTTGTATTGCAAAACTTCGGAATTACTTTGTGATCTCTGCACTTACGTAGAACGTTTAATCTCAGCCGGTACTTGCACACTGCTATAGAAGATTTTAATATCAACTTCTTCCAAATCATTGGTTTCATAATGCATTATTGGTTGTAATTAGTAAATAATCGCTTTGTGTCTGTGTTTGTAATGAGTAATATACATGCGATATATATTTCACACAAATAAAATTATGAGTGTAAACAAATAAATGAAATACAATAAATAAATAAAATGGATATTGAGTTTATTCAGCTTAGTACTTTCAAAGAAATACCTTCATTATTAAAGCTATGTGTTAAATGAATTGTGAAGTAAGACCTTTGCTATGAAATGCAAAGTGTATGCAAATTATGTTTGCCATTTTTGGATATTGCGTAACACACATCTCTTTTCCAAGTTAATGAAATAGGCTTCTTTGGTTTTTCTCTTTAAGTCGTGGTGCTCCCTGCATATGACTTGAGAGTTGTCTGGAATTTGTTTACTTTACACTCATAATTTATTTGTGTGAAATATATATCGCATATATATCACTTTTGTATTTGTAATGATGCAATTTAGCATTTCTCCAAACTTTATTTTCAAACTTTTAATTCTACTTTTAATTATGTTATAATTGCTAGTAACTTATGACAATTCTGCACCCATCCTGGAAAGTCAATTGAACCAGGGTGGGAGAAGATCTCTCTGACTATATAAATTTACAATTAAAAAAAAAAATCTTATTAAATCTTGATCTACTCCAGCTGCATTTTTATTATCGCAACACATCGCCCTTCAATCAGAGAAGTCTAATACAGAAGGTAAATAAGACAAACAGTACCTATAATCAGACCAAGGCTATGCAAAATATATCTTACATTAATGACTGTCTGTTAAATTATTTTCCTCTAATTCTCAGCAATTCATACAGTGATATGATTCTCAGCAGTTTAAAGCATCTCTGTTTGTTTGTTTGCATAATTTTTATATATCACTGGTAATGTGCCAAACTATATAAATGTTTTATTAATATTGTATACTTTAATATAATATATTTGTGGTAACTACTATTTAACACACTCTTATGTAAATAATAAAACAAGAGCAGATAACTATTCTGATGTATTCTATAAAAAAATTGATTAGTCATTTATTACAAGATATATTTATACGTATATAAACAAATCTGGAAAGATAGCAGCATCAATAATAGTATAAGGAACAGTGATTTTTCAACTGGATAAGAAATGCTACATGCACTGGCATTGTGGCTCTCATACCTCCAAATTTATTTACATATATTTCAAGAAGCATTATTCTGTTAAGTATATATCTTACTCTTGTTAGCAATGGACCTTTATGTGAAGATTTGTCATAGCGACATCAACAATTTATACCGACTATTTTGATTTACATTCAATTATTCATGATTACAATATTTTAAAAAAATGAAACTGCTTTTTTATATAAAAAAAAATAGCAGTAAAACATTGTCAATTTATTTATAAGATTGATGAAGTCATTGGACAGTAACTTCATGAAAGCTGTTTTCTGAAAATAAAATGACAACGTTCATACTAAAAATATATGGTAGAGTTTACTCAATATGACTATACAGTCAAAGCATGAGTAATGTACTTAATTTAATTTTCATCTAATAACTTTACAAAACAATCAATGATTTCATATATAACATATCCCAAATAAAGGAGATTTTCAGCTTTAATGACTATAAAATCAAATAAAATGTCAGTTTCATTCTGCACAGTAAGTAATTAAAACATATGTACACCAACAAAGTGTATTAATATTTAGCTGTAAAATGAACATACTAGCTACACTGTATTCATTCAATCATTTTTTTTAAAAATATTTTGTTTTTGGGAAAAATATGATCATAATAGTTATCATAATTGTAAGTTATTTTGGGGGAAAGTGATTGCATGCACTATGCAGATAATAATCAACTTTATATGATTAAATGTTTTTAAACATAAATTTAAAATATCATTTATTTTTACTAATTACACAAGTTGATTATTATCTGCATAGTGTGTGCAATCATTTTCCCCCAAAATAACTTACAATTATAACTATTATGATCCACATATTTTTTCCAAAAATAATATTTTTTTAAGATTGTTATTTCAAAAAAATGATTGAATGAATATAGTTTAGCTAGTATAATCATTTTACAGTTAAATATTAATAGACTTTGTTAATGTACATATGTTTTAATTACTTACTGTGCAGAATAAAACTGGCATTTTGATTTTATAGTCATTAAAGCTGAAAATCTCTTTTATTTGGATATGTTATATTATTCTCCATTCTTCTTTTGCTAATTGAAATATGTAATTACTGTTGGTCAGGACATTGTCTTAAAATTCAATATTCAAACATCTAAAGATGTAAGTTCGACTCCTATGCTAATATATTCACTGGTCAGGCCAGTAGATCCTGAAGAAAGTGGAGAATAATACTAATCAAAATGTTGTGTAATAATCTCATAATCTATTAATTGCTTATTCAAGATAATAGCTCATTTATAGAAAACATAAATTGGCAAAATATTCAATCTTTTGCATACATATGTAAAGGAAAAAAAAATCAATTTAAAAAATAAATAAATAAACAGCTCTGCAAAAAATAATTCTAAATCTTATTGGTTAAAAATTTACAAATGTAAAACTTTAATATTTGAACATAAAGTACATGAAAAATAAATTTCATAAGTGTACATTGTGTTATTTTTTTAAAATTTAAAATTAATTTAATGCAATGAATTGTGATTCAGGAAATATTCTACCATTATGTAATAGCCAAGACAGCAATTGGTGGTTGAAGGTGAAGGTGCTAAGAATTTCTGATTGCAGACCCAGGTTGCCATCTTATTATGACTTATTATTTAGGTACTTACAACTTCAGATCACATTTAAATGAAGGAAGATTAAAAGAATTGGAAGAACTGTCTCATTTTTTATGATTACTATTTCATGATATTATTAGTCAAGACAGCTAGATATCTCTGGCAGTTCCATGATATTAGGCAGGCATCACTTTTATTGGGCAAATTGCTGATCTTCCATTGGACTAAGGGCTGGAGCCTGGCCGTATGCTTCCTATAGCTGTTAACACTGCATTGTCATGGAAAACACTGATTCTGAATACATGATAAACTGATTGTAAAAACTCAACTGACTAAAGAACTGATTGACTGACTGAATCTGATTTTCACTCTATTTATATGATGACCTGTTGCCACTTTGTTAATTAGTTTTTATATCTTCCAGCTATATCCATTATTGAAAATTGTCCACTGTTTTTGATTACATTTTATGATAAGATTTTAAAACTGTTTTTCAGTTGGTAGCCATTGCTAATTCTGTTGTTTGTGGATTAGTAGCCATTGTGAATTTTGTTTTATATAGCTTTTGATTGTATTTAAATCTTTGAGAGACATTCCAATTATACACTTTTATTTGTTTTTCTTTTTAATATTCAACCCTCACATTCTATTTTATTAACATGCACACACTTTACTATTCCTTTATATTTACCTCTCGCTATTAATGCACATATATATTTACATTTCTTTAAATTATGGGGAAAAACATTTTTTTTCCTTTAAATTAAATGAAAAGAGATATTTTAATTTCATGTAAAAGATTCATTTTTAAACTTTTATAGTCAATTCTTTCCCCCAAATTACTTTTAAATTAATTCGTAAAACTTTAAGAATGACACAGGGTTTAATTTTCCCCTGGAATAACAGTATTTTCTTCTTTTTTTATTTTAAAAACTCTAAACTTTTATATTAAACTTTCTTTTATTAAACTTTTAATAAATGTGGTTTTAATTTCTCCTTATTTGTAATAATAAAAATACTTAATTGTAAATTATTAGAGAAAAAATATATAGTTAATAATAAATTTGGCTGAACGTTTTCGAGGAACTGTGCCTCATACTCATAGCCTTCGTGAAAATGTACTTAATATATGTAAATGAGAATATTCAAATGAGTTACTGTTACGTAGCCCATTTTTTCGAGATGTCGAAGCACGTGTCTCTTCTGTTGATTGCATGGATGTCTCTGTTAATGTAGAATGCCTCTTTTATTTTCCTCCTGTAGTCGTTTGGTTCTGAGCATAAAATAACGGGGTTAGCGGGGATGAAATTGTGCACTGATTGTTTAGTATGTTCAAAAAATGCAGAAGATGTACTGCTGTTCGTTTGGGCTCTGTTGAAGGTGTACCGATGTTGAGCCAATCTGGTGTTAATTGTGGGTTTTGATTCACCATAATATGTGGCGTGGCATCCGGCTTGGGGGCAGGAAATGGAGTACACCACATGTGGGGTGAGCGCTGGATCAATGTAGTCTTAAACAAGATGTTTTTAATTCCATCATTTACTGACAGTGATTTTTTCATTTATTAATTAATTTTAAAACTTTTGCATTATTTATGAAAATGTTTATTTTTTAATAATTGTAAACAAACAATTTTACATGTAGCGCTCCATTAGCGGTACAATATATATATATATATATATAAATTAGCATAACTTAATATATATAACTAAGAAAGTATACCACTCTCCCTCTCAAGCTGTGAATAAATAACTCTTAGTAGATTAGCATAGGAATCAAGAATAGAATGAATCCACCTAATTTTTAAGATAATACTGATGGAAATTCAGAGTAAAATGAATATATCAGCCAAAAAAATATGTTAATAATATTATATTTCCATCTATCTGACATATTAATTTCACTCTGAATTATTCAACCTTGGCAGAGATAAAAGTTAGCAAAGTTTAAAGAATAAGTGAATCTATTCTATTCACTATCAGCCATATGAAATTATGATATTAATGTCATATTTTCATCTGGCTGACACTTTGAATTTTTATTACTGATTGGCAAAAATAACCTTATAAACATCACAGTTTAAAAAATAAGCATTTTCCATTTTATTTTTGATCTTTTATTAGCATACCAAGAATTTTTTCTTCATAGCCTGATGAAGAGTGGTTTTCTTTCTTTAATTATATATATATTGTAACCTTATATTTTAGTATAAAATATAGAGATTAATGTAACTGATATAAAAATTTCTCTGTCTTCTTGGTGATTTGATTGGCTTGGTTTGCATTTTGAATAGACTATTTACTTGCATTAAAGATAATTTATAGGTGAGAATAAGTAATATTTGCCTTGATTATTGCCTGTGTTATTTTAGTGTATTTAAAATTGCTTCTTTCCATCCACTGATTTGGATGAAATATGTTTAACTTTTAAGAAATTGACAACATACATTAAGTTTAGTAAAATGTGATTAATAATAATAATTATTATTTTTGTCTATTTAAAATAATCATAGAAATTATTTTTATTCAATTCAAAAACCATTTGTTTAACTAATTTTTAATTATTTTAAATTAAATTCAAAAGCTAGCTAAAAATATAGTAATCATGTGTGCGTTTCAGTGAAATAAAGAAAAAAAGAGCCGATTAAAAAGAGCATTTTGGATAGCGTTCCTGGGATTAATAATAAAAAAATGGCGTAAGAATAAAATGTATGGAAAATATGTTAAGCATATTTTTAAAAAATAATTAATAAACCAACAAGTTAACCAAGAAATTTCATATGGATTTAAAGATAAAATGGTAATATTTTATAATAATATGAGTTGCTAGATTTAAAAGTCTATTCAGGTCAGCTAATCAAGTGGATCAAATCGCTAATAATTTGCTCAATAACTGCATTTTAAAATATGTTGGAATGCTTAGCTGTAAAAAGAGAATCAATATCAGGAGGTCAGTATGTTTTGAAATATTTTTTACCTACAAACAAAACTTTAAACAAATATTTTAGTTGCAGAAGTTTTTCGGAGATGAAAACTTTATTTCTAAAAAAGAAGTTTAAAATCAAATTTAAATGTAAAATTTTATTGAAACACTAGTTTAATATTTCTGCATGTCACTTAGATAATAAGAAAAATGATTATCTTATCTGAACTTATACCAACAGTAATGTATTTACTAGTTGATTTGTTTATTACTTGAATAATAGTAACAGGTTTTAAATAATTAACAAACTATTTTTGATTTCTATCGCCAATGTTGATTTATTAAATTATTTTACTCTGATGATTATTTCTAAATTAAATATGGATAAATAAATTACTATAGCCTGGATATTATAAACTTGGAATAATGCTATATAAAAATGTAGAATTTAATAACTTATGAAGAACATTTTTCATTTAAACTCTACATGTCACGCTTTTGGAATTATTTCATGTTCATGGAGCCCACGTAAAACTTATTAATTTTAAAAGTACTCGTAATAACTAAAACACACAGCTAAAAACACATCTATGAAATTCAGCTATAATTATAATTATTATCTTATGTAATATGTATTTATTGTTCAAGACATTTTACATTGATTTTCTGAATAATATTTAATCTTCTAAAAATATTATACACCTTTATTTATAATTTAAGTAAATATGAATTGATTTTAATTTTATTGTTATATGAACTTATATTTGAAGTTCATGACTTATATTTTACTGTGTTTAATTAAACTCATAGGATTGAATAAAATATTTATTCAAGGATAGCGCTTGCGGAAAAAGCTTGAGAATTATGAATAAATTTATGGTGTGTGTCAACCTCTCATGAAGTGTCTTATGAGTCTTTCCAGGGTTCTATTCCTATACTTGTGTCTTCTGTATTACATTATTATTATTATTATTATTATTATTATTATTATTATTATTATTATTATTATTATTATTATTATTATTATTATTATTATTATTATTATTATTATTATTATTATTATTATTATTATTATTATTATTATTATTATTATTATTATTATTATTATTATTATTATTATTATTATTATTATTATTATTATTATTATTATTATTATTATTATGATGTTATATTTTAAGCATAATAAATCAGTATATTGTATGTCTTATTATTGAAACACTTTCATTATATATGAACCTACATCTACTAAATTTCTGGTGTTTTTCTGAATATCAGAATAATTGAGGAGGATCATTTTAGCAGTCTAAATATGAAGTAAATGTTAATATTGCTTTATAATGTTAAATGGCATTAGTCTGCGCTGGTGGTTAATCCGCAGATTAATCATTTGCCACTTTCTGTATTTTACACTTATTCCTGCACCGGTGGTTAATCCGCAGAATTGTGTAATTATATTTGTTACTTTATGGTGGTGTATAAACCCACAGGGCATTCAGTGTTGTATTATTCCTATGTGTAGATGAATGCATCCACAGGAATAGCATTTTTCTTCATAAATGTAAGCTTGGGCAAAGTATTTTGTATTATTATGCTAAAATCATTTTCTTCCATTTATAATTATAACTTATAAATTTAGTCATCAAGTGTAGCAGGGCATCTTATATAAACTATCCTCATAATGATTAACCGTTTGTTAATTAATATTTATCTTAACTGAAATTTAAATTTTAATTTTTCTTTAGCTTTGCATATGAGCTAATTCCTGCTAATATAATATTATTTATTATATTATTATAAGTCTATAGTATAGGTTTATTGGTTTTGGAACTGACACATTAGATATTTCATGATTTGATGTTGAATTTTGGTATAATTTCCTCAAGACATCAATTATATCAAATTGTAATATAATGTATGATTAGGCTTTATAAAACTGTGCCTATGATATGTTATTGAAGGAAGCCAATGGAATGATAATTTATTATTTATTTTATCTGTTTATTTATGTATTTAGTTATTACATTAAACATCAATTACTTATTAATCATAAAATTGTAAATAAATATTGATTTATAATTAAACTTACTATGCCATTGCTATTTGTCATTCATAAAATCAGAAATCATATATCTTGAATAGAGCATACACTGGAGTATGATATAAGAGTTTAGTAATATTCTGAGAAAACATTTAAATACATTTTGTCCTTGGTAGTTTATGATGTGTAAGGTACAATAAAATCCCATTTGCCTCTTCTATCATTTTAGCTTTGCGTTGTTGATTCTAGTACATGTTACAAAATTGATTGATTTTATAAACTTATAAACAGATTTACCATGTGATGTTATGATGAAATTTACTTGCTTAATGATATCATCGTTATTCATCAATATAACAAGAGTCTCATTACTATTTATTAAATTATAAATTTAAGTTAATAAGGAAAGAACCCAAGTTTTCTATGCTTATTATTATTGCAAAGCTCATACCCAGACTAGCATTTGTACCAAAATCATACATGTCATTTTTAAAAGTCATAATTGTTAATAATTTCACAAATTATACCATTTTTTCCATGGTCAGCCATAAGATCTCATGTAATGAAATATTGCGGATTATAGTTTTGGAGAATAATAAAATTACATACTTATAATCTGTCTAATATACTTTCACATACTACTATGATAGGTCTTCGTGGTATACCCTGGCTGTGATCAGATTAGATCATAACAATTTCATGTTATGTCATTAATTTTGTTTGTTGTGATGTGCTCCAGATTTTAATTATAGTCTTTGGTGCACAATGTAGAAGGCACAATATGCTTTTGGTTATAGTTCTTGGCACCACAATGATTGGGGCCATTTGTCTACGAGGAATTCGGTTAGAATCTTAATACTGCAATGTGGTTGGCCCAATGTGTGTATTTGGTTGCAGGGATTAAATAATATATATATGACAATAGATGGCATTATACCAAAAACACCTTCATTTGTTTGTTTATATAAACGTCAGAGCGAGTATTTCACTATCTCTAACTTAATTTCCACCTTCATATCATGATTTCAAGCTATTTGCTATTGTCAGTGAAGGACAGGATTAAGAAATTAGATCTAAACCACAAACTCTGAGCATTTAAGAAACAGTTTCTATTCAGCTTACAAGCATGAATCTTTTAGACACGTAATGTCTTCAAACTCAGCATCGCATGCCAGATAGCTACATGGGTCTGATATCAGTTCAGCGTCACCACATAGTAGAAGTCTCTGCAATATATATCATTGCAAGAAAGACCTCAAAGGTACATTTATGAAAAACAAAAAACACAAGTTAAAAACTTGCATACGCTTGTATTTATGACATGCAAGTTTTTAACTTGTGTTTTTTGTTTTTCATAAATGTACCTTTGAAGTCTTTCTTGCAATGATATATATTGCAGAGACTTCTACTATGTGGTGATGCTGAACTGATATCAGACCCATGTAGCTATCTGGCATGCGATGCTGAGTTTGAAGACATTACGTGTTTAAAAGATTCACACTTGCAAGCTGAATAGAAACTGTTTCTTAAATGCTCAGAGTTTGTGTTTTAGATCTAGTTTCTTAATCCTGTCCTTCACTGACGATAGCAAATAGCTTGAAATCATGATATGAAGGTGGAAATTAAGTTAGAGATAGTGAAATACTCACTCTGACGTTTATGTAAACAAATGCTTGAAGGTGTTTTTGGTATAACGCCATCTATTGTCATAAATACAAGCGTATGCAAGTTTTTAACTTGTGTTTTTTGTTTTTCATAAATAAATATATATATATGGAGTGTACCAATAGCTTTAACAAGCTTTCATCGATAAGTGTCACAAAGGAAAGCATTTAAAAATCTCTATCTAGAATAATTCCTATCGTCAGATGAGTTTCGAACTTTTGGCTCACCTCAGTGAGACACTAGGATATTCAGACACTAGATCAAAAATACCAACTCAAAGCCAGCACTTATCTAATAAATAAGTATTAAGTAGAAATTCTGAAATTTTCAAACATGTAAATATTTTTTAATCCAGCTATCTAACTTAAATAGCTAAATGGGTCCAAAAACACTTCAGCCTCACCTGATATTAATAACCTCAGCTATATACCACATCTCCAAAGCATCAAGGACAAAATTATAAAATTCAATAAAGCAAACAATATATCACATGACTTGTTTTAAGGTTGTACTACAGATATGTAATGAAGGAAGTGTATGAATAGCTCAACAAGATTGAATTGATAAATGTCACAAGAGAAAGCATTCATAATTTTTACCTGGAATAATTCCTATCCTCAGACTCATTTTGAGCTTTTGGCTCACCTCAGTGAGGCACTAGGACATTTAGACATAGATCTAAAATAACCAATTCAAAGCCAGCACTTATCTAATATGTATTAGATAAGTGCTGGCTTTGAGTTGGGTATTTTAGATCTAGTGTCTGAATGCCCTAGTGCCTCATTGAGGTGGGCCAAAAGCTTGAAACAGTTCTGAGGATAGAGATTATTCTAAATAGAGATTTTGAATGCATTCTTTTGTGGCCCTTATCAATAAAATTTGTTAGAGCTATTGGTATACTCCCTATATTACATATCTGTAATACAAACTTAAAACAAGTCATATGATATGTGACTTGCTTTATTGATTATATATATATATATATATTGTACCAGGTTCGAATATGAGGGTATCGAAAACCGGTCTCTAGGCCGAGAAGAACATACTCAGAGAGTATGTATGTCCAAACAATAGCTATAAAATATATAACTAGCATTACATTTCCAGGACATAACTTCTTCTTGGCTGTTGAATTCAACACCAAGTTCAAAGCACTTTTTTGTTTTGTATAAACACGGGTGCCAGTTATCTATTCAGAAGAATAAACAATGCACTTTGAACAATGGCCACTAATTCAATGCCTAGCCCATGACTAGCTCAGTTATTTGTAATCAATAAGAATTTATTCCTTAACTAGAGGCATAAAAGAATTGATAAAAAGATTGGTAAAAGAATTGATAAAAAGAATTGGTAAAAAGAATTGACCGACAAATAAAGTTTAAGTTTAAAGACAACTTATTTAATTAACACTTAATATACTAATTTTAAATATTTTATAAATCTTAATAAAAGAACACTGTTATTTATCTAATGATCACACACATACTAACTCATACACTCACATATATAATAATAATAATATAAAACATATATTTAGAACACACGGATTAATAGTTCATTTTTATGTGCTATAGAGTTCTTAAACTTGACTCTTTTACAGATTCGATGGCTACTTTATAAATGAGGATAAGAAAATGTTTTTTTACCTAGGATTTTAGAACATGGACTTCTTGTTGTTTTCTGTTTTTGATGAAATATTTCTAATGAGATATCTCTAATTGGTTAGATTTGAAGTTTCTTGAGGAGGTTTCTTTCTTATTCATCAGTATTATTACTGGAGACAGTTAAACATTGACGGAGGATTTCTAAGCTGTTATGCAGACATTATTTCATGGGCAGATTTTGCTGTTTTATGAGACTTCAGGATGGAGACAGCCACATGTTTCCCATGGTTTTTAACACTGCATTCTTGATTGATTCATAATAAACTGCACAATCTAGATTATACTCTTAACTCTCTGAACTGAACTCAACTATTATCTCTGATGCAATTAACTCCACTGATTGTCCCCACTGAACTGTCTGATAAAATTTGCTATTTATACATGCGAAGTGTTTTTGTTTTAATATCCTCCAGCAATATCTGTTGTCAAAATTCCTTTGATAATCCTTTGGAAATAAGCTTTTAATCTTGTTGTTGGAGATTTTAATTAGCAGCCATCATGAACATGTTGTTTCTTGTTTTTAATTAGTAGCCATCGCTGTGTTTTTAAATATACCTTTCATTTATTTTTTTTAATATTATTTTAACACGCACATATATATTTTACTAACAACTTATATTAATCATTAACACACATATATAATTCAATACAATTTACTATTTAGTTTTTTCAGATGACCCTTTTTTCTTTACTTAAATATAAGAGATTTATATTTTTAAACCTAAAACTTTTAGTTTGAGTTTCTAAAGAAAACCCCTCTCCCCTTCTCTTAATTAATTAATTGTAACTTTTATTTCAAAAACTAATAATAGAAACTATTTGACTCTTACTTTTTTCGAAAACAAACTGTAATAAAACTCATAAACTTTTAAATACTATTCTCTTTTATGAAACATTTTTATTTTAATAATTTTTAAACAAAATTATTATGTGCCAATTTAATCTTGGTACAATATATATATAAACTTTTTCCAGAAGTTAATATTATAACTAGAGTAACACTTCAACACTGGCTTATTAAGTACATAAAATACTCTCAATCCAAAGCACAAGTCTTTTGAAAAGATAAGAATAGACCATCTTATTCTTTTACCTAGTTCATTTACATAGGCAACTCTAAAGTGCTCTGGAATGAAAGATTAAAGATCTTAAATTGATCAAATTACTTCTTTAAAACTATATTTCAAATTGCTTTATGTTAATTTAATTGAAATTGATGAAATTTTTCAATTTCCAGCTTGTCAATATTATATGGAATAACAAAATAACACCCCAACACTGTTTTATTTAATAAGTGAAATATTCCCAATTTAAAGCACAAGATAAGAGGCTGTTCAAAGCATAATAATTTATTTTAAAAATATAAAATAGAGAAAAAGAATATTTATTAGAAAAAACACATTATATTTAGTTATAGCAATAAATTTTTTTTTGTATCTTTCTTTTATATTCTTTTTTTTTTTAAAAAAAATATTAACTTTATTTATTATAAAATTGTTAATTACAAAGTATTTATTAATTTATATATTATTAAAAATATTTTGAAAATATTATAGTTTTTTATACAAAAAATAATATCTTTGTAAAAAAAAATTATATAATAAAAATACTTTACAAATGTGGTTATTCAAAGACAACACTCTTCCATATAAATCAGGTTACATAAAGATTTATAGAATGAGCTTATATTTGTATTATTTGCTCTGGTATTATTAGCTTTTTAAAATTTTGTTTAGAAAATAGTTAATTAATTATATTAATAAAATGATTAATGAAATATTAATAATTAAGAAAATATAATTGTTTTAGTGAAATAAAGTTATAATATTAAGTAACTTTTGGCCAACATGTATAATAAAAATACTGTGTGAGATTGTCTTGAAATATGTTTATGAAAAAGAAAAAAGGCTTAATTTATTTAAAGATAGAATTCAATCTTCATTTTGCAATTATTGTTAGGTGCTATTGAATAAAAAACATTAACAATTTAAGTAATAACATTATCAATGGAAGAGTTATATTTTGAGGATTCTGATGATGGTGAATTATATGAGAAAAATTTTGTGATGATTATAAGTCTTCAATAGGGATGTTTTTACTTTGAAAATTGTATTAAAATATGATGATTATTTTATGTATCAGAGTAATCAGATTAGGATGATAATGTTGTTAATTTAATTTCTGTAGAATAAACTATATGCACATATTTTTTCCATATTATAATTGCAATCAATAAAATATGTATTGATAACCCTTTAATCATATGAAGCCAAGATATATTTCAATTATATATTTGATCAGTTAGGTTTGCACATTTTTTGGTTTGTATATATATATATATATATATATATATTGATCAGTAGATGGAGCTTTACCAAAACCTCCAAACAAGTGTATTTGTTTACATAAACATCAGAGTCAATATTCACTGTCTCTTTCATTTTGCTCCACCCTCAGATCAGCTGATTTCAAGCTGATTTGCTCTCATCAGTGAAGGGATAGGAGTTAGAAACTAGACCTAAAAATTAACTCCAAGCGTTTATGCAAAACGTTTCTATCAGTTTGCAAGCATGAATTTTTTAGACACCTAAATGTCTTCAAACTCAGCCTATCAAACTAGATAGCTATGTGGGTCTGATATCAGTTCAGTTTCTCCACATAATCAAAGCTTCTGCAATCTATATCATTGCAAGAAAACTTTAAAGGTACATTTATGAAAAACAAAACAAGTTTTATATACGTAAAAACCTGCTATCACTTGTATTAATGATCAATAGATAGAGCTTTACCAAGACCTCCAAACAAGCGTATTTGTTTACATAAACATCAGGGTCAATATTCACTGTCTCTTTCATTTTGCTCCACCCTCAGATCATATAGATTGCAGAAGCTTTGATTATGAGGAGAAACTGAACTGATATCAGACCCACATAGCTATCTAGTTTGATAGGCTGAGTTTGAAGACATTTAGGTGTCTAAAAAATTCATGCTTGCAAACTGATAAAAACGTTTTGCATAAATGCTTGGAGTTAATATTTAGGTCTAGTTTCTAACTCCTATCCCTTCACTGATGAGAGCAAATCAGCTTGAAATCAGCTGATCTGAGGGTGGAGCAAAATGAAAGAGACAGTGAATATTGACTCTGACGTTTATGTAAACAAATACGCTTGTTTGGAGGTCTTGGTAAAGCTCCATCTATTGATCATTAATACAAGCGATAGCAGGTTTTTACGTATATAAAACTTGTTTTGTTTTTCATATATATATATTAATGTAATTGTGGAAGTGGTTTGTTTGATTATTGTTATAAAATGATTAATTATTAATCTAGCTTCAAAAGTAAGTTTTGGCTGATGTATAGTAAGTTTGTTAATATATTTTGAGCAATTTATATATTAATCTGTTGTTTGATATGGCTTGCAACTTCAGGTTTTATAAGAATTAGGTGGGAATAGACAGATGGATAGCGATATTTTTAATATGTTACATTGAACTGTGTTTAATGAAAATATTTATTGGTAAACTGTTGGTATTTCAATTGTGTATATATACAGATAGCAATCTTTTCGTCGAATACTTTTTGTTAACTTCATCAAGTATATATACATATAAAATAAAGCACCCAATTTCCCCATATTATGGCAATACTTAATGATTTTATTCTTGAATCGTGCTCTACATTTATTTTATTTTGGACTAAATATTTTGTTTTTATGCTATTGCATATATACATATTTATAATAATTGAGTATTGCATTGATGAAATAACAAACCAGAAAGATATTCGCATATCCCTCTCTGGAGATTTTCTGACAAGAGATGGAATAACAATTTATTAAATGCCATATATATACAGGTGCGTGTGTTTGTTTGTACATACAATTGGTTTATGAATAAATTTAATCTTTAAAATTAAATATTTCAATTATCATATATATAAAACCATATTTGGAAAGGAGACTTTTCAAGTTGCTCTAAGTAAATAATATATACGGTAATAATAAATATTCAGAAGGGCATTAACCTTCACTCACACATGTGCTCTATAAAAAATAAATAAATGATAATAATAATAATAATAATAATAATAATAATAATAATAATAATAATAATAATAATAATAATAATAATAATAATAATAATAATAATAATAATAATAATAATAATAATAATAATAATAATAATAATAATAATAATAATAATAATAATAATAATAATAATAATAATAATAAAGACAGAGAGATATAGAGAGAGGGAGAAAAAAATTTCCTGCGATTATACAAAACCAATCTGTGAACCACAAACACGTTTATTTTTTGGTTTACTTGATATTTTAAAATATAGTCGTTTCGTTTCATTTAACAGAAAACGTTACTTTCTGTAATACTTCAAAATCCTGTCTAACTGTATGTCTCCAATCATATTTTATTTTCTTCAAAACATTTCCAATGAAGACAATTGCCATTCTTTGGAATATCTTTGAGATAATCCTTATAATGTCAAAAAGATCTACCTCTTTCATGAAACCCATATTCAAGTTCATCATAAAATACCCTTTTAGGAAATCATTCCTTGCTAATTCATTTTACATGTCCAATTTAACAAAGTTGTCGTTTTACAATAATGGACTCAATAATGATGCATCCAGTAAGTGGAAGAACATGTTGATTGCTTCTAACTAAAAAAATTCACTAACAATCCAATTTTTATCTGTCCTGGGTTCAAACACTGTGTTGTGGGTATGGCAGTTGGATGCAATAAGTTTCAGCATGAGATGATTCAATAAATGTAGTAATTATAAAAAATTGAAGCAACTACACCTATTTATTTGTACCCCTACATTAGTATTTGTGAATATTTATTACTTTTAATGTTTGAATTTCTTATGACCTCCCAAGCATCTTATCAGTAGAATAGATTATTTTAGAGCCCTAGTTCCATGGATCACAATTAGCCTTTTACTTCTGAATCTCAAAGTTTTTATGAACTCTTGAGTAATAAATCATTGAGTATTCTTTCCATGCATGATTTAGAGCTTTGATAGAGTGATAGATTTCTAATGTTCAAATTTATTATAACTTTCCCATCAATAAAAGCATTTAATGATTTTTAATGGGCAATTATTTATGAATTAATTCTTTTAAAAAGGTATAAAAAGGAATTAATCAAAAATGTTAACAATGTTCCTAAACAACATATTCTCAATAAATACTTTTTTCATAAAAAAATTTTTTTAAACATCGTTCAATTATTTGCTGTCCATCATCCATCTCCTTAGATATTCTTCGATTGACCTGTCGGTTGGTTATACGTATATATAAGAAAAGGAGATAACGAGAAAAGACATATTGCTCTTTTCTAGTAAAAATTATTGCCCTATGCTATGGCTAGAGATACTTCGATTACCTACTGTTGCAGTTGAATGAATACGTGTTATTTATGAACAATTTAGTACTGGAAAATCATATTAACTAATTAAATCATATTAAATATTTTTTTATGAATCAGCTTCCGAATTCTTCTCAGTCATTGATTTCTTTATTAACAAAATTAATATTAATTACTGTTGAAATGTATTATATCATAATAAAAACAAAGAACAGAAATTATTAAACAAAAACAAAAAATAACAAACGTTAATAATACATGCGGATTCAGCAGTAATAATTAGAAAATAATTAAAATTTTAAAGAATGTACATTGTTTGTATAACTTAAAGAAGAATATATAAAATATACACAACTTAACTACTCATACTGTGACAAATGCTCACACACATCATCACTCTCATTTTCAAACATTATGGATTCGTTGTAGGATGAAGGCCTTGCCAAGTATAATCCAGTCTCTGATGCATTATCTCTCCTCCACATTACATCAGCAAACTTCCTTATGCCATCAATCTTTCTCGCATATAGTCTCTTTTTAAATCCTTTATAATTTCTAGGAATACCATTTAAAACTTTAAGTGATAACAATTCTCATCTCTTTTACCAATATGTTTAATCTTAAATTAAGTCTCTTAAATCTTTCAAAGATATCACTGGTCTCTGTTTTTTTATTTCTCTTATGTATTGTGTTTTCAATCTCTGCTTGTTATTCATATCATATATCTCTTCAGTCTTCATGATCTAAAGTTTTGTATTTCTTTTCTGTTGTGTCCAAATTTCAGTTCTATAAGTAAGATCTGGTAAAAAATATATAATACAACAAAATAAGACTCATAGATCACATGACGCTATCTCTTAAGCTTGTAAGTTATAAACAATGAGGATTGCCAATTCCTCTACAAGCTTTGTGATAAATGCTTAGCCAGAGCCAGCACTTAAAGATCTCTGTCAAGAACCCCCCCCCCTGAAACCCCTGACCATGGTTTCATGCTTTGGCACTCCTCAGAGAGGTGTCAGGGTAGGTGCAGACACTAGATCTAAAAATACCAACCCAAAGCCAAGCACTTATCTAAAAGTTATCTATTGAGTGGAAAATCTGAAATTTTCAGACACCTACATATCTTCATTCCCAGCTATCCAACTCAAATAGCTATATGGGGCTTGTAGAAGAATTGGCAATCCTCAATGTTTATATATAATAGAAATCTTGCTTTTATGACATTAGGCATATATCATTATAATAATGTTATTTACATCAAAAGCACTTGATCAAATGTTTAGTTTTATAATTACTTTTATCTATACACATAAAATATCTCAACACTTATTTTTTTTAAGAGAATGCTTAAATAGTATTTGTTTACTAAATATCATAGACCATAGGCAACCTGCAGCCTGCGGCTTGTATGCCACCCTTTATAACTTCCCATGTGGACTAACATGATTTTTTACTTTCACATTGGTTTTAATTCAAATGTAGTAAAGTTTTTAAAGTTTGCATACTCATCCATTCTTACCTACTAATTCATGCTTACTTTTGATCAAAATTTAATGTAAATAGTGATCCTTAATGTTTCAAATTTTACTATGTTTATTTTTTTCTATCAATTATAAATGACTTGTTATGATAATTCTGGAAAGCCAGCTAGGATATATATATATATATAAATCGATGTCTGTATTTCTTCAAAATAATATACGCAAATTTATAAATAAATATTTAAAAATACAGTATTTAAAAGTTTATAAAAATATATATATGTATAACAGTCACTTAGGAGCGCTTTCAACTAACTTGTAGCTTTGTCAACTATCATCACGTTTAAAATGTCAGCTTTCCCATAATTCAATGATGTCAACTTTCCTATAATTCTGTGATCTTAATGTTTGCTGCTTGCCTATTAACCAAATGTTGCTTGTACTTACATATTAACATCGCCTCTTTAATTTTCCTTTTATTATTATTTCTTTTAGTTTCCAATATTTTTACATTGTTATAATTAAAATTGAAACCATATATACATAATTTATTATGGTCATAAAAGACAGAAGCTGATAAATTATCATTATTTTTAAATTTTTGTTTTGTATTTTGAATCATTTTAAATAACAATAAGTGTTCCTTTGTTCTTTTTTCCAATGTGCACCTCGATTCACCTATATATCCACGGCCACACTCACATGTCCATTTGTAAATGATACAATTTTTATTTGTAAATAAAGTTTTATCCTTTGAATTGTTTATTAATTTATTTAATGTAGGTGGTGCATAAAATGCAATATCACATATTCCTTTATAAATTTTCTTAATGAAACTTGCCTGTTGATTTGAAATATATGGTATTGATATCCACAATTTTTTATCAGAAGAATTAACAATATTATTATTTTTATATTTATAAGTAAAATTTTTAATAGTATAATAAACAGAATCATAATTGTATCCAACATTTAACAATTCATTATAATAAGTTTCAATATTTTTAGTTTTATCTGATGCATATTTACAAAGGTTATCATTTCTAAATAAAAAGGATTTCAAACCTGCCATTTTATGTGACATTGGTACTTTTGATTCATATGGAATATATCTTCTTTTTGCTATTAGTTTAAGAGTCATATAGTAATCCAGTTTATCCTTGTTTCTGGTTATCTTGAGATCTAAAAATTGTATACTCATTAAATTTTCATCTGTTTTAATCCACTTTAAGCCCTTTATATATATATATATATATATATATATATATGAATGTGCAGCATTAACTGACAAATTGGGAGAAGTCTATCATATTTTTTTAAAAATGAAAAAGCACTGTGTTTCAGATGCATTTATTGATCAAACAGTTATATGAAGCTTAACTCACATTAACAATAGCAAACTCTCTATACAGTATGGCCACCCAATGCTAATCATAATAATCAAAGGATGCAGGAAGGTTTGTGCATGAAATCCCCATCTAGTGCCTATTTATCTAATATCCCCAGATTAGTTTTTAACTTATGACTTTAATCAATAAAAAGCTTTGAATCTGAAAGCACTGCACCTAGATTTAAGGATCTAATGCAACCTTCCAGCAGCCACCTTTTACCTATTTAGTTAACGACAGAGCTAGAAACTAAAGATGAAAACATCTTAATGTTTTCAATTCAAGCTCATTCACTTGTAGTTATATATATATATATATATATATATATATATATATATATATATATATATATATATATATATATATATATATATATATATATATATATATATCTGAATTTAGTTTACCATTTATATATTCTGATGTCCTTGGTTTATTAAAAACCATACTGATGTAATCAACAAGTTAGAAACTAGTCTGGGAATATTGGATGAGTAAGGACCAGATAGGATTTTATGCACAAACCTTCCAGCATTCATTGATTACTAAGTCTTTCACTGGATGCACTAGTGTGTGGAGAGATTTTTAAAGTTTATAACAGCTTCTGTAAGCATAGGAAATGGTGATCATGTGAAGTTTAACCTATATTGATAGGATAACAAGAGAGAGCACATGGAAGGATACAAATTAAGATGTGTGTTTTCACATTATTATTATGTATAGTAGTGTTTACATTAACAAATTAAAAATTAATTAAGGGGAAAAAAGAGTTCATTGGATACAATGGTTCACAACTGTTACATCTTCTGTTTAGTCTTGTTAACTTTTCTTTGTCATGGAATGGTTTAAGATGTCATCACATTAGGAACCAGGGACTCAGCCATTGTGTGAGTTGATAGTTTTATCTATTTCTTTAATGGTTTTCAGTATAGCCTAGAAAGTGTTTAGGTGTCTTTTGATATTATAGTTATATAAGAATATGTATGTAATGCACCAAAGAACATATAGTATAAAGATGCTGGCATGAATTCTTGCTCATATATACCTCCTTAAATGTCTGCAATAAGGTGTTCATATTGCATTTGGAATTGTGTATAATATAAAAGCTTATATAGTCAAAGAGATGTCTTGGTTTTCAATATCTTTATGGCAAAGGCTATGTTGTTCATCAGTAATGTTGTATTGCTTTTCTGTCTGTAAAAATGAAATGCAGGTAGAGGTTGCAAGTTTATTTTGATAAGAAAATCCCTGAAATTTTGATTCAAATGATCAGAAATTTACATTTTGTAATCAGTTGTTTGTTAGCTATATTAAATATTAGCTTATTTCCATAATCTGCTAGAGAGGTTAGATTGAGCATAAATATCTACCAAAAATTTATATTTGAAACAGGAGAGAAGATTGATCTTGGAATTGAATGGAGAGGAAGTATTGATGCTAGTTTATCAGTGGACATAATTTTTAACTTTTCTATTAGGCATAGGAATAATATCATACAGTTAATTAAAAAGTTTACAGGGTTTTTTTTTTTGGGATAGTGAAGGAATTTATATTATGTAAACCAAGACCAAAAAGAATATGTCGTTGACAAAGTAGGGTGAGTGAGATAGCTGCAGAACATATCCTTTCAAAGTAGCCTTCTTAGTTGAGAATTTATTTTTTTGCAAACGTTTTTGTAAAATTTATTATTATTATGAGAATGTTAAAAGAGTGCATTTTTGAAAAGAGAGATGGGTATGACTTAGAGAGTAAGTTTATTATGTTTTAACTTTTGTCATAAAGTTGTTTATATTAGGCTTTACATTGCTGAGCAGAATGGGGGTCCAGGGAAGCAATTGTGCTTACCTTGAAGTATTGTTTGCGTTTTTCGCTTACTGATTAATCAAAAAAACGATTTGTCCGTGCTAACGTCTAGTTTATAGTATAAAGTGAAATTGGTTAAAATTATTTATAATTTGAAAATTTGCGTAGATATTGACAGAAAAATATATATTATCCACATGTGCAATGAGTGAGATGCTGCTTTGAATGCTATGCTGAATATTTCTGGTAGTTCCTTATTAATCTCTAGAAATAGGAGGTTGATATATAAAGAGAAAGGGATTTATTGATTTCATGCTGTTATTGAATAGTGTGAAGTGAAGATTAATTTGAATTTTCCACTAAAGACTGTGTATTTCGTGATTTATAAAGAAGCTTGTTAGTATATGTAGTACCTATTTAGATATCATAAAATCCACTAGGAGGTTGATAACTAAAATAAATTGAGATACCGCCAAATCTCTATGTGCTCATTACAATACCCATCTGACAGCCAATCAGATGTCATGATAGCTGTCCAAATGATCATCAAACATTAAACAAATGACAAAGATTTTATGAGAAAAGGGCAGCCATCCTTTTCTCTACTTTTTTTTTCTATATATCTAAGCCAGTCATAAGTATTTAGGTTTGAAAGCTTGAAGCTTTAAATATCTTCACAATTAATTCACTGAGTCTAAATCATAAATGTACAATGCAAAATCCTACGATTTACTATGCAGTAGTTTTTAGAATACTTATATAGAAAGAAAAGTAGAGAAAAGGGTGGCCGCCCTTTTCTCGTAAAATCTTTGTCATGTGTTTAAGATTTGACGGTCATTTAAACAGCTATCATGACATCTGATTGGCTGTCAGATAGGTATTGTAATGAGCACATAGAGATTTGGCAGTATCTCAATTTATTTCAGTTTTCAGTTATCTGCACTTTGCAAATTAAAATATTAGGAGGTTGATAGTAAAGCTGGTCAGAATTATTGTTTAGTGTTGAAAGGAAGTATGACATATCAACCATATATGCAATGAGTAAATGATTTGAGTGCTAGCTGTATTCCTGGTAGTTCTTTTACAATCTTTGACAATAGGAGACTGATGTAGCTAACAATGGGAAGGGCACTCAATAATGATCCTGGTCATATTCAGAAGTTTGAATTAAAATCTGTGGTGAACATTTAAAGTTATGTATGTTTCATGATTTATAAAATGGTTTTTAGCATATATATGATCAGTTTTGATTTCATAACTCTTCACTATAGTTTTGATAAGAAGAAATGTTTGAATCATATGAAATATGATTTCAACATCTGGTTCAATTACTAATGAGTTCTGTGTTTTACTGTGTTTATGATGGTTTTAAATTAAAATGGTGCTTAGTTCGTTAATATGTCACTTTTTTCAAATTAATATTTGACAATGCAGGTAATAAGTATGACTTGAGTTAGACTTTTAATGATAATTCTAGAATCCATTTGTTCTGTCTTTTGATAACAGGTGTGAGAAATACTAGGTAAATTCTATGTATTAGCTCAGATATATAATTAGCTATATCTGCAAGGTAGATTATTGAGATGCTTTAGATGGTTAAAAGCAAAATGTGATATCCCATAAATACCTGGGTGACATGAGTCTGTGAGACAAGATAGTTTTGTTTGAGGAAGTTTGGGTGAGGGTTGAATGCCTCCCTGCCATGCTATATAGTGGATGTAGCATAAGGTACTCTGATGATTAGAATTTGCATAAAAGCCCATTGAATGAACTTCTTTTGATTGAGTGTGAGATTTGTTTTATATTCTTTTGTCTTAACTGCTAAGTATTATCTAAATGTTTTTCATGTAATTTGATGTTGGTTTCTTAGGATTTTTATTCTTAAATTGTTGTCATTGAATGAATGATTTTTTTGTAGATCACCTACTAGTGTTAATAGTCTTGTTGGTGGAAAGTTAGTGAATAAAAGAATATTAATAAATGCAATCCTGATTTCTGTAGGATTTAATTATAGTTTTTTGACTTTTAAACAATTAAACTGTGAGACTGCAAACCGCTCGTGCTTATTAGCCAATCAGATGTTATTAATAGCGATCAAATCATAAATACAAGACAGAGAATTTAACAAGAAGAGGGCATCCATCCTCCTCTTTACTTGTCTTTCTATATATCCAAGCCAGTCTGAAGTACTTAGATTTGAAAGCATGATTGGCTAATAAGCGCGAGAAGTTTGCAGTCTGTCAGTTTAATTTCAAATATTGTTTGCGCTTTATAAATTAAATATTATTTACATACTTTAAATAATGTATATTTCTGAAAAGACGAATTCTGTAGTGTTGTTTAGAAGGATTCAAATATGTATTCCCAATATGGAATTGAGATTTTAAAATAATTCAGGGTTCATAGACACTATTAAGGCTAAATGATCAGAGAAAGCTGAGTTTTTAAATAATAGATTGACTATATGGTATAACATCGGAGAGTAGAACGTCAAGTCTTTTATTATATATAAATTATTCTGTAATAAGTTTTATCCATTTTGTGTTTATCTCAAAGTTAATTTAAACTATTGTTGTGGGATGTAGTGTGATTTATATATATGGTCAATATAGAGTTATTTCCATTGATGTCAAGGGCATGATTTAGTTATAATTAAATGAGGTCTTGCTGATGGATAGTTGGATGAGCCAGAAAAAGTTGACAAATTTGATGGGTGAACTTATGAATCATTATATATTTTTGTTTCAATCAGAATGAATAGATGAAATTGACCAATGCCTAACCATTTAGCAAACTGGAATATTTTTAGAATGGTTTAATATCAACAAAATTTCACCCACGTAATAGTGCCAACTAGGGTAAACTCTAGATATCAGTAGATGCTAAAAGATTGTGCATCATAATTTTTACCTAGAGCCTTCCTATCTAATATTACCAGGCTAGTTTCTAGCCTATGACTTTCATCAGTGAAAAACCTTGGATCTAGGAGCAGTGCACTTAAATCTCAGAATCTAATGCACCTCCCTAGCATTTATCTTTTTTTTGGTTAATGGAAAATCAATAAATTTTAATACAATATAATTCACTTGTGTAGTCATACAGATCTGAATCCAATTCAGTGCATATATATGTTGGTGTCTTTGAGCTTGCATTGAAAACATGTTTTCACTTTGAACTGATAGCAGCTTAGTTAACCAAAAGAGTAAAAAGTATTGAAAGGGTGCATTAGATACAAAAATCTAAGTGCACTGCTCTCAGATTCAAGGCTCCTCACTGATGAAATCCATATGCCAGAAAGTAGTCAATGAATATTATATAGGAAGGTACATAATAAGGACTACCATGCATAACCTTCTAGTCATTACTGATTTCTGGGGTTTGTTCTGGTTGGCACAAATATATAAAAAAATTTGGTACTGTTTCATCAGCTTGTATAAACATCAAATGGCTAAATATCAAACTTAGAACAGATAGGGTTGTCTATGATTATTAAAAGACCAAAGTCTTCAAAATATATAGATATTGAACTGATTTAGATCTGTATGACCATAAAAGTGAATTAGCTTGAATTAAAAACATTATTGGTTTTATTAGGCAGGGGCTTTATGAGTGCATTAAATCCAGAGACCCTAGAACATTGCTCCCAGGTGCAATGTTCCTCATGGCTGAAGTTCTTCAAGTTAAAATTAGACTGAGGATATTGGATAAGAAGGCTGTAGATAAGAATTATCACGCACAACCTTCTAGCACCTACTAATTTTAAAGTTTGCACTAAATGGCACTATAATTTGTGTGAAATGATGCTCCTATTTTAATAGCTTATGTATGCATAAGAAAAAGTGATTGTGATGTTTTAATAATCTCCTAATCAAATTGAAGCCATCTGTTTTTATCAACATTTAGGTGGAACGATGAGATTATATATAAAAGTATAAAAAAAATTCTAGTTATTGATTTGAAAGTCATAAACAAATCGGTATTTGTTGCTTTTGTTACTTGGGTATTTCAATTTAAATTAATTATGGTTTTTTGGTTCTCTGAAAAGCAGTGCAAATCATATCCCAGATAGCATTTTGATCTTTTTTCTAAAGAAAACTCAAGACCAGTTTGATGGGCATTATCTTCAATAGTCCTTTCTTTTTAAGATTGACCAATGGTAGAGAGTTTTCTTCATTACTTTTATCTATGTTGTGAGCCTTCTTTTTTGCACTACTTTTTATGGGGTCAACTATGCTTGTATTTAGTCTTATGATCTTCATGTGTTGGGATGTTTGGAAGAAAGGAAAATAATACTAATGAATTCATGATGTCAACTGATATTTCGTTTAAGGCTATTCATTAAAAAGTTGTATGTGTTTATCAATTTTATTCTGATATATGTCTGGTTTTATGCTTTCTCTGGTAGTTGGTTGGTTCAACTATAGTCTGGAGCTCATTATTACCTTTAAGGTCTATTCTAATGTTAGTGGTTCTTTCTTATTCCCTATATTGTAACTGGGTTGTTGTTTTTTTGTATATATTAAATGTGTTCTATTAATTTGGAGCATTGTTTTGATAGCAATCATGTCACATAGTAGATATGGTAGTAGAGGGCTGGTATTTGCTGTTTTCTTTTTATTTGTAATGAAAGCACTGAAATTTAAAGTAATGTATCATTTACAAGAGCATGGATTTATGACTCATAAACTGTGTAGAAATATTGTTAAAATGTATGATTTGGTATAGCCTGATTTTTAATTCAAAATTATTGTCATGTATTAGAATAGGTATAGGGTAGACTTCAAATATATTGGCTAAAATCCTATGATGTCTCCAAATGTTTTTATGGAAGTTGTCAATTTTATAATTCAGATAGGCATTTTTAAGTAAGCCAGAGTTATAAATTTCTCTATAATGATTAACTTGCGCATATTTTTCATGCATTTTTATTGTTTTGTTGTTTGTTCATTATTATGGAATCCAATATTTATATATCTTGGATTAGAATGTCCTTCTATTCAGTAAATTGTATTTCGCATTTGTATGTATTTAATGCCTCTTGAGGATGGTGTTTTGAAATTAATACAATGACCAGTAGGACTATTCATTTTTGTGTAAAGAATCTCTTAAACAAGTTGAATAGATTTTTTGGGATTGTGGAATTTAATCTATCCATTATGCTGTTTATCTTCTGAATTCAAAATTTATGATATAAATTAATCACATTCATAACGGCTTTTCAAACCAAATTGTGCAAACACTTTTTGCGAGTGTTAAATAATAAATGAATACCCTAACCAAATTGTGCAAACGCTTTTTGCGAGTGTTAAATAATAAATGAATACCCTCTGACCCATACAAGATATAGAATTTATGCAGCAATAATTGTATGGGTCAGAGGGTATTCATTTATTATTTAACACTCGCAAAAAGCGTTTGCACAATTTGGTTTGAAAAAGCCGATATGAATGTGATTACAATTGTATACAGACGCTATAAAAAATAAATGCTGATTGATATAAATTAAGTTAAATAACATCATAAATAATTGAGAAGTAAATTTGATAAATCGTAGGTCGACATTTGTAAAACTTCACTGATATCATTTTAGTGGAATTTGTTTGTGTGAATCTGAACGGCAATATTATGTAGTTGGGATGTTTTTTTCTTGATTTAAATATTAGCTTAATTTCTATATCTAATTGATCAATGTATTAATTAATAATTGTAAAAAAATTAAGCCATTGACTCTCCAGGGATATGGCTATGACTTGAGTTATACATGCTTTGTCCTATTATTATTATTATTATTATTATTATTATTATTATTATTATTATTATTATTATTATTATTATTATTATTATTATTATTATTATTATTATTATTATTATTATTATTATTATTATTATTATTATTATTATTATTATTATTATTATTATTATTATTATTATTATTATTATTATTATTATTATTATTATTATTATTATTATTGTTGTTGTTGTTGTTGTTGTTGTTGTTGTTGTTGTTGTTGTTACTGCTGCAACTACTACTACTATTATTACTACTACTTTATTTCTCAATAATCTCTCCATCAATGATTTTGCATCATTTCATCATTATCATTCTCCAAGAAAATTTTCCCTAATTTATTATTTATTAATTTGGTGATATTTCCTGTCTAAACAAAATAAGTTTCTTATGTATGTAGAATTGATTTAGATATGTTATATTGTTTGCAGTGTCTATAATAAAATAGAGACCCTGCTTGTTTTAATTCTTTGGTACAGTAACATCTCTGGAACTCATAATCTATGCATATTGGCCACTTCTGTTACCTCTGATGTTCAAACGTTTTATGAACATTTGAAAAATGGACTTTTTTTTTTTTTTTACAAATTGAAGTACTGTATATATAATTTTAATGCATTTCAGGGTACAATTTTGATTTGATTAATAAAAAATATTGATAAGAAATCTTTCTGCTGTCTAGAATGATACTAATCTCCCACACAAATATAAGTCTTTCATCTTATCTTAATAACTTAAAGTAGCCTATGCAATGGTCTTCCATAAAACAGTTTATTTTCTTACGACCATATGAACAACAAGAAAAAGGCATACCAAATTCATTTTATTATTTAAATCTTGTTTCTTAATATGCATCTAAATGTGTAATTAAATTTATTACATGCATGTTTAAAAAAAGAATTAAACAATAAAATGAGTTTAAAATTAGTATCTAATTGTTTGTTTGATCATATGAGAATAGGTTGATTTATATTAAAAAAACTGTTCTGGCTAGTAAAATGGTAAATTCGGAATTCAATAAGTATTAATTGTAAACCAGTTTGATCTTGAACTTTTTATGAGCAAATAATTCATTTGATTATGTCATATTTAAGACATGATTTTCATCTTAGACAGTTAATGGGAATCACATCGGATTATTGATTTGCAAATTCCAGCAAATAATAGCTTTTCTAAATAAGTGTGCAGAATACAAAATTATACCTAATTGCTGTATTGTAAGGATAACAGAACCATTTTCAATTATGACAGAATCAGGATGCAAGAAAGCTCTCAGGAAAGAGATGAGAAGATGGAATATAATAGTTGATAATTACACAATTTCACAATATATAATGTACAAATGTAATAAATGTACATAATTTCTCAGCCGTAAATTCAATAATAAAATCACATTTCTTGCCTATAAACAAAACGTTACATTAAACACAGGCATGCACAATGAATATGTGAATCTCACAAATACTAAAATCCCTAAAGAGATGAAAAAAGTTCTAGAACTGGGTCTTAGATTCATTGGTCAAAGATGGAAAAATCCTAAACTTGAGATCATCACAGATATAGAGGCAAATTTAATTAACAACCCATTAAGGAAAGCAGTCATAGTGCATATTGTTAAAGTCATAAAGAACAAGCAGCTAAATACAAACACAAATGCTTGGTACCACAATGTTGCTGCAACTAGGCAATTTCTAACTGACCACTCCCTTATCTGTTTGAAAGAAGACAAGGGCCGCAGATTTATGTTAATGAGGGAGGATGAGTATTATGATAAAATTAACACACAAATTGGGAAATTAAAATTTGTGCAGTTAAATGATTTCAATAACAAATTTAACCATGATAAATTCACTACTTCAATATTATGCACACATTGAAATATTATATTTTCAAAATCGGAATATACTCATATATACCAATCAACTTCATCTCCCCTGAGAATATTCACAAATGTAAAGTTGCAATAGCCTGACAAAACTCTAAGACTTATGCTGGACTTACTGCACTTATTATTAGATGGCTCATTGATGCTTCCTTAATGTATTTCATGATGACAGAAAATCGCCTTTTAACCAATTCACCCCCTGGTGAATTTTTTCATAAGTATTATATGTTAAAATGCATATAAAACAGTATATTTTAGTATAATAAATTTTTTGCCCAAAAAATTTGCACTAACAGCAATAAATTCAAAATTCCCACTCTTACAATAGACATAATCCATGCCCTGATATGTTCAACCATTGTCTGCTTCCAAGGCTGTAAAATGTTCAGTGTTTTATGACATTGTACTTCCAATGATGCAAAAATGTGTTTATTTGCAAATTTATTATGGTTTTAGACTTTTTTAAAAAATAATTTACACTATATTTATTAGATGTAAAGAAATACAAATTATTAATAACTTATTTTGACTTGAAATACTTTATTTTCAAAAGTATAACATTATATTAGCAGATAGTGTAAATATGGCCTGAAGCAATTTACAAGACTAGCTTTGATGTAAACAATCTACTTTATATTTATGAGTAAGAAAATATTGCAATTTTGCAATAAATATTCAAAAAAATTAAACTTTTAAAGCATAATTCATTAGATATAAGAGAAATAAATAATTATTTGTTGGGATGTTTAAAAATAATAAGAATTAAAAAATATTATGTTGATTTTATAAACTGAAAATAATCTTTCTAGAAATGATGATTTATAAAGTCTTTGTTTTGATTACATCCTCATTTTTTAAATATTTACAGAAACAAAATGTGAACATTTAAAATTCATTTCAGTAGTAAACAAAAATATCTATCAAAATGAAGTCAAATTTATTATTTTCTGATAAGTAATAATCATTTTATCATATATTTTATGTTGATGTGTGAGACAAAGAAAAATGGCAAAAATATCAGAAAAATAGCAAAATTTGGTAGGGTTAAGCTTTGGCGACTACACCTTTCACTCATCATTTGAATTCATTGGAAAAATCAAGCAAGCAATCATTTCACCAAGCTTCACACTAGCAATGTTCAACATCACAGAGCTCTACAAATCAATTGACCACTCACAATCCATTGAGATCATTAATGATGCACTCATAGCCAGTAACTGTCCACTCACATGCTCTAAATTCATTTATGAATTTCTAAAGTGGCTCAATATGAACATAGTCACAAATTAAGGAATAAATGGTTCACAATGAACAACAGTTGGCCAATGGGTCCACCACTTAGTGGCATAATCTCTAGCATAATACTCAACCATCATGAAAAGCTCACATTACTGAGATTCTTCAGCTCATCCCCACATCTCATATATCTATTAATATATGGTAGGTCTGAATTTGGTTCAGTCCCATATAACTATTTAAGTTAGATAGCTAGATAAAAGACATTTTCATGTCTTAAAGAGTTTCTACTTAAATATTATGTATGAAATAAGTGTTGGGTTTTGAGTTGACATTTTAGATCTAGTGTCTGAATATTCTAGCTCTTCACTGAGGTGAGTCATAAGCTTGAAACCAATTGGTCTGGAGATGGGGATGTTCTGGATAGAGATTTTAAATATTTTCTCTTGCCGCATTTAACAATTAAGAGCTTGTTTGAGCTATTGTATGCTCTCTGTATTATATATACCTAAGATACGTGGATGATATATTCATTGCAGCCCCTGACCACATTATTTTTTAACTACACACCAGTCTCCAAAATGTCTCTAAACTTACTTACACCAACAAATCTAAAAAGCAAACACAACAGGTCAGATACCTGGACATAGGTGTAAGCAGAAATCATAATCACCTTGATTACACTATGATTGTCAAGCCAGTTGAAGTACGAGATATAACACACTCTACATCATATGCACCTGCTCCCATAAACTAGCAGGCTTATCCTCATTCTTGTCTAGAAATCATGAGTTATGCAAGTATGAAGCAGACAAAAGCCACAATCTTATCCAACACACAGCTGATCTAACTAAAATAGATTGCTCACAATTTTCAATCAACAAGAAAGTAAATAAATTTTATCACAAAATTAACCACAACCACACCAAGGACAACAAGCCAAGAATCCTCATACCATACATTCTAGCTAAATGTCTCGATAACAAACTAGCTAAGGACTTCACCATCACATATCAATCACCTCCTAATACAAACAGACTTATCAATAATTCAAAGGACAAAATCACACCTGAACTCATCCATCAAGTCATGTACAAAATGATCTGCCCACAAGCTAACTGCCTAGCCACATATTATGGAGAGACTATGATCAATAGTGCTAACAGAGTGTCTCAGCATAAATACCTTTACAATAAAACTAAAACCAAACAGGAAGGTAATTCCATCTTTGTTGAGCGTGAAAAAGAAACAGGGCAAATATTCGAACCCATGTCTGCTAACCTCAGTTGCTTAGAAAGACATGGTGCTAAACATAAGATCAGAGAAGCATTACACATAGCAAGCGATCCTAAGTCCATCAATTGAAGAGAAGCCTACTTTGCCTTATCCCGAAAATGGCCGTTATAACTAATTTATATTATTTTGCATAAATTTTCCTTCTCAAAATGCAGTTTTTAACAAGATAGTAGCTTAGCTAAAATAGGATTTTATATTTGCTTTCGATTATATATATTAGCCTCATTATCTGTGTGTGCAGCACATATATATATATAGAATAATTTAATATTTTTTCACATAGTATAGTGTTCATACAGTTAATGCATTTAATACTTTATTTGTTAGAGTGTATGAATTTAATATTTAATTTGTTTCTTTATATACTATTTACTCATTAAAAGAATACACTATATATATATTTTAAAAATTGTAATCATGATACAAATAAATCATAATGGCATATGAATTATACAGAAGGACTTTTGATTATTTCAACGTAATCATTACCAAGTGAATTTATGGAAACAGAGAGATGACAGTGACTTTTCAGTTGTAATATTTCAGTAATAGCAGATTGCCATTTATTATACATTTCTCAAAGGGATTTATAATTTAAGGGAAATTAAAAGAGACTTTTCTCATGCATAAATTAATGACTATAATAGACAATCAAGTAACATTGAAATATTTAGTTCTGGGATAATCATGTGCTGTTTGTTTTTCAACTATGAATGTTCTATTGATATTGATTTCAACTTAAGTAATCAAATATGCTTTTGTAAACATTATAAACTATTATTACTTACTTGTACTATATATATATATATATATATATATATATATATATATATATATATATATATATATATGCAAATATAAACAATGCACTAAACTGTCAATTTATTGTAAACCAACATGGTGACAAATTAAGCATACAATTAACTGACTGAAACACGCAGGTGTATTATATACCTGTGTCTATATATGTAATATATAGCGTATATGAGCACAGACTTTCACACGACCCACCACTCTCCACACTATCTCATAACACTGATACACTTGAACACATATATGTTGAAAAGATAAATAATCACCAATATACGTATTTTATGCTAAACTAGCAATCATCAGTTGGTCCAGATTACCATCTCTACACATATATGCTATAAGTGCTCAGACAAATATTAAGATAGCCAAACCTCATACTTTAATGGACAGGTTTTAATTTACTATACACTCCAACTTTTCAACCATCCATCCAATTGAAAATCTGATGAGGAATGCTCATAGGCCACACTGAGACTGGGATTCTTGTCACACCCATGGTGACCTAAAGTCAATCTGACCCCTCATGTACAGGACATAATTCATTTAATACATATACAAGGAATGGACTGCAACATTTCTACTATGTAATAACTGAAATACAAGCTTATTATATACCTGTATCAATATATGTAGTATATAGGGTATATGAGCACAGACTTTCACGTGAGCCACCACTCTCCACACCATCTCATAAAACTGATACACTTGAACACATGATGTTGAAAAGATCAGTATTATGAGATAGTGTGGAGAATGGTGGGCCTTGTGAAAGTCTGTGCTCATATACTCTATATTATACAATTAACTGACACGAATTGATTTTCCTTCAGTCCATATAAGTTTATAATCAGACTAAAAATTAATCACAATGAGACTGAATATTTAAATAATCCAAAAATATTAATGCAGCAAACTTTATTAACTTTTTAATTTAATAATCCAATAAATCCTCTCTTAGCAATTTCATACGGTTTTAAATAATTCTAAGGATAAACTTTAAAATGACAATAAAATGTACACCTGCTTTATATTCTGGATTTCCAGGTTTATAATGTTAAATATTATGAGGAGACATCAGCAAATTTAAAAGTTAAAATATATCAGCATGTTCCCCTATAATAAAACTAAAACAATAGTGTATATAATGATGTAATTTTTGAACATAAGATAGAAATTGTTTATTTGTTTAAACCTGCTAATCTCATAATTATTAGTCTAGAAAAATTTAGTAAAAATTGTGTAATAAAAGAAGCTTGATATATAATTAATTAAAATATTCCGTTAATATTAGAGCTAATAGTAATATTCTTAATAACCAGTTTGATATATTTATCAATTCAAAAAATTATGTAAATGTTATAGTTAATAGCAATAACAATTTAGAGATTGAATAAATAACTATGTAATAAGTCAAAAATAATGTCTTATAGTAGTTGAAATAAGTTTATAGCTTTTAAAAACCAACTTGCACCTTGCAAACTAAACTATCTGAAGGTGAATGCAATTCTGAAGTTTTTTTTATGTTTCATAAAGCACATTTTGTTAAAAGATATTTAAGATTCACATATACTTTTGTAAATCATATGATAAAATAGCATGAATTCAATGTATGTGTGAGTGTGTGTAGTGGTGGTGGTGGTTCATTTATTTTTTTGTGCATTTAATTAGATTATTATACATTTTCTTATAAATAAGATATTTTCCCAAGTGACAAGTAAAAGAATAGCAAATACAATTAAATTTTTTTACCAATAATTTATGTTTCAGTTTATATATATATTATCACTAGATGGAGCTTTACCAATAGCTTCTAACAAGCTGTCTGGTTTGTTTAGCTGGATTTGAAGATATTTATGTATATAAAAAATTCATGCTTTTAAACTGATAGAAACATGTTTCATAAATACTGATTTTTGAGTTAGTATTTAGATCTAGTTTCTAGTCCTTATCCTTCACTGAGAGAGCCAACTAGCTTGAAATCCCTCGGCATTTACATAAACAAAAGCTTGTTAGGAGCTATTGGTAAAGCTTCATCTAGTGATCATAAAATGCAAGCTGAAAGCAAGTTACGAAATTTATAACTTGTTTTGTTTAGCATATATATATTTTCTAAAATAAACTGGAGTCTTGCTTTGATAAAGATGTTCTAAACCCACAGCTTGGCTTAGTCATATTTTGAAGTTGTTACTGCATTATTTATTTGTTGTCCATACACTCTTGAGGAATAAAATGTTTACATTTTCATCATCATCATCATCATCAACCATTATCAATCCACTGCAGGATGAAGATCTCTCCAAGTTTAATCCATTCTCTCCGACCTTTAGCTTCTCTTCTCCACAACACCCCTGCACATTTTCTTATTTCATCCATCCATCTCACATGTGGTCTCTTTCTGGGTCTTTTACAATCTCTTGGAATCCAGTTTAAAATTTCAATTGTCCATCTATTATCATCTCTTCTAGCAATATATCCAGCCCAACTCCATTTCAATCTTTTAATTTTTTCAATAAGGTCAGTAACACCTGTTTGTTGTCTTACCCATACATTGTGTTTTCGATCTCTTCTTGTTACTCCCAACATACATCTCTCCATACTCCTTTGAGTGGTCTGAAGTCTCTGTATTGCTCTTCTATTAAGTGTCCAAGTCTCAGATCCATAAGTAAGAACTGGTAAAACACATTTGTTAAAAACCATCCTTTTCAAACACATAGGCATATTTCCTTTTAGTATCAAGTTATTTCTACCAAAAGCACTCCAACCAAGTTTAATTCTATGATTAATTTCCTCTATTATGTTTCCATCTGTATTAATAATCTGAACAAGGTATTTGTAACTGTTAACTTCTTCTAATTCTTCATAATCAATCTTTATTTTCATATTTTGAGCAAATCGATTAAACATTACTTTAGTCTTTTTAACATTTATCTTTAGTCCTACTTTTCTACTTTCATCTGCTAACTCCTGCAACATTTCCTGCAGCTCTGAAGCATTATTTGCAAAAACAACTACATCAGCTGCAAAATCTAAATGACTTAAATACTCTCCATTTACTTTCACTCCTTTAGTTTCCCATTTTAATCCACAAAATACTTCTTGCAGCACGCTGTAAAGAGTTTTGGAGATATGGAGTCACCTTGTCTTACACCTTTCTCAATGTTGATTTTTCCAGTATCATTATGTAATCTAATTGTTGCTGTTGCATTTTTATAAATATTCTTTAAAATATGACAATATCCTGGATCTATACCTTGATGATCCAATGCTTTAATCACTGAAGAAATGTGTATAGAATCGAATGCCTTTTCATAATCTACAAATCCAAAACGTAATGACAACTCATATTCGTTTGTCCTTTCTATGACTTCTCTCAATACCTGGATATGATCTATTGTACTAAAACCACTTTTAAATCCAGCTTGTTCTCTTGGTTGGTGGAAATCCAAAGTTCTCTGTAGACGAGTTGTAATTATCTTGGTAAAATGTTTATATAAAACTGATAAAAGGCTGATAGGTCTGTAATTTCTAATATCTTCTTTATCACCTTTTTTAAATATTAATATTATTACTGCATTCTTCTAATCTTCCGGTACATCTTTATCATTTAGACATTTGGTATATAACTTTGCTAAAATTGTTTCTATTTCTTCACCTGCTTCTTTTAATATATCAATTATAATTCCATCATTTCCTGGAGTCTTTCCTTTCTTCATACACTTAATTGCATGTCTCACTTCTTCATTTAAAATTCTGGGCAATTCGGAAGATATAATAGATATAGGAGGTACTTGTTCTTTATTACTATATAATTCTTGATAAAAATCTTCTATCAATTTCATGATGTCATCTCTCTTTTTAGTAATAATTCCATCTTTTTTTCTTATTGCAGATATAAATTTCCTACCAATACCAAAATGTTGTTTAACATTTTTGAGACTTTTATTTTCTTCTACAGCTTTCCTTGTTATTTCACAGTTATACTTTCTTATATCATTTTCAACTCTTTTCCGTACCATTTTACAAAATTCGAGATATTCAATTCTTTTTAATACATCATTTTTATATATCTTCATATTCCTTCTTTTCTTCATAAATTCTCTAGTCTCAGTAGAAATTTTATTAGTCAATTGCTGCTTTTTTCTACCAGCTATGTTTGGTGCAGTTTTTAAAAGTGTATCAGTTATTTTCATATTAATTTCATTCAAATCTGAATCATGTTCAAAATCTCCTAACACTTGAAACCTATTTGTAAGTTCTAATTTAAATTCATTAGAATGTTTCTGAAGATTAGGAATATCAACTGTAAATATTGTTTTTCTTAATAATTTTTGTCTCTCTAGTTTTACATTAACACGTAACTTACACCTTAATAATCGATGATCACTTCCTGTGTTAAATTTATTAAGAACATTACAATCTTGAAATATGTATTTTCTGTTAGTCAAAATATAATCCAATTCTGCTGTACCTTCGGATGCTTCCATGTCCATTTCCTTTTAACATTTTTCTCAAAAAATGAATTCATAATATAAAGTTTTTTCTTTTTCTGCAAACTCCACAAGTCTATGTCCTCTCTCATTTCTATTATCATAACCAAAATTACCTACAGCAATTTCATCTTTCATTTGTCTACCAATTCTAGTATTAAAGTCTCCCATAACAATTTTAAAATGTTGTTTACTCTGATCAAAAGCCTTTTGTACATCCATATAAAAATCTTCTACTACTTCATCACTATGAGAACTTGTTGGGGCATAAACCTGAATTATCTGCATTTGGTATCTGCTATTAAGTTGTATAACTAATCTTGCCACTCTGTCCGATACGTCATCAATCTCCACAATATTGTTCTTCCACTTTTTATTTATAATGAATCCTACTCCACTTGTATTTCCAATATGTTTGCCTTTATAATAGAGTATATGTCCACTTTTTAAATCAATTGTTTCTTCTCCTTTTCTTCTAACTTCACAAAGTCCAATAATGTCCTATTTAATATAAGACAGTTCTTCTTCTAATTCTTGCAATCTTCCTTCACCTGAAAGTGATCTGCAGTTGTAAGTACCTAAATAAAAAGTTGTCATCAAATGGCAACCTGTGTCCGCAATCAGGGGATTCTTAGCACCCTCCGCCTTCGGCCACCAACCGCTGCCTTGGTTGGTGACTTTACAGCCTCCTGGGAATAAGGGCCATGCTTTATTTTTGTCTGTCATAATTGTATATATGTATTGGAAAAATATTTATCATTTACACAAACATTCATTCTGCCTTATCAGGCACTGAGAAGAAAGACCATGATGTTTCTTGATCTTAAACTCAGAGGTAAAAAGCCAATAAACTCACCACGCTGGCTAATGCATGTTGGTGAGCAGCCCATCCATGTTCGTATACTATATGAATAATCACATAGTAATAACAGCTGCAACGACAAGAACGTATGGAGTGGACATTAGGAATTTGCCCTGCTCGGTTCCATTATAACAACTATAATTTCTGAATAATGTTCAACTGTCATTTATAATAAACATATCTCATAATAACCTAATGTTCAATTAGTCAGCAATTTGTCTAGTGTTATAGTAGCTAAATTGCCAGTAGGTAGAAAAATTAATCATGAGATTATCATGAGATTTGATTATAATAAATGCTAATTTAGCGTTAAAAATTGATTATATTGGTTATACATGTAAATTACGCAGTGTTTTTAATGTTATTAAAAAAATTAAAAATTAATGTTACTTTATAAATGAAAATTACAAAGTTAATTGTGTCTGCTGTTATAATATTCTTTACTTATTTAAATACATTGCTCTTATTGTTATAATCTCTAATTTGTGGTTTATGTATATATTAAATGAATGGGAATAAATTGTTCATGTATATAATATTAATCTTTATCTTTCTATATATATATACTCCATAAATATGAGCCAATAGCATTTCTCTTAGCAAGCACTGGTCGTTTAATCCACAGACATAGCCAAGTGCTAGGTCAATTTACATACGTAAATATGCAAATGTATTATAATCAGCGACTAGTTTAATTTACATTTATACGCATGAGGATATACTAATATATTTATTAATATTCACTCTAGTCATGCTTTGACAAAGATTCTCCATTTCAAAAGCCTGACTTAACAAAGTAATAAATATTGTTTTAAATTTATTATCGTAATATTTGATAATTATATACATACTCTTGTAGAATTTATTTTATTATATATATAATTTTCAAGTGTTATAAATTTAAAACAGTCACACATATTAATGCAAAAAAAGATTGCTGGCTGCGATAAAATTTCTCTCCAGTTCCCTACAGTATCATCTTTGAATGAACACATTTGTTACATAGAAACATAGTTTAGCTATTAACTATAAAAATTTAAATGCACTTGTGTGTTTGTGTGGGCTATCATCAATGCTCTCTCAGTCATAACAAAATCTTGCAAACTTCCCAAACATGTTTATGCGAATTATGGCTTCACTGCTTTTAAACAGTTTGAAGAACTTCAAATATTTCATTAACAGTTTCACCCAATTTAAAATAAAATTCAATATTAGTACATCATTTTATTGTGGAATATGATATGACACATATTCATATTTTATATCATAATTTGTGGACCAGATATGCTGGCATCTTAACACTTTTTGATACATATCTAAACTATGCCACTACATAACCCGTACATTGATTCAGATGTGGCACAGCAAGTAGATTGGAAAGAAAAACAGTTACTAGTCACTATTTCACTGGAACATACTATGTATTTCTACAATAGGTGATGCTAGGCTTGAAATTGAATACTAATCAATATACAGGTATAAATAGAAGAAAGAACTTTATATTATTTCTTATAAGCATTTACTAAATAAGCAGATGATATGTGTGAATCTATTAAGCTATTAATTACCCAAATCCATTTCTTTAAGGATAAAACTCAGTAATTTACCAAAAGCTACTTATTGCTATAATTTTTTGTTTTAGAACTTAATTCTCCCTCCCCACTCTCTGTGTTTCTCTATTTATGTAAAATAAAACTATTTTAAAATAGTCCTTGAAAGCAAAGACTTCTCTAACAGCATTTCATATGTAAATACTGAAGAAGAATGCATTAAAGGGTGCTAATTTCTGGGAGATGAGTTTGAGGGTTTCTTTTTATCTGAAAAAAGAACTGATACTTATTTACTGACTGGTGATAGATGAATAATAATGTTGGCTAATGAAAAAAATTAAACCTGATCACAACCTAAAATATTATTTAAGTTTTATTTGACTGAAATATGATACATTGAGATTACTACTCAAACTACTGGTCTATTAAGTAAGCAAAATACTTGCAATCCAGAGTATAAGACAAAAACTTTTAGAGATAACAATGGACTGTCTTCCCTTTACCTCAATTTCTTTCCAGTGTGCTTTAATTATGCCTCTATGAAAGAAATTAAGGTAAAGAAATAAGATGGTTCATTCTTTTTTAAAAAAAGTTTTTTCATATGCTTTGCAGTGAGAATATTTCATTTACTTAATAAACCAGTTTGAATATTAATCTCAATGTATTACATAATGTTAATCACTGTGAATGTTTATATTTGCATAGTTTATTATTTGAATCAATATTGTCAAAGGGTAAATTTAAAAATTGCATAAATGTAAATTAAAATAATATAAATCAATTTAAAATATAGCTTCAAAAGTAAGAAGATTGATTTAAAAATATTCATTCTTATTTTCCAAAGTGCTTCAGATAATTTTCCATAAAAAAATTGAGTAAAGAGAGAATAACACAAACCTTCAGGAGCCCATTTCTTGCCCTAAAAAAGTTTTGCTTTATTGAGCTTTGAGTTGAGGATATTTTATTTATTTAATAAACTAGTAGCTTAAGTATTAATCTTGATGTAATTCATATTAATCACTGGAAATGTATATAATGTAGCTTTTAGTAGATAATTACAAATAAAAAACAGGGTAATGATAAAGATTGCAGATTAGAGATAGAGAAAAGTTAATTCAGATTGTAATATAAAATTGGAATGTCACAATATAGTTTCAAATATTTGTGAATGTGTTATTAAAAAAAAAACTAATATAGATGTTTGGAATGTGTAGATTTAAGCAATTTTATTACTCTTTTTGTAAAAATAAAAATTTGATTTAAACAATTAAATGGCAATCAATGCATTAAAAAATATACAACAGTATTAAAGAAAAAAACACAACTAAATTAATGCTCACCATCATGGAAGATGTACTTTTTCTTGCAGATATTTGTTTGATAATTGCTGATATATTCCCAAAATTCACAAAATGGTAATAGCATATCTGTACCTAGATAGTGATAAAAAAGGAAGACATGAATTCCAATCATTTTGAAATGAATATTGAAGAAAGGACAGAGTTTACCATTAGTGGCCAGCCTAAGCAAAAAAAAAAGAGATGATTATACAGAAGGAATAAACCAACTGTTAATAACAAGGCAGAAATATTGATTAGAATATCTGAAGATAGATTAATTACTCTGGTTGGCACAGAGTGGCACTACTGTATGGAGAGTTTGCCTGTTTTAATAACAGTTATGTGCTAGCATAAAAAATAGTGATCATGTGAAGATTGATTAACCAAGTAATACGTTACAAATGATCTCTCCTGGGATATCCTGTAAAAAATATATGAAATTAATAATTTCTGATCTTCAACAGAATTATCAAGCACTTACTTAATTTAGAAAATTGGTAAAACTGTGCTAATATATCACGTGATAGGGTAGTAAAGTTTTAAGTTATAAAACAATATTTGTTTAATTATATCCATTACTATGATATTGTATTATTGGGTTTTAAGTTTATTTTTAGCTTTGAAAAGGATTATATATATATATGCATTTCTTTTGAATGAAGGGTTGAACACATTTTCTTATGATAATTATTTTATTAGTTTTGAAATGCTAATAGCTATCAGAGATGGGAGGACATGATGTCTCTAATTTAGTTTAAATCATTAAGAAATGAAATATAATGGAAATATCGCAATCTATAATAATGAATGTCTGGTCAATGATATTATATTTTATTCAGAAATTTGTACAGTCAGTTACATAAAGTGGAGAGTGCGGATACTTTTTATTGTTACTGCCTAAAATAAAATGTTTCAAGTTTTTAAATGTAGCATTGGGTTTCAATTTCCATTCTTGCTCTGCAGGATTAGATAAATAATGAAGATTTGTTAGTTAAATTATGCAATATCGTGTTTGAGTCTAGTGTGTGTGCAAGTTACTGTTTGGTGTAGAATGGGATTTTAACTCCTAAGAATATAAAATTAAATCTAGGTTTTTGGATATTTCTCAGAAACGTTATTAGGTGGCTTTTGAAGACCTTGATTCAACAAAAAAAAATGCTCAGAGGTCTTTTAAACCGCATTTAATAACACATATATATATATATATATATCATTGAGGGTGAGCAGTAAATACTATTGTTGTTAGGCAAATATATCGGCAATATACTCATTAATTAATAATGCTCTCAATATGTTCATTTCAATCGTTATATTGGAATTCACTCATAAATTCTGTTACTATATATATATTTAAATATATGTCCATTGTCTATACTAAACTTAAAAAAGAATTTGAACTCAGACTTTCAAGCTCTCGATATCTATCCAATCCATGTTATACAACTGAGACACGAATTTATTTTTTTCACATGTATGTGGTATGTGTATCGATTGTATAATTTGGATTAGATAGATGTAGGGAGCTTGAAAGTATGAGTTCAAGTCCCTTTAATATATATATATATATGTACATTGCTACTAATAACACTGCAACCATTTCTTTACAAAATTGTTCAGCATGCATAAATGACGTTTGTGTATGCTAGCTCAAATATAAAAACTAAGACAAATCTGAAAAATGATATTATTAAGGCAGAATCTCAAATCAAATACGGACTAAAAAAACTTCATGGGATATGGCCAAACATTAAACTTCACACTCAAAATATATTTTCTATTCATTTTTACCCATTATAAATTTAATAATCTATAGTTAAATATAAAATAACTAATCAATATATCATTTTAAACTATATATATATTCATTCAAACAAACAACTTTCCAAACAATTTTTCAAATGCTCAATATCAATACACAAATCTCTTTATAGAAAAGACACATGTTTCTCTATTTCTAAGAAGTAGACAAGCTGATCGATCTGTATATATTAAAATTGGTTTACATATGAAGATTAATTTGCATATATTAGCATACATCAACAACTCCATAACGTTCTAACTCTTCAGCTAAAAATATGAGGTTAAAAGACCTGAAAGCGCTAATCCTGATAGTTAATTTTGATATTTCTGACTTCACCAAGGAACATTCGAAGCGCGGTATAATTACTAATAAAAAAGACATAAAATTTTGTATAGTAGTGGTAACTTTTACTCATTTTTAAATTATTGTAAAATAATCTTCTATAGTCAAATATGAAATAATTAATCAATACATTATTTTAAACTATATGTAAACATTGAAAATTAACATTTTTAAAGATTGCTAATATCAAGGCAATAATCTATTTACCAAATTGTTCAGCAAACATAAATGACATTTACATACACTATTTCAGATCTTATAGTAAGAACAGGTCTGAAAAATCATATTATTAAGGCTAAATCTAAAAATCAAACTTACATATAAATAAAGTCTCCTTTAGTAAGGCCAATGGTCTATTTTTAAATGCTGTATTGTTTAGTTATTTTATATACACCCATAGATTATTTTTTCATAATGAATAGAAATCATACCTATGTGCAGAATTTAATGTTAGAACCATATTAAAAAGGGCTGTGTTTACATCTGTGTTTGATTTGAAGTTTAGCCTTAATAATATTGCTTGACAGACTTGTCCTATCCATGCGGTCTCAGATAGCATCTGTAAATATTTTGCTACATTTTCTGGACAATTTGGTAAAGAGACTGGTGTGTGTTTAGAAAATTAGTCATTTCAATGTTTAGATATAACTTCAAACACTGCATTGATTAGTCATATATATTTATATATCTTGAGATTTACTGGTAAGTCTTATCCACCTGTCAATATCTATCCAGATTGGTTACAGTGATAATTATTTGTTAAGTCACAATGAAGTTTGATATTTATTTTCAAGTAAGTAGAAGCTAGCCAATCAGCTAATCCTACAAATATATTTCATTAAAAGAATATATAGGGTATATGAACACAGACTTTCAGATGACCCATCACTCTCCACTCTATCTAATAACACTGATACACTCAAGCACATATATGCTTATTAAAAGAATATATAAACCACTAAACATCACATGATCTCTATACTAGCACATAATTGTTGTAAACAAAGGCAAAACTTTCCATACAGTAGTGCCACCCTGTGCCAAACAGAGTAACCAATGAATGCCAGAAGGCTTGTGCATAAAATCTCTATCTAGTGCCTACTCATCCAATATCCCCAGACTAGTTTCTGGCTTGTGGCCATCATCAATGAGGAGCCTTGGATCTGAGAGCACTGCATCTAGATCTTAGGATCTAATGCAACCCTCCAGCAGCTACCTTTCAATTCTACTTTACTACAAAACTATGAGAATGAAATTGAAAACACAATATTTTCAATCTAAGCTCAATAACTTATATAGTCATATGGGTCTGAACTCAATTCAACACCCACACATTTTGGTGTCTTTGACTCTTAAACGACCATAACCACCACTATCCTATTAGGCAGGATTCGTGTTAAACCATTAAACATCACATGATCACCATCTCTATACTAGCATATAATTGTTGTAAACAAAGGCAAAACTCTCCATACAGTAGTGCCACCCAGTGCTCTCAGATCCAAGACTCCTCACTGATGATGGCCATTAGCCAGAAACTAGTCTGGGCATATTGGATGAGTAGGCACTAGATAGGGATTTTATGCACAAGCCTTCTGGCATCCATTGATTACTCTGTTTGGCACAGGATGGCACTACTGTATGGAGAGTTTTGTCTTTGTTTGAAAGAATATATAATTATTCTTAATTAAAGAATAAAATAAGGGTGTAAAATCTTAACTTTTAACCATTTGGCTACCCTTGATTAGGCTAATAAATACTTTCTTCTTCAAGTATTTCTTTTTAGGAAGTTCTCTACAAGTTGAAATCGACCTAAATATATAGATTTAACTAAATTATTTAATAATAATAACTGCAAATTGCTCATTGCAAATCATGTAAAACCAAAGATATAATTAGTTTTAACTGCCAAAGTTCAAAATTTTATCAAATGCGTCATTTTTTTAGAATGCTTTCATTAGCACATGCTTAGTTTTAAAATGACAAAAATAAATTTAGTTCAGGATCTATGAATAAACTCAATATTGTATTATTATTTTAATAATATGAAAATTAATTATGCATTATTAGCAAGTATTGTCTTAAAAATAATTATTAGAATAAGAAACTTCCTACGACGGATGTTATTTAATAACAAACTGAATTTACCTTTATGTTGCAACGATTTAGAATTCTTTCACCTATTCATGATTCTCTCTATTCTTTAAATTCAGGTTTTAAAAACGATAGTAAATTTAATTTACCGTATGAATTATATACAATTGCGTCATTTTTTGATCTTAATATTACTTCAGAACAAAAAGAAAATTATAAGAATTTTTCCTTTCTTTTTTCACATTCTTGTAACAAAACTAACAATATTATTTTTTTTTAAAGGATTTCTAAAAACGGAACTTCTGATATAGCGAAATATTCTTTTAAGATATTGTTATACTCATATACAACAAGAGAAGACTGGTGTAAATCGCTTTTAAGGAATCAACTTATACTTTGGCATCTTACGGTAAAAGATAACTATATTTTAAAGTAAAATAACGAGGTTTTATAATTTTCAGGGAGTTTATTATCGAGACGTCAAGATAAAAATAAGCCATATTCTGGAATTGAATATATACTTTATCAAAAAATTTTAGCTTGTTTTAGAATCTAAAAATTATATTAATATAATGTGAATAATTTTATGTAGTGATATTGGTAAAAGATAAGGTAAAACAACATTTAGAAATAACTAGTGTGCGGAAAAACATCTCTAAAAACATTTCAAAGGCGAGAGCTATGAAGAAGAAGGATGTGTATACAGTAAAAATGTGGAATTTTTTCAGACGTATTAGAAAATGTTATTGATTTTGAACTGCAAGTGTGTGACTGCGTTATGATTAGACGGAATGCAGGTTTGAAGGCTTCAAAAAAATTTTGGGTAAAAGAAAGTGATTAATTAAGTAATAAAAAAAAAGAAACCTTAATCAGATATTAGCAACAATTTGATGCTATTTTTTATATTTGTTTTATCAATAATTATTATAGAATTAATTGTTTACATACAATAGAAACAGATCTATATTTTAGTATTTTTATATGTAAAATTGTAAATTTTAAACTTTAGAAATATATATATAATTATGGTCGGAATATAATTAAAATTACAATTTTTTTCTAGAATAGATAAAATTTTCAATTAAAAAAGAATAATCAATCCATCTAGCCATGCAATTTATTATTCTGAAAAATAGTATGTAATTAATTTAGTCAGAGATTAAAACAAGTAAGGAAATCAATGACCCCTCATTAACTGTCATAACAGTATGTAATGCCTTCTTCTTTGCTGTTCAAATGGGGAACGATACTTGAATGTTCAATGCCCTGCAATAGTTATTTTAAAAAGTTTTACCTTTTACCAATATAAAATAATTCCAAAAGTCATGAAAATGAACAAATCATTTATTAGTATTCATTTATGATTTTACGAAATCAATAAATCGGCTATCAGATTACTTAATATATATATAATTCATGATAAATTATAAATTCATTGGCGTAAGGTGATGATTATATAATACATAAACGATCAGCATGGCTTTTTCTAAAACTTTTTAGATTCGATCTATTTGGTCTCCATTATTTTATCTGATTTATTTAGTAAATGAAAGAGGAAATATAGATAATTTAATGAATGTGACCCACGATTTTTTAAAAATAAATTTCAGCTCTGATATAAATAGGAAAATATTAATTTAAAATTGGTATTGCAAATTGAAATCACATCATCTCGTTTGCCTGAAATTCATTTATTAGAGGAGAAATCTCTTAAATTATCAATATTTATATCTAAAAGTCTGGGGAAATTGAATTATATATATATAATAATATACATCCTAGATTTATTAGAATTTCTGTCTTGTATGATAGATAGATAGATAGATAGATAGATAGATAGATAGATAGATAGATAGATAGATAGATAGATAGATAGATAGATAGATAGATAGATAGATAGATAGATAGATAGATAGATAGATAGATAGATAGATAGATAGATAGATAGATAGATAGATAGATAGATAGATAGATAGATAGATAGATAGATAGATGGATGGATGGATGGATGGATGGATGGATGGATGGATGGATGGACGGACGGACAGACAGACAGACAGACAGACAGACAGACAGACAGACAGACAGATAGATAGATAGATAGATAGATAGATAGATAGATAGATAGATAGATAGATAGATAGATTTAGACAATAAAAAATAGGGAGACAGATAGTTAGACACATACATGTATACTTAAATGACAAACTTTTAAATGCATGAATAGACATATATATATAAATGAATAACTAGATAAACAAATATATATTTATAAATAGATAATTAGATAGATATACAGACATATTGATAGAAAATAGGAGAAAGGCTATATACATATAATTCGATAGATTATTAGAGATTTAAGTAGATAAATAATTTGATAAAAGGATAGAATGACACTCATCAACCGCAATTGCTCTCTGCCATGTTGAATTTGTTTGTTTGTTTTTTAAACATAAGTGATTTAATGATTTTCTATTAATGTGTTAAGATACATCCAATTTGGAAGTTTTTAAAGGTAGCTAAAATATTATTTGTCTGGCTCAACATTTACACAAATCTAAGGTTTGATTCTATTTTTACACTGGTAATTTTTTGCGCCATCTCTCAGCCATTTTTAGTCACATTTTTATCGTTTTACACTCATTTTATCTTAAATTCCAAGCGTAATCTGTACAGTATTTAAAATTTTACTTTCAAAATAATCCATATTTGGCAGTGTTTTAGCACAAAAAAAAAAACTCGAATTTTGATTGCCATGTATGGTATTACAAAGAGCTGACTATCCATCCTCTTTTAGATCATATGATGCTTGAAAGCGCCAATTGTCAATTGTTCAATTTGTTGACTGGGTGTTGACTGGGTGTTTCTGTCAATGTATGCAAAATGTTTTTTTTTTGCTTTTCGTAATAGATTTTTGCACTAAATAAATATATTTTTCATAATTATTTGCATTTTTTTTTTTTACAATACTGTACCTAAATATAGACTTTTATTCGAAAATATTTAATTTTTAGAAGAAAAATAGTCAATGACATTCGGTAACAACCAGCAAAACAGAACTATTTTTCATAATTATTTTTGTATATATATTTATTTTTCAAACTATATTAACTAACAATGTGGCTAGATTTAGATTTTTATTTACAATAATCAATTTTAGAAAAAGAAAGGTCAACAGAAACAAATAATCAGTGATTCTATTTCTAAGTGAAGAGAAATGAATGGCTATTACACATCCTATTGGTTGAAAAATAATTCCTTTGTTTTACTGCAGACAATTTTTAGCTATGTTTCTTACATCTTTTTACAATATGGATATTTTTCTTCGTTATATTTGAACAATTTGAATGTAAACTAATTCAATTTTGAAAAGCTAAATTAAAACAATTCTGATTATTTTACATTCATATTTTTATGAATATATTATCAAAAAAAAATAATCAAAGTTTTATTCAACTGACGAATAAAAAATCTCTCTCCATAAAAGGTTAAATCTTTTTCATTTCATCAATGAGTTATTCTTATCCTCTAAATGATAGAAAGTATTTATCGATTACTTCGTGTAACTCCATAATTTGCAATTTTTCATGTCTTACTTCTCAGTTATTTATATAATTTTTCAACTTTCTTTATAGTCTTTGAAATATTTGTTATTGTACTTTTAGATGTATCTGCCTTAGATATAATGTAATAATAAGTATTTAGGTTGCCTTGTTTGTGATTAAGCATTAAACAAAGAATGGAAGTGTAATATTTTTATATAGCTGAAAATTCTTAATACTGTATAAGGAAGTTATGTTCTAATGCATTATATATAACACCATATTTCAGATACTTAGTTTTTGTTTTACCTTTGATCAAAAAATAGGGGGGAGCTTGTTATGCAGTTTTCTAATTTATTTCATTTTGTATTTGTTTCTTTATTTCTGTTAAAGAAATCAATTCCATTTCATATTTCTTCAATTGCTCAAATAATTTAAGTTCTTTTATTGCATTATTATGTATTCAAGATAAATGGATATTATCTCTATTTTTATTTATTTGCATACTGCAGAAGATAAATAGATAACACATCATATCGTTGAGAAAGAGAAAATCTAAAACACCTATTATTAAAGTTAAATAACACAATGAACAAATAAAATTACAGCTAATCAAGAAAAAATTATTATGCCTTTATTCTAATGATAAAGATCTAAATATTATTAATATTTAGCCTGTTTGTATCATTCATCAATGTTCAAAAATTTAAAGTGAATAGATTTATCGTAATCTAATAATGGATATAAATGAAATAAAAAATTTGGAAAAGATATGACTCTTTATCGATGAAAATGTTGAATTTTGGAGAATGTGAAGAAAAATATAAGTACAATTAAATTGAGATGCTAATGAAAATCTTAGAGGACAGAAAAGAAAACAAACAAAAATTCAGGTAAAGAGTTGAAATTTTATTTGAAAAACAATTTGGTGTGGAGTTATTTTAATTTGGCCATATTATAAACAATCTAATTTATTAGCAAATTATATAATGTTTGAAAAAAATGTTAATAAAAAAATAATGGATAGACCAAAACTTTACTATAACAATTGGTCTAAAAATGAATTTGCAAAGCTAAACAAGTCATACTAGGGAAATGCCATTCATATAAGAATATATAATAATAATAATAATAATAATAATAATAATAATAATAATAATAATAATAATAATAATAATAATAATAATAATAATAATAATAATAATAATAGTAATAGTAATAGTAATAATAATAATAATAATAATAATAATAATAATAGTAATAATAATAATACAGCATTAAGCCAATTAAATAGAATGCACAATAAATAGATATACAATTATAGAATAGTAAAAAAATAAAAATGATAGTAAAAAAACAAATAATATGCTGAGCAGTAGAAGAGGATTAGAAATTGATGATGGCTCAGATAATGGATTGAAATCAAGGTCAATAATATCTTTACTTGCAAAGTCTTTATTGCATATTTTAGGTAAATGAAATAGAGGCTACAATTTCTATGTCTTATAAATTTTAAATAGAAAATTACTATCAATACAATTTTTATAATGTCATCTTTGAATAAATTGAGATAGATATATTTTAAGCAAACTCTCCATACAGTAGTGCCACTCAGTGCCAACCAGAGTAATCAATGGATGCCAGAAGGCTTGTAGATAAAATCCCTATCTAGTGCCTATTCATCCAATATCCCCAGACTAGTTTGTAGGCACTAGATAGGGATTTTATGTGCCTTCTGGCATCCATTTATTAATCTGATTGGCACTGAGTGGCACTATGGGTATGGAGAGTTTTGCCTGTTTTAGTAACAGTAATGTGCTAGCATAAGAAATAGTGATCATATGATGTTTAAATATATTTTAGAAGATAATTTTATGCAAAAATCTATTTCATCTCAAATTTTATGGAAAAAATCTATGATCACTTATATTTTATCTCAGTATTAGATTGATATAATTATTTAAACTACTGAATTTACAAAATTTTTCTAAACAGATTAATTGAATATTGACAATATCTGCTTTAAAGTATAAGTTTCATATAAATAATCCATATTTTAAGATACAAAATATGAAGACATACAGAAATTTAATTTAGTTGAATTATTAAAAACTATTTCATATCTATAAATGGCTCTTGTAATTTGAAATTTTATTTACCATAATAATAATACTTTTAGAGAAAGGCTTTAACCTTTTTTTTTTTAATTATAGAGGGATCTCTCAAACCTCGACATAAGATATCAACTCTAAAATAAGAATGATTATTTTATCTTTAACCTAAATTCCCACTTATATAGGCCAATCTGAAGCATCTTGATTTGGGAGTGTGAAGCTGCTAGTCTTATCTTTATAAAGTCATTACTTTGTGTTGAGGTTTGAGAGGCCCTCTATAGTCAAAAAAAGAGATTGTTTAACTATTATATATGTTTAGGGTGCATACTTTCACATGCTTAATAAATAATCACAACTTTACCTAATGATGATGATGATGACGATAATGACATATTTCTAATATCAACATTTCTTGCTGCTTTTATTATCTATACAAAAGTAAAGAATGTAATAAAGAATTGAAGAATATAAAATGGCAGATTGAAATGAAATTATGATATTTGATTTTACTACATAACTGATGATGTATACAGTGTGTGTCACTGGAAGGATGACTGTTTATCTTTGTGCCTGCAGTGCCATCTGTAAATTAGTACATACATTATATAGAAATCTCATCATTTATAAAAAATTAAAGTGCTAACTGTCTGAATCAAAGGTTATGACATGAAATATGACAGTGTAGCAGTTTTACCTAATTAAAAATAATTAATATTAGTGCATTGTTCCATTCTAGACACAAATTGTAGTCACATTGTAACTTGTGTCTTTCTAATAACTTAAAATGTTTGTGATGAATGGTTAAATGGTCTTTATGTAATTCATGAATTAATTCACAAATGGTGAGGCAAGCATCTTGAATAGAAAATCGGACATTACTTACTTTTTTAATAGACTTGTTGTGTATGCATAAATGTATACTGGTAAATTGTGGTCTGATGTTAATTGGAACAAGTATCTAATAGAGTATTAGAAGCAATGATACAGAGAATTGTTAATTAATATTTAGTGCACCTGCCTCAGGATAATTTACCAAAACATAATGTTCAAATGCATAATAATTAAATAGTTACCCTATTGTTGTTTCAGGTAGTTTGGTATTCATATAAAAATATTTTGTATTATTTACTGGCTTGCTGTCAGTTGAAGAGTGATGTTGTAAGCCTTGAAACAATTGCCTCGAAAGAGCTGATTGGTTGATTATTTTAATCTGATTACAAAATTGACAAGAGAATATTGCAGGAAAGCTAATTGAATGTTTTGCATAAATTTTGATATGAAGAAGGCAAATTTTTTTCTACTAATTTAGCATTATCCACATTTATTTTTAAAGTCAAGCAATATATTTAATCACCGTAATGATTTAGTCTTCCTCGCCATTCTTTTATTTTAGCTTCATAACATTTATATCTATAAATATATGGGAGTTGTTCTCAGTGAAAGAAGAAATATTTAAGAGTTAAGATATTATGGTTATGCATTTATATAATTCAAATCAAAGTTTTCAATACTTTTTACATTCTTAGCATTATCAAAATCAAGTTTGTGACCAATTTTCAAAAATTATAAAGTAAAAGCTGATGTATTTAACTTCTAATTAAAGGCATGTTGTGTTCATTAATGTCATTAATTCATCTATTAGACTGACCTACAAAACTTCAAGCACTGTAAACATGGAATTTCAAAAACACCCTGATATTCCAAAAGTACTCTCTCTTTAGGTTAAAAAAAATCACCAATTCTCTTGCTAGTGGAAAAAGTAGTATTTATGTTAAAATTAGATAGTTTTCTACTGATTTTATCTGTGACTTCTTTAATATAAAACAAAATTGATTTATCAATTTTGTCCTCTTTTTTCTTTTTAGTATCAATGCTATATAAGACCTTACATATGATGATTTTATATATATGTATGTGTGTGCATGCATGTACTAAAACAATGACTGCAGAAAGAAATTTGCTGTTAACTGAAAGAAGACCCTTTGGTTCCTTTTGGGACCTTAAAGCAACCAAGCAGACAAATTCCTAATGATTATTCCATACATTCTTCTCATTGTAGATGTTATTACTATGTGATTATTCATAAAGGATATGAACATGGATGGGTTGCTCACCAATGCACATTAACCAGTGTGGTGAGTTTATTGGCTTTTTACCTCTGAGTTTAAGATCAAGAAATACCATGGTCTTTCTTCTCAGTTGCCTGATAAGGCAGAATGAAAATATGTATTACTAGATATTGTATGTGTCCCCAGTGCAAAGTTGTTGGAGACTTGTATCATCTCTATATGCCTTCAGGGCCATCTCTGAATCAATATATGTGTTAAATGACAGCATAATTTATCTTATGTGCTAACATTAAACTTTGTTTTAAATTGAATAAACCAGCTATTAAAAGATTATCTAATGATTTGTGATAACATTTTAGTAGTAATTATATATTGCACTATTTTCATTATCTAATGTTAAATGTTTGTAGAAAATTTCAAACTTTTTTTTTTTTCAAATACATTCACCTGCTAGTAATAACATACAGGTTAATATACCTTTAATTATCAATTGATAGTATTTGAAAAGTTTAAGTAAAATTTGAATTTGTCTAAAATATTTAATAGATAAAAATTATACAATATACAATTACAGCTACCAAAATGTATGAAATGATTCAGATTATATATGGCAGTGAACAATGAAAATATGAGTTTCAATAATGCTTTCAAGTGTTTTGCAAGATTTTGTGATGACAGGAAAGCCTTGAAGATAAGCAGTAAGATATGCATCTCATTGTCACATTTCATGTCATAATTCATGATCTGCACATGCATGTGCTTTAAAATTTTTGTGATTAATAACTAAATTATAGCACTATGTAACACATAAATTGATTCAGAGACAAGGTGTGTGCATCTTGGATAGAGAATCAGCCCTCTTTTGACTGGGAATCACTAATGAGTGCTCCAGCATGAAATGCATCTTAGGAATTTTTTTTTATATGTCTTTATTCATATGTTTCAATTATATGTATGATAGAATGGAGGCTACTAAATATATCTATAAATATATATAAATATAACACTGGAATTAACTCTACAATTTTTAAAATACCAATATATAAATAAATAAAATCTATAACTAGAACTTACAGCATAACTTCCAATAGCATTATGTGGTTAGCATTTTACAGTTAAATAAACATAAAATGTTATTCAGTGTAACAGTTATGCCATTTTAGCAGAAGTTATGTACCAACTCTCCCAAAGATAACATGCCATGATTTCTTCTTCCACACATCCATTCCCTTACTAAAAACTTTTTAAAAGCTTTTCTTTCTTCAAGCTAAGTTTTCATACCTCTTCCCTTCAACCAATAGATTAATTAACAATTCAAAAGTCCACCTACCTCCTGATCAGACTCCTCACACAATGTTCAAGATCTCATACCCCAAAACCAACCACAGTCCTGTATACTATGCTAAATCCCATACATCTCTCTCTACTCATATCTCTCAGCCTTTGAGTGGATAAAGATGTTACCATGTGATTATTGTAGAAATATAGAAAAAATGAATTAAGATTTTTTTTTAAAAATACAAGTATATTTTATATATCTGAAATCTAGATGTAATATAGGGAATTTGAACATATACTTTCAATCTCCCTTCAGCTATTCATTCTATCTCATACAACTGATATACATGGCAACACAAATGTGTAAAAGATAAATGATCTCCAATATCCATATTTCATACTGGACCAGCTTAAAGTGACTGTGGCTATAAATAATTGATCTGCTTTTCAGCCCCATTATTTGATCATTTAGGCAATAAGTGTGTGACCAACTTTAATTGTTTATTATGCTGTTATATAAAGAATATGATAAACAACTCTAGCTAGAGAAGTGTTAAATCAATTGAGATATATATTGTGAACTATTTTAAATCGATTGATTGTCAAGCACTGTTAGCCGAGAAGTTGGTTGCTGACGGTTATTGCAGGTTCACCTCCCAGCCGATGCTATGACATTTGGAAATCGACTGATATCTCTAAATTTTAAAGTAGAGCAATCTCTTTTCATTTTTAAATCTTTATAAAGATTCAAATATATATATATATATATATAACCATACTTAGATAATCCCAATATATATATATATATATATATATATATATATATATAAAGAGCCTGCTACTATCTCTAGACAAGCTTAATTATTTATTTTTTATGATAAATGCTACAAGAGAAAATACATGAAGCCTTTATCTATGATGGTCCCCATCCCCAGACCGGTTTCAAGCTATGGCTCTCATCAGTGAGGAGCTATATATATATATAATTCACATTATATGCTAAGCATGTAACTAAATTCAAATCTGGATGAATATAAATTTTAAAATTTATTTTTAACTTTTAATCAAGGTCAAGCCTTTTTTACCTCTTTTAGATAACTGACCTGTAGCCAACCCAACCTATGATTCATTATTAGTTATTAAATAGATGTCTACCTATTTTTAACTAGTCTTTAGAGCAAAAATATAAATCTAATTAAATCACTTTCAACTAGAAACTAGGGAAACAATAATTTATTTATTACTCTTTATCTGTGAAGACCTACTGATGAAATCTATCCTGTACAGTAAGACATTTAAATGCTGCTTTATTTTATCTTGACCTATGTGTAACTGGAGAAGATTTTGAGATTTTATTGCTTGGTGTGTGAGGAATACATTTTAGGATATAGCTATTGATGGTAATAATATACTTAATAGGTAAAAATAAATATTAGGGACATCTTTGGCTTGCAGTCAGTTATTTTAAGCTTGTTTTACCATGTCTATACATAGATAAATATAATAAATAGATACATGTAAATAATATTGCTAAAGTTAATTTTACTCACATACTTCATAAAAAAATTTTATGATTCAAGAGGCAATGTTTGATTAAAACATATTCAATTTTTTACTAGATATATCTTCTTGTCAACAACAAACTTTATAGAAGTCTTGGAAACATAAACACAGCAACACAAATTTTATTTAAGTTTAATCCCAATGCTCCTTTGATAATAAAGCTTAAATGAAAATTTAGGAATAATTTAATTAAGTTTTAATTTATATTGAAACTTTAATATCAAATTCAACGTTATGAATAAATTTAATTGTTATGTTTATGGAAGTCTCAAATGGTTTGTAAGGAGGTTGTTGATGATACTGTTAGAAATATATACCTAGCAACAAATTGTTTGATTCAAATTTTTAATCAAATATTGTCATTTGAAAGATCATGAAAATTTCTATAAAGGTAATGGGTCAAATTAATGTTTATATATATATATATATGGGGGCTCATATGTGTATAATTTTTATTATAAAAATTTCTGACATTTCGACTTAATCACATAAGACATCAACTGGGTGGTAGATAGAATATTATAAAATGACTGCAGAGACATATAAACATTGATTTATAACTATATTAAAGTTCCCAGTAGAAAAAATAGGTATATAAAATTGAAAATAAAAATAAAAATCAAAAATCATTCTCTAACATTTATTTTATTTAGGAGTATATTATTATCATATTATATTTACAATAAAAATCATATACGGAAAACCGAAAAATATATCATTTATATCTAAGACCCGTGAAAATCTTGGTATGAAAATATGTATGAAATATAAAAACATTATACAGAAAATAAAGAATAACATTAATTAAAACAAACCAAGCGTGCTTTTGATGTATTAGCGCCATAATCTTGATTATCAAAAACATTGTTAAAATTATACAATCTATTTTTTGCTTATTTGCGCACTATTGGCTTTTCTGATTGATCACATCTTCATTTCTTGCTTTGTAAATTATCTTGATAATACCAGAATTTACAAAAACATAAAAAATTATTTTTCATGATTATAAATACAGACGCATTTGTTAATATAATCCCTAGCTTTTCTGTACCTAAAGAAATGCTCATGATTAATTCGCCTTCAATTTTCAAAAGTATATATATATATAGGTAATCCATTCCGCTTCAACCCATCTCCGATCCTATTTATCTACTTTATTTTTCATATTAATTAATCTATTTAAATTTATGAGTGTTGTAAAGGCAACATTGAACTTACCTGGACACAGACTAATTTCATTCCAACATACTATTCTTTTTTATTATTATTATTTCTAATTTTTCCGTTCTGTACGTAATATTTCTTTTAAAACGCTTACCATATCTGGATATATAACTAAAACCAAATCTTACCATATCAGAAATATAAATTTCCAAATTTTCAATTTTGTCAGACTCAAACTTATATATCGCTTTGATGCAAAAATGCTCTTGAAATTGAATTTATGTAACATTGGTACTTGAAATTTCGCATTGACGGTTTAACAGTCATTTTATAACACAATTAATAATTGATTTGTTTGTTTGTTCGATTACACTAATTTTATTTTTTATTCCTGGTTATAGTGTTTTTATACTATTTATTATAATGATGGCAAAGATTCAATTTATTATATATATTACAAAGAAATCAAGTCGTATGTCATATGATCTAATTTAACAAGCTTTTATTACAAATGGTTATATATAGAGCTTGCAAATAAGCTCTTAACAAGCTCTGCAGAATATCCCCAACCCCAGATAGGTTTCTGCTACTGGCTTCCTCAGTGAGATGATAGGATATCTATTACATAAAATGCTGGGCTTGTCCAGGTATTTGTAATCTAATGTTTGAATATCCTAGCATCTTACTTAGGAAGTCAGTAGGAGAAACTGGTCCGGGTTGGGGATATTCTGCAAAGCCTGTTAAGAGCTTATTTGCAAGCTATATATATATATATATATATATATATATATATATATAACTTAAAGGCTCTATAGCTAACTATTAAATAATAATTAAATTATGTCCCACAGTTCTCATGCGTAAACCAATAAATATATTTCAGCAATTAACTGTGTAGGACTATGGAGACATAATTTATATATATAATATTTAAATGCAGGTGTATTGTCTATATTAAACTTAAAGTAATTATAAGAGATTTGAACTCAGATTTTCAAGCTCCCCACAGCTATCCCCCCATTCATCTTATGCAACTGATACACCACATACATGTAAAAAAGATAAATAATCTACAGTATATATATATATAGATATATATTTCATGTTGATCCAGCACTCATCAGTTTGTTCAAATCAAATCACCATCTCCCACACATATATACAATCACTGCTCAGTTTATATTAAGATAGCAAATCTTCAAACGTTAATGGACAAGGTTCAATCTTCCCACTTTCCAAGATGCTTGTCCATTAAAGTTTGAAGACTTGTTATCTTACTATAAACTGAGCAATGATTTTATATATGTGTAGGAGATGGTGATTTGGAACAACTGATGAGTGCTGGTTAAACATGAAATACATATATTGGAGATTATTTATCTTTTCCATGTGTATGTGGTTATGTGTATCAGTTGTACAAGATGGATTGGATAGCTTCCAGGAGTGTGAAAGTCTGAGTTCAAGTTCTTTATAATGTATATATATATAAACAATACACGTTGCAGAAAATCAAATTTAATGTATATTACATACTTTTGATATAACTGCGAATGCTTTTTCAATCTCTCTTATTAAATTTTTAAAATACAATGTTGATAATTGGATAGTCAAAATAAGAGTCATAGATCACATGACTCTATTCTCTTAAGCTTGTAAGTTATAAACAATGAGGATTGCCAATTCCTCAACAAGCTTTGTGATAAATGCTTAGCTAAAGAAAGCATTTAAAATATCTCTGTCAGGTCCCCCCCCAACCTCTGTCCATGGTTTTGTGCTTTGGCACTCCTCAGAAAATTGCTAGGATAGTGTCTGAATCTATCCTAGCACCTCTCTTAGGAGTGCCAAAGCATGAAACCATAGTCAGAGGTTGTTTTTTTTTTTGGGGGGGGTCCTGACAGAGATATTTTAAATGCTTTCTCTAGCTAAGCATTTATCACAAAGCTTGTTGAGGAATTGGCAATCCTCATTGTTTGATAATTGGATGTTTTAAAAATATAATAAAATATTTTATTTCATTTTATTGTTTAAATATAACAATTATTTATTATATTGTTTTCAAGTTCTATCAAAAGTATTGAAAGACATTCATATGGGTGTGTGTAGTTAGTTTAAATGATTTTGAGGGCTTAAGATGTTATGATAAAATTTAATGGTATTTTACAGTTCATTTGCTTTACATTATTTATGATAGCGTCTTAATATTTTCATTGTAAAACAACCTTCTACATCATTTAAAATTTTCTATCTTGAAAATATTTTCAGATTACATATAATTAATAAATCGGCATCTTTATAAGTTGCTTTCAAAATATTAAGAACATTTTGTTAATTGTCTTTTGAACTGGCAAAAATAGCACAATCATCGGCTGTAAAACCAGAATCCAAAAAGATGGAGTTTTAATTTTTGCTTTTTATTGATTACAATTAAAAATTCATATATCAAACCTGTCTTGCATCTTGATACCTATCCGATTAAGCCACTTATAAACAATTCCAAGACCACTGTTACAAAAATCTAAAACAATATTGAAGCAAGAACATATCCTTCTTAAACACCAATTTTCATCTCAAACACCTCAGATTTTTCATCAGTAGTAATAACATTTCCTCTCATTTGACCATGTTTAATATGTATAATATAAATAAATTTTGTGAGAAATTAACTAATTTCAAATAATTTCACAGACCTGTCCTATTAACTGAGTCAAATGACTTGACCAAATCAATAAAAGCAATGTATAAACTATTCCTTTGTTTCTGACACCTTTCTTGCATTTGCCTAGCAACAAAAATCTTATCTCTAATACTTCTTGAGTCTCTAAAATCACACTGAGTCACTGATAATCATTCATCTATAACTGGAAGCAACTTATTCAAAAATATGGTGAAAGAACCTTTACTATTATAATGATATATCGCTATCCTTTTGTGTATTCCTTTTTAAAAAATAGGAACAATAAAAGCTTTCTTAAGATATGGTGGCACAAGTTAATATATCACCACAGAATTTAAAACTTCTCCAAACATTTCATCAGAACCTTAAATCTTTCCATTATTAAGATTGCAAAAATTGTTTTGATTTCATTAATCTGGATATCTTTTTCCAAATATAAATGAGTAGGTAGTGGATATATCATTAAAAGCCATCATTTCAGTTCTTATATCATTATTCAAGAGATAATCAAAATATCCATTATTGGATTTAATAGGATTGTCATATTGCTTTTTAGAGTCCTATATTGCTTTCAATGCATCAAAAAAATATGGAATGGCCATGATCAGTATTGTTTGTTGTGTTAATTTATTAACCATCTTATCAGTCATTGAATGTCCTACTTGAGATGAAGTTCCATGTTTCATCTATTATTTTGCAAAACAGAACATACCATTATCCTTTTAATTAAATCATTAATAATAAGGTCATTGTCAGCCAAGAATGGATCTATGTACATCTACAACACCTGCATAAGAAAAATCCTTGATTTAGTAATAGGAATCCTGAAAATCCAAATTAGCAATTTTAGTGTCTAAAAGTTGTTGAAATTTAGTTTATATGAACATTAATTTCTTATAAAATGAATGAAATAATATCTATTTTTATTGTAATTATTATTTTAATCCTGGAACATACTAATTTATGACTTGTCCAATAATATGTTCTTGTAAATACTGCTGTAATATAAACTTTTGTTTTCTTATTCCTAACTATAATGTAATCTATTAAATGCCTAGTTTTGAGATTGGATGCATTCATGTTCCTTTATAGAAATTTTTGGCCTAAACAAAGGGTTCGTGATAATTCATTAATCAATCCATGTGTCATGCATAAATCAAATAATAACAAACCATTTAAATTTACAGTTCCAGTACCATTATTTGCAATTAGCCTTTGTCACAATTTACAATTTGTATCAAATGTTGCATTACCCTCTCCATATTCTGCCACATTTCTTTGGTCTCACTTACTGTAAGCTTTCGCACTTTCACTTTAATATTAAATCATTATTATATCAATCAATCAATAGTAGTCTGTCCAATAGACAGGTCCAGAGAGTAGTCACTACATCAGTTCATCCATTCTTCCATTCCATTCTCTTCCTTGCCCACTTCCTCAATTCCACATAACCCCTTCCATCTCGTATATCATCCAATAATGTCAATCTCTTCTGTCCTATCTTTTTATTTCCACTCACCATACCTTCCAAAACATCTTTCATTAAACTATAATCTTTTCTTAGTATATGTCCAATCCAGTTTCTCTTTCTCTCTTTGATACTTTCAATCAATCTTCTTTCCTCATTAACTCTTTTCAAAACTTCTTCATTTGTTATTTTATTCACCCAACTGATTTTTTCCATTTTTCTCCATATCCACATCTCAAAAGCTTCCAGTCGTTTTTTAATTCTATTACTCAATGTCCATGTCTCACAACCATACATTAATACACTCCACACATAACATTTAATTAATCTTTTCCTTAATTCTCTTTCCATAGGTCCACAGAATATCTTCTTTCTTTTTACAAATGTCACCTTTGCCAATGCTATTCTTCTTTTAACTTCATCTTCACTTCTTCCATCCTCACTCAACCAACAACCCAAATATCTAAATCCCTTCATCTGCTGCACCATGTCATCATGGATTCCAATTTGCAGTCTTTTTGCATCTCTCCCTATCCATAAACACTTAGTCTTTTCAATATTAATCTTCATTCCATATGCCATACATCCTTCTTCCAATTTATTCAACATATTCTGAAGATCCTTTTCTTCCTCAGCAATAAGAGCCATATCATCTGCAAATCTTATACACTTTATTACTCTCCCTCCAACATTTGCTCCTCCACAGTCCAAATAATTATTTATCATATCTTCTAAATAAATATTAAACAAAACAGGTGACATACTACATCCTTGCCTAACTCCACTTTCTATATTCACTTCATCCGTCTCATTACATCCAAATCTAACTCTTATTCTTTGCCCATTATACATATTCCATATCAATCGTCTTTCTTTCCAGAATACTCCTTTATCTCTTAAGATAGACATCAGTTTATTCCAGCTTACTCTATCAAATGCCTTTTCTAAATCTACAAAACATATACCAATTCCTTTATCTCTTTCCATATCTTTCTGCAATTGTCCTAACAATACCAATAGCATCTCTCGTGCTTTTCCCTTTCCGAAAACCAAACTGTTCTTCAGCAATAAATAGTCAACCTTCCCATAAATCCTTTGAGTTAAAATCCTCAATAACACCTTAGAAACAGAGACAATACACTTATTGTCCTATACTCTTCACATTTAGCAGCTTTCTTCTTTTTAGCAATTGGAATCACTATAGTTCTTAAAAAATCTTCAGGCCAAACTCCACTATTATATATCAAATTGCAAAGTCCAACTATTTCCTTCATAGTAAATTCTCCCATTTCTCTCAAAAATTCTATAGGTACTGCATCAAATCCAATAGCCTTACCATTCTTCATTTGTGCGATTGCCTTTCTTACTTCATCTGGCAGTATGTCCATACCTCTATCATCCATTGCAACATCTTCATTTTCAAGTTCATAACTAATTAAATTATTTCCTCTACTAAACAGATACCGAATATATTCTTCCCATCTTTTTAATATATCATTACTATCGGTTAACCTTCTTCCATTCTTATCCGCAATCTCACTTGCTACCCATGTCTTTTTCTCCCAAGAAATACTTTGTATTCTATCAAATGCTAGATCATATCTTTTCATCTGTTGAAACCTTTCTATCTCTTTACATTCTTGCTCCAACCACTTTTCTTTTGCTAAATCTGTTTCTCTTCTTAATTCATTATTAAATTTCCTATATTCCTTTTGCCCTTCCTCAGTATTTATATTCTTCCACCTTCTCCGCACTTCCATCTTTTCCAACATACCTTCAGTTATCCAAGGTCTTTTAGCTTTTCTCGCACGAATAATACCTATTTCATTTTTTGCTATTTTCAAGAATCCCTCTTTAATTCTATTCCAATATCAGAATATAATAAATTTTACCTCATTTAGATATTTTTATTTAGAAATTAAATAAATTTTAAAAAATCACATTTTATTTCCAGAATTATTTTAAAAATTACATTTTAATAAAAACAAAGTGTTATTTAGTCATTAAATTTCAGATGGAGCAGATTCAATCTGCAAAATGAACAAAATCTTCTTTGTTTGAAGTTTACTTTTAAAATCTGAAGAAATTATTTTCAATAATTAGTACATCAATCAAATTATGCTTTAGTAATTTTATAATACCATTAAATATTATAGCAGATTGTTTGGTGACAACATTTTCTAGATGGTTGAATTTTCTATGATTGTAACCTTCATAATGAAGTTACTCAGAAGAATATAAGCTTTTATATTTAAAAATATAACATTTCTGTAAAAAATAAATATGTAATAATATATATTTTAATTTTTAATAATTACTATATAATTATGATACAACAATAATCATAAACTTTCCACAAAATCAAGTTTTTAAACAACTGTAATATTTTCTCATTTGCCAAATATATAATAGAAACCCATCATCGTAGAATTTAAAAAACTTTGAAGACACACTTATTCAATTATTCTGACATATTTTGAATTTTTTGAAATTAAAATATTAAATATATATATATATGTTTAAAGCTGTAAAAAAAATGGTTTGCAAAATTTCTCATTAGAGGATAAAAAATGCAAATTCAATTTCTTAATTTCCGGTCTGATAAAATATTATAATGAAAAATGGCACGATTAAAAGTCTCCAATAAAAGAAAAAGATCTTATACTGATATTGTTGTAATAATGCTATACAACAAGAAGTAAAAGTTTTTTCTTCTCTAAATTCTTCTGAATGTAATATAGGGCACACACACTAATAAAAGCAGTCCTAGTACCATTATGCAAGGTGAGTTTTAAAATCATTAATCTTTCATAATAGATTCCAACAATAGTGAATACTAAATTAGATTTTACACCATGCTTTTTTTTTCACTGTTTCCAAAAAAAATATGATCATCCCTCTGTTTTGATAACCTTCCTTTCTATAGGAGATAAATTTTACTAAGAGCATTACCATAACTAAAAATATAATTCTTTATTATGGTCTTCAAAACTTTGTACCAAGTAAAAATTTGCACCCCTTGCCTTACTGTAACTATTGATATTATTATTGCTATTCTTATTATTTCTACCACTGTAATGAATAATTTATCAGGTGTAACAATTTATCAGACTATATAATATACATTATTTTTAGTCCACATATTCAAGATCCTTTTGGTAGGCAAGAGATCCCTAAATAGAACTGCTAAACGTATAACTTTTGTCAGCTGAAATTCCTATCTGACATCTAGTTTGAAACCAATTAATTAATGGTTATACTGCTCCAAAAAAGATTACAGTTAAGGACTGTTAACCTACTAAGCCTGTTCCTAAAATTGCCTTTTTTTTTAATTTTTAAAGTCTTGAACTAACAAAAGGAGAAAGAAAAATGGAATATTAGAGTCAGAAATGTGGTGTATGTAATTAAAGAATGGAAACATTGTTGCTCTAATACACATTCCCATTATCACATTTTTAATAAGATGTCCAGTGGTATGAAAGACTCAAGATGACCAGTTCTCACAATAAATTAAATGACTAATGAAGGGAGAATGGGAAGTACTGTTTCTATGGAAACACTTACTGGTCTTTGATGAGCAAATATCCCATCATACAAGATAGCAGAAGCTTTTGGTCAGGCATTGTTTGTTATTTACAGTAGACCTTTATGACTAATGGCCATTCCATTATCCATCATCTGTAAAGCCCATCAGTGAACACAATACAGAATATAACTAATATTAAACATGCTTAAACAGTGCTTAAGAATCCATAACATAAAGATGCCAGTCTATTTTATTACAGTATTTATTCTGACGAAGAATAATTAATCTTGAATGAACTTATTTGCTTTAGACAGTTTATTTTTTCTGATTACATTGATCATTTGTCAACATCTTCTGGGTGGTTTAGATCAATAGTTGGATAATAGACTTTAGTTGTCGTGATCTGAAAATTGGTGTTCAGTTCTCCACTCCAGTTTCATATGAATTTCTATGGTTATTATTTTGCAATGATGCAAAATGTTAATACTTTATGCTACAACAGTATACAATGTAATAAATCTATTCTTTGATATATATCTCCTATTCTTTTTAAACCACCAATTAATTCCAATACCCAAATTATCATCATATTTTTATATTTAAAAGTCTCTTTTCCATATTCGTATATGCTATATATTATGCTATCTTTCTATCCATGTTTAGACCATTTTCTATGATCATTTTCAAGATTTATTTTCATGAATCTATACAGAACTATATTTATAATTCTATCACATTTATACTGGTCAAGTTAATATGAAAAGGGTAACAATAACACCAAAATAAATCTTAAAAGCACTGAGCTAACTTTCAGCAGATTGCTTCCAGAATTGTATTGCTGAAGAGAACTGCACTGTTTAAATATATATAGTGATGAAGACCAATTTGTAAATAAAATCCAGTATGTAAATTAGACATTCCATTTTTTTTTATAATGGGACACCGGAATGTTTTCTATTGATAGAATAAGGATCTCTTGAAATAGCCCAAATCTTTTTATATTTTAATTTCTTATCATCCCTATCTACACATACTGTTTTAACATTGGATGGAGAAAAGATGTGTCCCATAGTTAGCTCATTATTAAAGAAGATCGATTTGTATTCATGATTTAACCTAGTCTTATTATATAATTGTGAATGCTGGGTAACTCTCATTGATCTGTTAGCATGATATGCTCCATAATACCCTAAGCTACAGATTGGGGCCGGGCAAGAGATTTTATATATAATCTGGGGAACATGTTCTATCTGTATTTTGCATTGTTTAAAAGATTGTTGAGTGAGGGGGGGTCTGAAGCCAACTCTGAATGTGTCCATGCAGATCTTTCAAAGGTTTATTGCAATATGAGAATGAGAGGTAGCAACTTTGTTGATGTTATTATAAAAATTTTCAACTGTGACCATCTTTATTAGTTTATTATAGTTATATTCAATATCTATTAAATTCCTAATATGCATATTGATGTTGCTTTTTCTGTTAGCCTTGTATTTGTATAATTTCTTGTTTCCATGTACGGAACCTTTCAGTCTTGCAAGTTTATGTTCACATGGAACTTTAGACTTGGAATGGATGGCACCCTTCACTTGGAATGGTTTCACATTCATTTAATAGCCAAGCTCACCCTTGTTTCTTTGGATATAAATATCCAGAAAATGTATCTCTTGATTGTTATCTTTATTTTTAATAGACCATAACGGAGGTCACACTTTATCTAGTTCTCCACGTATATTGTTAATTTGATTCTCAGAAGCACATATAGATGTCATTAGCTGCAGGGACACATTATAGTGGTAAGGAATGGGATAAAGGAATAGAAGCATTAATAAAAAATAGGGAGTTGGAGAGATTGAGAACTAGTATGGAGGGTAAGAAGAGTTTAAATATATCTAGAAGTAAACGGAACATTGGATGCGAGTTAATTTATGATAATAGTAAGGAAAGTAGTTTATTGTTTAAGGCTCGAATGGGATCTTTAGCAACAAGAGAATATACATGTAAATGGAAAACTATGGGTGATTTAGTGTGCAAATTGTGTAAGGAAGGTATAGAAAATATTAGGCATCTATTGATTGAATGTAAATGTTTGAAAGCAGAAAGGGTACAGATAATGAAGTTATGGGAGAATAGATATGAACAAAGTGATTATACAGAAAGTGAGTTATTGGTTTTATGCTGGGGTTGTGAAAAGATAAGGGGGATTTAGATATAAAGGCCATAGAGTTGACAAAGATTATGTTGTGGAAATGGGATAGAGCAGAATATGGGAAGACTTAGAGTGGGGAATGGAAAATAAAGTGGCTAATAGGTTTTGCTGAGATATTTTTGACTTCGTTTAAGGAGAAGCCAAAATACATCACATCACATGCAAAATATCCAATAAAATAAAAATTAATTCAATTAAATTACTAATATATTTTCTAAATTTTTAGATCATCGTTATTATAAATCGTCTATAAACATTTATAAATTATAAATCTCGATCTGTATTTATTTGTGGGAATTAATCTCGAAAATGACTGTAGGAAAAGATCAAAACGCATATAGTAAGTTAGAATATTGTGTTGTGTATATGGATATGATAAAAGAAATGGTTCACAAATAAAATTATAAGGAAATATTATGTTGAAATATATATATAATAGTGGGTTATATAAAGAATAACAATAACAAAAAATTAAGAATTTTTTTTTCATTTATAGAACTATTTTATTGATTTTTCTCGAAAATCCTGCATGTTTTGGAAAATAACATGATCTATTTGTAGTTATTCAATAACATAAAAAATATATAATTATGTCATTTATATTGAATCCATATTTAATGTGGTAGATAAGTAAATGGTGCTTTCGTAAAACAAAAAAAAGGTAGTTTTAAAACGAGTGAGTTTAATAATTCAATTTATTGATAAATAAGTAAAACTTTTAATATAAATGAAAGCTACCAAAAAATTAGCACCTTGAAATGGTGTGTGTGTGTGAAGAGGCAGATGGGAGCGTTGTAAACTTTGCCTTAATACCCAATTTTTGTAGCTATGCCACTACTTATAATGAGATATTTAAAGCGTCTTTACTTGTCAACAGTTTGAAATTGTTGATTATTATTGATATTAAAATTGTTAAAGTGTTGACTGTTTTTTAATGATAAATATATATTTGTGTTATAAAACATAACTCGTCAGTTCACAACATATTTCCAACATACATTTACAGGTATTAGAAAAAATAATGTATATGTATGCATGTAAAAATAAACAAGTCTTTAATTAGTTGTTTCCATGGCAAGACATCAACATCAAAACAAAGCCATTGGTTGTTAATTTGGGTGCTTATTTTATTTTACATTCTCTAGCTAAAAATAGTTAATTGTCACTTGTCCCTGATAACTAAGTAGTCACGTTTAATATCAGCTGCCTATATATATATATATTAAATCTGTTTATGATCTAATCGAAGTTTTATCTGAAATTTTTAAATCAATAATATAAAACAAAATATCGATATATAACAGTAGTAATTCGATGTATTTATTATAAGAATAATGCAGAAAAGCTTTTTTCATCAAATTATGCCTTCTCAATATGATTGTAAACTATTTTAAAGTTTGTGATGTGATGTGATGGCCACTTTACAATCCATTCCCCACTCTAAATTTCCCATATTCTGCTCTATCCCATTTCCACAACATAATCTTTGTCATGATGTGATGTGATGTGATGTACTGTGACTTCTCCTTAAGAGTCAGGAATCTCTCAGCAACTATGACCAAAGAAACCTGTTAGCCACTTTACCTTCCCCTTCCATTTCCCACCTTAAGCTTTCCCATAATCTGCTTCATCCCATTTCCACAACATAATTTTTGTCAACTCTATGGCTTTCATATCTAAATCTCCCTTATCTTTTCTCAAACCCAGTATAAAAACCAATAACCCATTTTCTGTATAATCACTTTGTTCATATTTATTTTAAGATCTTCGTTCTAACCATGCTGTCCTCTTCCGGATAGCTTTCGCAAATGCACAATAGGTCAACGCAAATGTGACCAACACACAAGATTTTCTTCGTCATTTATTCATGTAAACATTTTATCTAATGAGTATAAATATCTTACTAAACTAACAACGTAAACATCAGCAAAGAGGAATTAATTTAGCTTACAATTAGGTAGCTAAATAATATCAAATTCATTGCGTATACAGTGACATCTATCGTTTTTTATATAAATAATCCTAACACAAATTTACTGATTAAACAACATATAACACTTTTACAAAGTGTACAAAAAATATACTCTATGAAGATATAATTTTCCATTCATTTTTAATTTCCCAATTTATTAATTAAATTAATTGATGTTTTATATATATATAGTTATGTTTATTGTAGTGAATATAATTCGTTTCAACTATTTTTCTTCTATTAATTTCTTTAATGTAGTTTAAAAGTTTTATATTTTTATGCAAACTATTATTGTAATTATATTTTAAATAGTGAATATTTAATGCAGACTTATCATATCTTCTCTTAATTGCATTGATATATTCTTTTGCTCTTTCATCTAGTTCCCTGTATTTCAATAATAAATAGTATAATTTCTATAATTAATTTTATATACAATTCTTTTTTATATTATAAGGAAGGAACAAACCTCCGGTCATGCACTTTTATGAATTTATAATTAAATATTAATTTCCTTAGATTTTTATTATTTGAAAATTCTATATTTATGTTTTTATCTATATAATTTTTATATTTTTATTAATGCACTATAAATGTTGGGGTTTCAGGAAAGTTTTACCCATTTTTTATAAGAACTATTATTATTACAATTACTATTTAAAACAGAAATATTATTACTATTTAATTTAGATGGTTTGTAATTAAAACGTATATTTTTAATATCCTTAGAGTTATATCCATAATTTTTATAAATTTATTAAACACACATTGATTACGTAAGTAATATTTACTGAGGCTATAACCTCGATAATATGCGTATAAAATGCGATAGTAGGGATAGCGTAAGCTTGTGGTTAAAACACCTGTAGAGGTCCCTACTATCGCATTTTATACGCATATTATCGAGGTTATAGCCTCAGTAAATATTACATCCATAATTTTTGTAAAATTCAATAAACTGTTTCTTTTATAAATTAACTAAATTTTTATCTGTATTATATTTATCGATATATTTAACATTAACGTATTTATTTTAATATTTAAAATTTTAATAAGTGCTATCTTTTATATCTATGTTTATGTAATAACAGAAATACAGGCTTATTGTATACCTGTATCAATATATTAATATATATGGTATATGAGCACAGATTTTCTCATGAGCCACCACTCTCCACTCTATCTCATAACACTAATACACTTGAACACATATATGTCGAAAAGATAAATAATCACCAATATATGTAATGTGGAGATTGGCTATCTTAATATATATCTGAGCACTTATTGCATATATGTGTAGAGATGATAATCTGGACCAACTGATGATTTCTGGTTTAGCAATAAATATGGATATTGGTGACTGTTTATCTTTTCGACATATATGTGTTCAAGTGTATTAGTCATTATGAGATAGAGTAGAGAGTGGTGGGTCATGTGAATGTCTGTGTTCATATACCTATATATCTGTGTTTATTGTATGTTTGTGGAAATTATTTTCTTTAGTTTACTGTCTTTAATGAAATATTTTAATAAAAATTTGTTATCATTGTCTATATTAATCTCTACTTCTAAATACTTTATTTTAATATCAAATTCTAAATAAATTTGGTATAAACCATTAAGCATCACATGATCACTATTTTATACTAGCACATGATTGTTTATAAACAAAGCAAAACTCTCCATACAGTATTGCCACTCTGTGCCAACCAGAGTAATCAATGAATACCAGAAGGCTTGTGCATAAAATCCATATCTAATGCCTACTCATCCAATATTGAGCTTAAATTGAAAATATTTTTGTGTTTTCAATTTCATTCTCATAGTTTTGTAGTTAAATAGAGATAAAAGGTGGGTGCTGGAGGGTTGCATTAGATCCTAGGATCTAGGTGCAGTGCTCTCAGATCCAAAGCTTCTCACTGACGATGGCCACAAGCCAGAAACTAGTCTGGAGATATTGGATGAGTAGGCATTAGATAGGGATTTTATGCACAAGCCTTCTGGCATTCATTGATTACTCTGGTTGGCACAGGGTGGCAATACTGTATGGAGAGTTTGCTTTGTTTATAAATTTGGTATATATATATATATATTACCAAAGTCATTATTAATATTACATATAACTCATTTGTTAGAGATTATTAAAATTTCTTCTACATATCTAGAATAATTCTAAACCATTTATAAATATTGTTGATATTAAATTACCCCAGCTTCCTCTACTATTATAATTTGGCATGTCACTTTATAAAATATTTATTAAATTACAATTTTAAATTAACTATAAATAATAATTTTCTAAAACTGGTCCTGAATTAAAAAAAAATTTCAAGAAAAAAAAAAGAAAATTATTGTTTTAGAATTATATTAAAATAAAATAGATGCAAATTTTACAAAAAAAAAAAGAAATTATGTGGTCAACTGGTCGACCGTGATCGACAACTTGGACACCCCTGTTGTATGTATTAGTGATATTAGACAAATACAGCTGACATGTTCATATTCCACATTGGTCTGTTAGAACATAATGGAAAACATTTTTACAACCTACTAATTATTTATAAACCAGATGCATCTGGCCATGTAAAGGCCCATGTTTTTTTTAATTGATTGCTCTAACAAATATTTTCAAAGAATTAATGTAAATTAAACAAAATATTTTAAATGTGAGAATTGTATATTGGTCTAAAAGACAGTTGTTATGACAGAATACAAAACATTGGGCTTTCAGCCCATTGTTTTTGTAATAATTGGTTACTTTACGAATTTTTTTTTTAAAGATTTGATGTAAATTAAACAAAACATTTTAATATTAGATGAATAAATTTTCAAATTTTAATAAAGCTAAATTAAAATTTCCATTTTAAAATATGTCTGTTATATTTGCTAACCTTGCAGCTTCAAATATATATTTAATGGAGTGCCATCTAGATGAAAAATAATGTTTTTTTTTCCGAGTCAGTCATGACTAAATGTAATTATTTTTAGCTTTATTTAATAGTTTCCATTTAGTTATGTTTGAATATAAAAATGCCAGTCATTTGTATATTTTTTTTATTAAATATATTTGTAATATTTTTTTAATTGGTTGTTTTAACAATTTTTTTAAGATTAAATGTGAATATGTTGTTTTATTAATTACTGCTAATTTATAAAAATTTGTTAAACATTGCTAAGTGTTTCATTTATGTACACTATATCCTTTGTGCTGTCAGAATTTCCAGTTGGTCAAATGAATTAAAACTCTAACATTTGATTGGTCAATTACAAAATTAGCAGTAAAAATATAATTATCTTTTAATATTATATTCATTTTAGTTTTATTTGTAAAAACTAAATTAATAATTTGTCAGATTATGAAAGTGAACGAAAGTTTTTTCAAAAATAAATTTCTATTTATAATTATAAAAATATTCTATAGCGGAGAAGCTAAAAAAAATGTTCATAACCTATTATAAAATGCTGCATATGTCATTGATTTCTTTCACAATTTACATTCATGTAAAAGTAAAAAATTTTTACTAAAATCTTAACTATTCTTTTAAAATAATTATATTTTCAGCATATTTTATCAAAATAATTTATAATATGTAAAAAAATGCTAAAAAATACTCTAAAACATTTATTTTCATTTGAAAATCAAAACAAAGAACTTGAAGCTGTCAAAATTGTTCTCAAGTGCTCCTTTTTGTTCAAATGAAAAATGACCAATCAGTACCTTGGAAAGTCCACCTTATCCCATTGATCTAACTTCAAATTTAAATATTATTGATTTTTTATTTGTAAAATAATTCTAGAGAGGGCAGCAGCTTACAGGACTTTTTAAGGAGAAGCCATAATACATCACATCAGCTTTAAAATGAGTGTAAATTTGCTACAATAATGTAAAAATTACTGGTTTTTTAGCTGATTTGATTATAATAACAATAGACAGTCAACAGGATATTAGAGGATTGACATATCATAAAAGTACAGAGCACCTTAACATTGAATTACAAAATGGCATTTGTGGTTTGTACCTGCAGCTGGATGGGAACCTTTACTGCAAAATATGTATTATATTGCTATAGTTAAAAACACTCACACTAATTTTTGCCCAGCATTTTTTATTTAATGGCAGAATTACTTCTTTCACATAAATGTAGATATTAGACAAACATCATTCACCAATTATACACCAGAGCAAATATGGATTTTATATAGATGACAATATATATGCTCTATTTATATATAAGCCATACATCCATGTATCCAAAAGATTTATATAATTTTAGTGGAAGTTACTATCAGTGTCAAATATAATTATATAATATGTAATTAATGCATACTGCTACACTCTGTATATCTGGATAATATTTATTTTCAAATATAAATTAAATTCCATTGTATCTTACCTCACCATTGACACCTATATAAGTAGACAATACAGCATCTTATTGTTTATTGATTTACCATAGGATGATACTAAATTTTATGATAGAAGCAACCCTTTGGATGTACCTGCAGGACCATTGATGTCATAAACAGAGGCTTAATTCCTCAATCCATTTACTGCTCAAACTGAAACTCATTAACAACCATTTCAAACAGTCACACATCATATATAATATATAAATCAAATGCATGATTAAAAAAAGATACACTCAATAAATTAAACAATAATAAAAATTAATTTAATAGAATTATCAAGAAAATATACAAACATAACTCGTTAATGTGGCAAAGTAATATATATAATATCTTATCCATATTAACATATATATGACTAGACATTTCTAATTGTTGATTTTCTTTAAAAACAATTTTTTATGAACTGGATGTAATGATCCAAAATAGCAAATTTTTTTTATAAAGGTTAACAAAACAAAGTAATTATATAAAAATAAAAAAAAAAAACAAAGAGAATTACATTAATAATTTTTATTAATCATACTAGAGATTATCCAATAACGAATAGTATAAAATGTGCTAACACGCATGAGCACACAAAGCTGAAGACAAATAAATATTTTTTTTATTAATATATATATATATATATTTAATTATGTGGCTAAGTGCTTTCAAAGGTCAGAGCCTTCATATTCATAGCCATCATTTGCACTTTATAACAAATAGCCACAAAGTTTAAATTGTTTGCTTATTTCAATAACGAATAATATTTCTGTAGTGTAATTTTCATTATACTAGTACCTACATTGTGCAAGAGTGTGTAATGAAAATTAGAATTACAGAAATATTATTTATTATTGGATAATTTCTAATTTGATGAATGACTAATGAAAATTATTAATATACTTTCATTAAGTGATTTGTTGCAAAGTTGTGAGAGTATTATGTTTGATACTTATCAATTAAACTGTAGTAATTTGCTATCTATCTATCTATCTATAGATAGATAGATAGATAGATAGATAGATAGATAGATAGGTAGATAGATAGGTAGATAGATAGGTAGGTAGGTAGGTAGGTAGGTAGGTAGGTAGGTGGGTGGGTGGGTGGATGGGTGGATGGATGGATGGATGGATAGATAGATAGATAGATAGATAGATAGATAGATAGATAGATAGATAGATAGATAGATAGATAGATAGATAGATAGATAGATAGATAGATAGATAGATAGATAGATAGATAGATAGATAGATAGATAGATAGATAGATAGATAGATAGATAGATAGATAGATTACTACAGTTTTATTGATAAGTAGTAATTTGCTATATATATATACTGAACAATGATAAAGATATATGTAAGAGATTGTGGGCCAAATAATGAGTGCTGCTTCAGCATGAAATGTACATCTCGGGGATCATAGATCATTTTTATATATTGTTCATCATATGTTTATGAATACATCCCTCTACAAGATATTAAAAGCAGATAGAAACCAGTCCCTATCTTGGGTGACAGTGGTGTAATTGAAATTGTATTGCCGAAATATTACTCATTAAAGAGAATTACATCTACCATTAGATTTAGTTCTTTTTTACAAAATCAAACTGTTCATTATTTATACTCAGAAATATAATTCAAAATTAATATCTATAAATCAATAAAACATTATTTAATAGCTTAATAATTTAATAAATTATAGCTTTATGAAGATAAATGAGAAAATAATCTGAATACGCTCACTTTTTTTTTTTTAAATATATGACTATACAAACCAAAAAATTTTAGTAGTATCGGTATATTTGGAAATCTGGAGTTTACCTTTCTTCTTTTTGATATAATAGTTAAGTTGATGATTTTTTTTATTCCAAATAATTATTCAAATTCAGGTTTTTCTCTATTGAAAGACATCTTTCTAGATGAAAACAAGGCTTCTTCTTTTACTGAAATATTTCTTCCCTTAAGTAATTTCGTAATACAAACTTAATTTTAAACTTTGCGTGTTTGGTTAATATTCCATAATTCAATACTAGCGCTATTAATGCTTAAACACAAAGATAATATTTAATATTTTATTAAACCATAGGCACAGTCCGATCTAGCACACAATTCCATTTTCACACAGCACCAAAAACTTGCAGGTCATCCATGCGACCCGCAAATAATCAACTTAATCTGCAGAGACGGAAACGATTTGAGAAGAAAGATAAAAGAGACCTGCTTCATCGCAATAGACAGCATCGCCATTAACAGAAAGGAAACGAGTTATTCTATATCCAGGAAATGGAATACTTGAACTTTGCATAAATTTGCATAACATTAGACAATCAGTTACTTCACAAAGAGTTATGATTATGAGAGCCGTGACTCTCGAAAGCGCTCAGCCTATGGTTTAATAAAATACCAAATATTAGCTTGTGTTTATGCGAATTTAGTAACTTTGGTGGGGTTGACTATATGAATGTTGTTTCGGGTTACCATATGGTGTTAAAAAGTATTATAATTTTATACTTTTTGAAAATCATTTATTCAGTTATTCAGAATGATTAAATTAATTACTTTTTATTAATAGCAAATTATTTTAAGTATGCTTATTTTAAATTGTATCAGTGAAGCTGCGATTTTTTTTTTTAATAAAACCAATTTTTTCATAAGTCCATTAATGTTAGGTTTGTATATTTTTATTTATCAACAATATTTTTATTACTTAAAGATCTTTTTGTCTTTTAAATATTATGAGAAAACAAATTAAAAAACATTTTTGTTATAAATTCAAAATAAAATATAGCGTTGATGGCCGAGTGGTTAGCACAACTGCCTTACACACGGTTGTCTCTGGTTCGCTTCCCGGACGATGCTTTGACACATGAAAAATATATATATATTTAAAAAAAAAAAATTGAACAAATCAAACCTTTATTTTAAAAATATTAACGGACAGATTGATAATTAAGGACTTACATTTATTTAATTAAATCAATTTTTAACAGCATTCTCTCATTTTCAGCATTTACATTTTTTGTCACATGATCAATTAATTAATTTTCAGATATGATTTTATCAACTTTATATTTAAAATATAACAAATTTATATTTATTATTTTCTAAGCATGAAAAAAAATGATTTTTTTCAATATATATAAATGGCATATTATCCAAGGTTTATTTGAGTATAATTAATAATACCATCATATCAGCTGGATGACATCTGCCATTTACTGGATGATCAATTTAATTTTTAAAATAACAATTGCAGAGACATCAATAAACAATACATATAACAAAGTTAAAAGCTTCAATAATAAAAACAAAAGCACAAAATTTCAAAATATGAAGGTGGGGTGACAACTTATGAAAACATTGTTACAAAATCACCATATTTTCTAGTTAATCTGCCCTATTTCTTTCTCTAAATAGAAGATAATTAATTTGTCAAGCGTTGTTAGCCGAGAGGTCATCGTATCCGCCTTGCAAGCAAGTAGTTGGTTGCAGACGGTTGTGGGTTCGCGTCCCGGTTGATGCTATGACATATGAGAAAAAAAAAAATAGAAGATAATTAAATGTGTCATTATGCATGTTGATGTCATGTATTTTTTAAGGATTTCAAAGGCTTTTTTGATGAAAATAATCGCACCTAATTTGAATCCTGGTGTCTAAAAAGTCTATATTATGATGATTATAGATTTTTTTGATGCAAAAATTCTATTCAAATGTGACCTTCACCTTCTACAAAAGTGTGATAATATATGCATTTAGTTTCATTAAAAAAATTAAAACACATTAATAGGAATATTTATTCATTTTATATTAAATTTGTTATCTACTATTATCTCCCCTTTTACATTTTAAAAGGTTCTGTTTTTGTTTTACTTGATGACTTTTGTTCCTTATTATATGTGTTGTTGTTTACAGTGCTTCAGTTATGGTTTTTTAAAAATAATATTCATCACGCAGTTGCTGGCAGATGAAATCCAGCTATAATGTTGATAACGCAGTACTATTAATTACACACAGATAACATTATTTATATTTAATGCTCATTAAAATCTGTAATTTAATTTTATATTAGTAGCTTAAATAAATAAATAAATCATAATTATTAAATATGTAAATTGAAAATATAAACTTATTGGCAGGGCTATTTTTTTTTTCAATATATTATTACAATAATTCACTGGTCATATATCCAATAAACCTATTTTTGACAAACTTTCAAATAATATTCACTTTCTTATGTCAGGGCCAATCTTTGGCCAATTAATAGATTGGTATTGATATAAAATATGGGTGTAAGACTCTGATTTATGAAGTGCTGTAGTAATAATGCATTCAGATTGGCTGCTTCAGAAATATGTTTACACACAGAATGTATTAACTTTATTTTATTTATGCTCTCTATAGAAATTAAAGTCTTATATATGGTAATATCAGTGGAAAAATCAGTTAATCTCTTGCAGGATGTATATTTCAATCATCAAACATGATATCGTCAATGAATTGAAAGACTAATTTATATCACATTTAAACATAGAGTATTAGTTAAATTTAAATAGAATCATAATATCAATTTAGTATTAAAGTTTGACATAGATTTATGCGATAATTTAAAACTAAAGCCCGCTAATGATTTAAAGCTATTTGCCAAGGCAAATCTTCCCATCCAACTCATTTTTAAATAATTTTGCCTTCAAGTAAACATTTTAAACATGCCAATATTAATTAATTAAATACTATGTAAACATGGCATCTATTACCATTATTATATTTATGCTCTTTACAAAAATTTGTGAAAACTACAGCTTTATATGTATGCCAATGTCTGATGAAAATTCAAATAATATTTTGCAGTACATATTTTTCAGTCGATCAAATCTGATATTATCAGTTGTTTAGGAAAGTAATTATGATCATATCAAAAACAGCAGATCTATATATTTAAATAAATTTGTAATGTTTAAGTGATATTAAAGTTTAAATATCAGTGGAACTTTAACTAAAGCAACCTTTGTATTGACTTATTGCTAATTAATTGAGATGGCAGAGCTTTTAATCCAACTGAATTTTAAATAATCTTGCCTTAAAGTAGACATTTTTATTTTTTTTAGTCAAGCAATAGTGGCCGAGTGGTTAGCACAGCTGCCTTACGAGCAGTTGTCCCAGATTAAAAAAAATATATAAATATTTTTAAAATGCAAATAATAATTAATTATGTGTAATCTCTACTGGCCTCCTGAACAGCTGATGACATCAGATTTTATTGATAGAAATATCCTAAAATGTATTAGTTGAATTTTTAACAAATGTTGTCTTACATAAAAACAAAAGTTTCTATATATTCCTATAGAGGGCATAAATGCCATAAATATTAAAAGATTACATATTTGGGTGGTATTTAATCAATTAATATTTACATATTGAAAATGTTTATTTAAATGCAAGAATATTTAAAAGTGAGTTGAATTAGAAAATTTAAAAGTGAGTCAAATTATAAACTTTCTCTTGTTATTCAATATCAAGCCAATATAAAAGAGACTGCTAAAATTCCATGGTTCAAGTTTTAATTTCAAATAAAACGTTGTGAATCTATTTAAAGAGTAATGAAGTTGCTAAAAGTGTCTTAAGAAGTTAAGGCATCAGGTTTAATTGACAAGAACACAAATCTCTACAAGAGATTGATTTATCATCAATCATTGCCCCATAAAAAACTGTAAGTTTTTATATGTTGTTGTAGAGAATATAAATATAATATTTATAGTTAATAAATTATATATTAATGTGATATTTAATTAATTAATACTTACACATAGACATATGCGCACACACATATATATATAATATTAAAATATATGTATATTGTCTACACTAAACTTAATGTAATTATAAGGGATTTGAACTCGAACTTTCAAGCTCCCTACATCTATCCAATTTATCTTACACAACTGATACACCACATACATTTAAAAAGATAAATGATCTTCAATATACATATTTTGTGCTGAACCAGCACTCATCAATTGGTCTAGATCATCATCTTCCACACACATATACAATCAGTGCTCAATTTGTATTAAGATAGCAAATTATTTAAACTTTAATGGATAAGTATCAATCTTCTCCACTCTTCACTACTTCAGCTATCTATTACACTGAAAATCCAAGGATGGAATGCTCAAAGCCCTTGTTAATGCCAATATTATTGTGATACCCATGTTGACCTTGAGTCAATCTGACCTTCACACAAAGGACCTTTATATGTCCATTTAATTATTTTAGAAAAGGGATGGGCAGAATACAGGTTGAATATATAATATTTAAATATATGTATATTGTCTATACCAAACGTAATGTATTTTGCCCAAAGTTAACATGATTAGGACAAGAATATAGCTATCAACTAGGGTTTTGAGCATTTTATTCTCAGATTTTCAATGAAATAGATGGCTAAAGAATTGGAGAATATTAAAGCTTGTTCATTAAAGATTAAGGATTTTCTTGAGAGTCTGGGTTCAAATCTCATTTAATTATAATAATGGTAAATTATAACAATATATAATGATTAAACAGAAATACTTTCGATTACATTGTAACCACTGCAGATATAAAAAAAGCAAAAGGAAGATATCAGTGATTGTCTAAAAACTGGGATATCGATATTAATGGATTGTCAAATTATTATACAATTTTTAAATTAGTCTATAAAGATTATCACTTTATTTTATTTTATTTTTATGAAGCTTTTCTTTATTGAACATTCATGTATTATCTGGGTTAAAGGTAAATTTAAAATTGCAAGATGTTTCCTGGTCAAAAAAAAAAACCCCAAATCAGTATTAGACTGTTTATTTTTACAATGTTTTACATGGTTGTAGACTAATTGTTGAACTTTTAGACATTTTCCCCGAAATACATCCCAATTTCCCATATATGAGTATTTGCATTCTTTTATAATTTGATATATAATATTACCTTTTTTTTTTGTTTTAGAAATAGTATTTTTAGAATTCTTAATCACTCGGTTTATATTTGAAGGAACAGAAAATGAGGCATTGTCTTTTTCAATAAATATGTTTTTTTAATAAAGTTGAATTGAATATTATTTAAAAGTTAAGTACAGATTGTATAATGAACAGACAATCCACTAATATCGATATACACACTTCTTGCAAAATCACGTGATCTGCTTTTTTAAAATCTAAAATACATAAGCGAAATTAGTTTTGTCTAATTAATATTCATATTGTTAAATATTTACCAGTGTTATAATTTAAAATTTACATGTAGTATAGTTTTAATGGGTTACTTGTTATTTTATATATATATACAGTGAATCATAATATTTATAATAAAACATATTACCTTTTTTTTTAATAGATCAATCTTAAAATGGAAGTCGTGTACTTAATTTTCCTAGGTATGTATAGTAAGCAAATATTAGTTCAAGTAAATATTAATTTAATTAAATTAAGACAAATAGTTATATTTATACTAATCAATGGTATTAATGATAATATAGAGTATAGTATATAAATTAACTCCATGTCAAAATAATTCTTGATTATTGAAATGAAATATTTTGGGGCACTTGTTTTCATAAATGAAGAGAATAGCAAAATAGAAAAAATTGATAGAGATAGATGATATGTAAGGCTGAATAGTAATGAAGGTAAATGGTAATGCTTATATGAGAATAAGATTACTTCTAAGACTTAAAGAGGTGAGGTGAGTTTATCAGAGAAATAGATTAATTTGCTATTTCTTATAAAAAAAGAAATGAATAGAATTATTTAATATTATTGTGTATATGGATGTACAGATTCATCTATTAAATACATTAACTCATATAAATTACGTTTTTAAGAATGAAAATAAATAATATGTTTAATACATGATACATTCAATAAATATTGGGTTTAATGAATACTGTTAAAAAAATAATCAAATAATGTGAGCTAAAATCTATAATTTGATGACGATTTAAATTATATTTTCTACATGCTAAAAGTAAACAAGAATGTTCTTAGTTTATTTAAAATTGGAATGTGGTTGTACAAACAATAACCAAGAAGAAATTTTTATCTACTGATATTATATATAACAATGAGGTTGTCAAACGTTGATGGCCTAGTGGCTTTCCAAGCAGCTGGCCCGGGTTCGTTTCTAAATCAACGCATTTGACATATGAAAAAAAAAACGATGAGGTTTCCAGGTTTTTTATTATTAAAAAAAAAGCGTAGAAGTTTGGATTATTTTTGTATGTAACTGTAATTAATGTAAAATCTAATGACTGAATTTGGTTGGTCAGGATTCTAATGAAACAATTAGAATAAGATTTTTCATTTTCTTTCATCTTCTACTACTAAAGAATATAGTGATGATAATTTTTGAAGAACTGTGTAGTTTAAATGTTTTGTTTCATTCACTTATAAAAATAGTCTAAGTTAAGAATGTTAACATAAAGAAGCAAAAAGTCACACTCTACCTGCTTCAATCTATTTCAGAAAGTGTTCCAGATGAGGAAGTGGGCCTTCACTATGTCCAACAGTACTTGTTCAAATAACAGACTTTACAGTAAATTAAAAAAGTCTCATAAAGTTATATTTTATTAATTATAAAAATTTAATGTTTGATCTTATAATGTGTTGGGTGCATAATAAGCATTTTTCTCACTTATCAATTAAGTCATTGTAACTTCAGTGATACCAATGTGAGAAGCAAACTGCATTTTTAGTTGCTGAGTTATTATTTTGTTTATGTGTTAATAGATAAGTGTTACTTATTGGTTGTTTGATTTGCTTTTAAGAGAGATATACTCATAGCAATAGATTCACTCATAAAATAACAATAAAAAATAATAAATATAATGGTGATTAATTATTATACACATTCTTTTAATCTGCCCAAGTACTTTCAGTTAATTACTTAAATCTCTTCAACTATCATTTAAATTTTAAAAAATAAACATAATGGAAGCAAACATCACCAACTCAAATCCTACGCTCAAATTTTAACATTAGGAGCATGTCTATGTTACTTTTTTTTAAAAAATTTTAAATGGCAGTTGAAGATGGTTAAATAATTAACTGAAAGTATTTCTATCAAATGAAAGACTGTGTATAATTGTTAATAATCATTATATTTGTTATTTTTTATTGTTATTACAATATTTATTAATTGATATATATATATTATGAACTTGCTTTGTATAAAATATCTATGAACTTATTAATCAAACAATTATTTCAACTAATATAGCAACCATTATTTAAATCCTCAGAAAAATATTCATCTCTCTTTGGTTAATTGAAAGGAGACACTGTGCTTACTTACCACCTAATTGTTTCCTTTTCCCATATATATATTTTGGAATTGCTTAAAGTAAAATAAATGACTCAGATAATATAATATATGCAGAGATTTATAAAAATAATTAATAAGCATAATCTATATTTAAAAAATAACAATAATTTAAGCCTTTTGTTCACAGAAGATAATTATTGATTACAAAAATTAATTTATATTTTAGATTAATTAAAATTATTTTGACTGAGTTTTTAAGCAAGATCAAATTTAGATCCGATTTTTAATTTATAATATTTTCTTTTTTCTTTTATTTAAGTAATTGAAAATAGAAAGATTTTTTTTAAAATGATTCTATTTGAATATAAGCATGGAATCCTTTATCATTTAAATAAATATATTTAAGATTAAATGAAACTACAATGATCTTAAACTAATAGTTAATAAAATAACTTTAACTTCAAACTTATTACGTTTTGTTTGTCTGCATATATATGTTAATTGCATGTATATAATAATAAATTTAATATAATTATTAAAAATTAAATATTTTTTTATTTAAATATTACAATGGCATATTTAAATACTTATAATCTAAATATAATTATTGTAATAGTAGGTTCTCCTGAATAAACAAAAGATATTCTCTTTACAGTTTAGACCTTGTAGATATTTGCTTAATATTTTTATTTTATAGACACTTAATTTTCAATTTTAATTTGATTTGACTATTTTCCAGCATAAATTAAGTAATTTTAGTGCAAAATAATTGACAGTTCATGTTTTTTGGCTAAGAGAGCTTCAATAGGCCTTTCTCCAATATAGGAAAGTAATTTTTAACAAAAGTATTATAATGGAAAAGCTATTCTTTCAAGAAATGATCATTTAAACCACTAAACATCACATGATCACTATCTCTTATACTAGCACATAATTGTTAATAAACAAGGCAAAACTTTTCATACAGTAGTGCCACCCTGTGACAACCAGAGTAATCAATGAATGCCAGAAGGCTTGTGCATAAAATCCTAAGATCTAGATGCAGATCTAGGTGCAGTGCTCTCAGGTCCAAGGCTCCTCTCTGACAAGACCACAAGCCAGAAACTAGTCTGGGGATATTGGATGAGTAGGCACTAGATAGGGATTTTATGCACAAGCCTTCTGGCATCCATTGATTACTCTGGTTGGCACAGGGTGGGACTACTGTATGGAGAGTTTTACCTTGTTTATTAAATGATCATTTAGTTCAAGTTTTTTCATTATAAATAATTTATTTTGCTCTTTTATAATATATTTGAAAACATATCTATTCCATCAAGTAATAAATGTATTTCTTCAAATACTTTTTACATAGTTATTTGATTTTCCAAATATAATAACTAGTTTATTTAATAATTTGCCATATCTAAAAGTATAAAGTTGTTTATATATTACTTTGATATTAATTCAAATATTTGAAAAAGTTGATTTTGATTTTAGAGATATTATAAGGTAAATTCATTATTATATTATATCAAGAAAATATCTAATATAATATTTAGTAAAAACAAACTATAATTAAAGGGATTTGAACACAGACTTTCAAGTTCCCTTCAGCTACCCTCTCTATCTCATACTACTAACACACATAACAACACACATGTGAAAAAGATAAATAATCACCAATAGAGGGAATAGCTGAAGGGAGCTTGAAAGTTTGTGTTCAAACCCCTATAATTACAATTAAACTTCAGGTATGTGAAGTAATTTCAAATAAAAGCAAATTTAAAAAAGTTTGATTGCATAACAATAATTAATATCAATTAATATAACTAAATCAAGTATTTATGCGAGACCCCAAAGTTGGTGTAGTTTTGCATTGATACCTTTCCAGTTTAATGAATTAAATTTCCCATTAATACATATTGCTTCTTATATTTTTACCATTTTGTTCTTCCATTATTATATTGATACTATTAATTGTGGATTAACTCATAATCAAAGGTAACGGATTGTATAGTAATATCTCTTTCTTTTCATGTTCTAGTTTTATTAGTAATAACCAATTTTTGTTGAACTTTTTAATGAGTGCACAATGTGATATACAAATTACCAAAACATCTACTAATAGAAGAAATTAAAACAGACCTCACAATAGCGTCAGGTCTACATATAAACACAGCTCAAAATGAAGCTCTGAATAGCATTAAATATCTACATCTACAAGTGAGGATGGAGACCCATCACTTCTACTATAGAATGACTATCAAAGCAATCAATGTTAGGGGCCACATACACCACTCATCAAACACTCCATATACATATAAAATGGCTGGCCTGAAATCTTTCTTACACAGAAACACAAATCTGTGCAGCTTTGAAGCTGATAAAAGGATGAACATTGAGATGTTCAGAAATGAATTAATAAATGCAAAATATAACAAGAGATCAATCGATAATATTATCAGAAATTTTAAAAACTATCCCATTCGAGAAAATAAACCCCGAATTTTACTACCATATATCAAAAATATACATAAAGATTTATACACAATCTTTCATAACAATTTCAGCATGTGTTACCACTCTCCCCCCAATTTCAACAGATGTGTAAACAATACTAAAGACCACATTCTCCCAATATATGCCCAGAAGGCCGTTCACAAGATTGCGTGCAGTAACAATAATTGCCTGACATCATATTATGGTGAGACTAGGGCATCCATCCACACAAGACTTGCACAACATATCGCATACAACAAGGCTCTAGTGATTCATCCAACCCTTCTGTTTTTGCGCAGCATGTAGCCATTACAGGACAACCAGTGCATACCGGACAACCCTCGTGTGGTGTGCAGAGAGCTGCACGAGTTGTGAAAGAGAATCAAAGAGGCATATTATATCATCTCTGACATCCATGCCATGAATAAAAAAGAATCATTTTATGCCATCTCCAGGAAGTGGCAAATCTAGGTCAACAAAAATCTAGTCCACCCTAATTTGCAAATTTTACATCTTCGGATTCCAGCTACTTCTTTGAAAATGAAGGCTTAGACCTTGAAAGCGCTCAAGTATAAAATTCATCATTTGTTAAGACGGTGATTGTCTATAATAATATAGAAATATTATTTTTATATATCGTATAGTTTACGTGTGTATTTATATTAACACAAAAGATAGATTTTACAAATATTAGTTGTTGTTTTTTTGTTTTTTTACAAGAAGTATTTTTTTATTATTAATCAATCTCTTTAAAACAGGTGCAATGCAGTATAAAATATTAGAGTGCTTTTTATATATAACTAACTTCTATTATGAAAATTAAACAGAATAGATACTTATTTTTTAGAAACTGCATTTTTCTTCTGACTGTATCTAACATTTTTAATAGTATTACAAATAAAATTAATTTTAAATTCTATAATCAGCATATCCTGTGCATATCTATACATATTCTCATTTTATCACGCTATATAGTTTGTTATTGTGATGTGGAAAACATTTTAAACTAACTATTTTATGAATAAAAAGAATCATAATTAAAATGAATATATCCATATTTACATACTGAATTTTATCAACTATCTCTAACTTAAGACATAACTTTATCTTTCTTAGTGCATTGCCAAATCCATATAATGTTAATATCATTTGCCTTCTTTATTAATTTTACAATGCTACATATCATTACAACTCACTGTTGATGGTTTTGATTGCTCCAGCAATCTTCTTCAGAGCTATAACAAATACAATCATCATCATCAACCATTATCAATCCACTGCAGGATGAAGGTCTCTTCATGTTAAATCCATCTTTTCCTATCTTTAGCTTCTGTTCTTCACATCACCCCTGCACATTTTCTTATTTTATCCATCCATCTCACATGTGGTCACTTTCTGGGTCTCTTATAAATCTCTTGCAATCCAGTTTAAAATTTCAATTGTTCATCTATTATCATCTCTTCTAGCAATATGACCAGCCCAACTCCACTTTAGTCTTTCAAATTTTTTAATGAGGTCAGTAACACCTGTTTGTTCTCTTACCCATACATTGCATTTTCGATCTCTTCTTATTACTCCCAACATGCATCTCTCCATACTCCTTTGAGTGGTCTGAAGTCTCTGTATTGCTCTTCTATTAAGTGTCCAAGTCTCAGATCCATAAGTAAGAACTGGCAAAACACATTTATTAAAAACCTTCCTTTTCAAACACATAGGCATATTTCCTTTTAGTATCAAATTGTTTCTACCAAAAGCACTCCAACCAAGTTTAATTCTATGATTAATTTCATCCATTTTGTTTCCATTTGTATTAATAATCTGACCAAGATATTTGTAACTGTTAACTTCTTCTAACTCATCATAATCAATCTTTATTTTCATATTTTGAGAAAATCTATTAAACATTACTTTAGTCTTTTTAACAATTATTTTTAGTCCTACTTTCCTACTTTCATCTGATAACTCCTGCAACAAATACAATACAAATACATAAATACAAATAATGTTCAGGTATTTGTATTGTTTCTATTATACTTCTGAAGAAGATTGTTGGGGCAATCGAAACCATCAATAGTGGGTTGTAATTATATGAAGCATTGTAAAAGTAATAAATAAATTAAATGATATTAACTTAAGATATATTCAAATCTAAATACCTAATTGTGTGTGTGTGTGTTTTCCTATAGTCTTTTTTACAGTTTTGAAAGAATTTAACTTTTCAAACATAAATAACATTCAGCTTTTTATGCAAATATTTAAGACATCAAGTATGTATCTAACATTCATTTTAATACAGTTTTAGAAGTATTGGCCAATATTTTTTTCTTTAAATATCATGTAAATAACATTGCATTTCTGAAAAACTATAGATAAAGTTACAAGCAATTTTTTACACATTTCATAAAATATTATAATAACTTGTAACAATATTTTCATGAATAATCTATAGGAATTAATAATAAAATGTGTCAATATCTAATAGCAATAAACCTTCATGAATTAACATACCATACATTTTAGTAATATCTAAAGATACAGTCATATGGTCAGATATTTCAAGATTTCATATTCTGTCAACAAACCCAAAAAAGAAGGCACAAAAAACATCCAAATCTCATATACTCACTGTCATATCTGATTCTGCCTTCAGAAGTGGACTATTCCAGATTTCTTACCTGATTGGCTAGCACCCAGTTGCTATCCAATGGGATTAAATACTTCACTGGGTTTGTGCACCAAATCTGCATGTTTTCAGTAATGTAGGGGATCTACCTTTAAGTAGTCAGCCTTTTGGAGGCAAGGAAGACAGCTATTACTTCTGTTAACCTGAATGACAGAACGTGCTTTCCATTAAACCTTCTGCCACCAGCAAAGGTATTTATCTAGTCATTATCATGATGTCCACACAGTGAGGCAAGTCCACCTATGAACTGGAAACTGCTACATCTGAACTAGAGCTGACTTGAGGCAAGCTAAATACATAGCTGAAAAAATCTTACCAGAACTCACAATGCAGGCTAAATCATTAGCTGGAAGCGAGTTCCATACTCCACACGACTATCTCAGCATTCAAGTTTATCAACAGTATTGATTCATTTGTTCAACTAACATGTATATATTTTGTACTAATAAATTATACATATTAATTGCTGAGTAGTTGTTTTTTGTGTGTCTGTTGGTTTGGAATGAACCTGTAAGCCTAACCAAATACAATACTCACAAATAATTTTGGAGACCTAATTGTTTGTTTTGAGTTTTCTGAAAGGATAAGAGATCTGGAAATATTACCTGAATATATGATTGCATTTTTAAATATTTACAGAAATATATGGTCAATTAATAGATTGAGTTTCAATAATATTGAAATAAAACCAGAATACAAATCATTGAGTTTTTAGATGGTATTAAATTTTATGGTTCAATTAATAGAATTAAATTTATAGATGAAATTAATCAGATTTATTGATTAAAAATATTAATATACAAACTAAACGTTTTATTAATTGTCTGCATTCCTACATGAAATATTGTTGCAAGAAATAAATTTTGTATAATGTGTGAAATATGGCTTATGGGTCCATTTATTGGTCAAGAAGCCCAATACCAGTATGATTAATGTGAGATATGATGAATGATATATATATATATATGTGTGTGTGTGTGCATGAAAATAGGATATTATTTATTTGCTTAAAAAGATAATAGTTTAAAATGGACTGTGGAAAAAAATCAATTAAGTATTTTGGTTATTTTTTAAGTTATAGACTATTAATAAAACTGATATGTGAAAATTATTATACTCATCCTAATTCTAAGATTTATTTTATTTAATGGTTGGTTCAAACTGTTTCTTCAATCACATTGAAAAATTATATACACAATAGAAAGATTTGAAATACCAGGCACTCTTATACCTGGAGCCCAATTGTAAATATAGGGGATGTGAACTCAGCCTTTCAAGCCAGTGGCTCAAAAGTCTGTGTGGCTTAAAGTGCGAGTTCAAATCCCTTATATTTACAATTGGGCTCCAGATATAAGAATGTCTGGTGTTTCAAATCTTACATATTAAGCTTGCATTCTTCCCATCCCTCTTCTATGTATTTAAATGGATACTGTTCTATACATGAGGAGTCAGAATGACTTGAAGTCACCATGGACATGATGGCAATATTGGCATCAGCATGGTATTTGGGAATTCTATCAACAGATTTTCAATGATATGTATGGCTAAAGAGTTGGAGGCTGGATTAGATTGAAGCCTGTCAATTGAAGTATCAGGATTTGCCATCTTAATATAAACTGAGCACTGATTGTATATATGTATGGGAGATGATAATCTGGACCAACTGATGAGTGCTGGTTCAGCACAAAATATGTCTATTGGTGATTATTTATCTTTTCTGCATGTGTGTGGTCATGTGTTCAGTAATATGAGATAGTGTGGATGATTGAAATGGTTTGAAAGTCTGAGTTCAAATCCCCTATATATACACAATAGAAATAAGAATGTTCATGGATGTATACCGAATATGCTGAGAGTAGGATATAAAACTGATTTCACTATTAAAAATTTAATGTATTCATATTAAAAATGGAAATCCTTAAAAAAAAATTATAATAGAAATTATATAAAGTTTGCAATAATTTATTATTGTTACCTATGTTCCACCTATTTTAAATATATTAATTACTAATACAAAAAATACCATTTATAAAAAACGAAGACATAAAATCCTTTATAGAATAAGATGCTTTTGTGAGCTACATATCACAATGTGTGCTTCTAAAATATTTTATTGAGAATTGCTTAATACATAAGTGAACTGAAGTGTATTTGTAAAATGTGTTCTCATACGTCGGTTTTTTTTTTGGATCAAGATTCAGTGCCCAATCATGAGTTTGGTTATTATTTGAATAGTTATTCTATTATAATGGGATGATAAAAGATTTTAAATGACAAGAAAAAAGCATTGTGTGTTCATAGTTTAATCTGTTGATCCTATGGCGGGGGGAGGTTGATAAAACTATATCAGCTTCAGGTTATCACGTGGTTTCTTTACTTATATTTATACCGGCTTGTGTTCCATGTGCAGTCATTATTACATCTGATTGGCTGTCACATAAGCATTTTTAAGGCGCTTCTGTGAAGGTTTTAGCCTTTCACGTTATTATTAGATCATCTGCTAGCGCTTAATAAATTTCTATATTCATATTTGTGATGAAACTTTTTTTTTAGAAATTTATTGATTAATATTTTTAAGTATATATGTGTGTAAGATTGTGGCCATTAATAATCATTTAAATCTTTATATAAACGTTTGTTATGAATAAATGTCTTCTAAAAAATATCATTTGTAGAACAAACTTTTGCATTATATATGTGGTAATAAACAATACATAATGAAGTAAATAATGCAAATTCCATGACAACATTTAATCATGTGTCTGTAAAAGTGTAGTGACTAGAAATGGAATCAATATTATAATTTATTTTTATTCTAAATGAAGCCTGGGATTCATTGAAATCTATCGAATTGGGAGTCCTTAAAACAAAGTCATTATCCATCAAAAAAGCACCTTTTTTGCTTCTACAAAGCAATAGAAAGCTGTTTTAATATATATTAGGTGATCCTTACATCAGGGTTGCAATGATCAAGGTCTTATTTAATATATAGATGAAAGTAAAAAAAACATAGCTACAAATCTATTTGAACTTGAGATCATGGTCCTCATAAATTGTGACATTGTTTCCTCTGATCCTATAAATCTTGCTTATATTCGAAATATTATTGTAGTCTTGATTCTACTTTTCATCACTGTGTTTTCTTTTGCTTTCTAGTTATATATTATATGTTTGTGCATCTCTTATTTAATCTAGACGTAAGATTCTGGATATATTAATTATTTCTGTTTTAGGTTTATTAATTTCTATTTGCAATGGTCAAACATCAACTGCTTCAAAAGACTTTATGAAATATTTAGAATCTCCAACTGAAGACGATGAGACTTCAGGAGTAAAAACTTATCAGTTTCCAAATAGTGGAAGACAGCCCTTTATACCTCCAAATGCTGGACGTTTTCCACCTGGTGGCAATGGCTTAGATGGTCCTGACATTGCATCTTTTGGAGAAAGACAATTCCCTGGAGCATTTCCTGATGGCAATAGTGGTGGCTTACCAAATCAGTTTGGAAATTCAGGTAACCCTTTTGGAGGAAATCCATTTTCTAATCCCTCTTTTCAATTTGGTCGTCCGAACTCTGGTGGAATAAATAATAATGGAATGTTTGCTTCAACTGGAAGTTTAAATGGGGATTCAGATCTTGATGATTATACATCAGATACTGACTTTCCAGGTAATGGGCCAGGAGGATCAACTAATGGATTTCCAAATCAAAGCCAAATAAATAATTCTCCTATGGGAATGCCAAATGCATTTGGTAATTTTCCTGGTCAAAGAATGCCTAATTCATTTCCTGGTTCACAATTTCCAGGAACTCAATTTGGCAGCAGCCAATTTTCTGGAAATCAATTTCCTGGAAATCAATTTCCTGGATCTCAATTATCTGGATCACAATTTACCAATTCTCAATTTCCTCCTTCACAGTTTTCTGGTAGTCAATTTCCAGGAACACAGTTTTCTGGATCACAATTTTCTGGATCTCAGTTTCCTGATTCTCAATTTTCTGCATCACAATTTCCTGGATCCCAGTTTGCTGGATCTCAATTTCCTGGATTTCAATTTTCTGGAAATCAAATGCCTAATTCTCAATTTTCAGGATCACAATTTCCTGCTGGCATGCCGATTAATTTACAAAATGATTTCCAAAACTTTCCTTCTCAAGTTCCATCCAATGGATTTGGTCAAGGAAACAATCCCACATTTAATCCAAGATTTAATGCACAAAGCATGGGACGTAGGAATCAAAATCCTTTTGGATCTTTCACTGGCAATCAAGCAGGAGTGTTTGGCCAACCTAATCCTAATGAAAGAGTCTTTGTGCAAAGATCACATCTTTCACCAAAGAGTAAATTAAGGAGTAAGCAAATAGAAGCCACTGATGCAAATAAAAAGAAATCCACTGAAGAGATCTCCCAATCAAAATAAAAAAAAATATTTACAATCAAATATTTAGATGTGCCTTTAAGTTGTATAGATTTTATCTGAATGTTTCTATGAACAATTAGTTAATAAATTAGTGAAAGATGAAAAACAGTACTTGACTTGGGAAAAAACAAATCTAAAATCTAATTTCATTTTCAAATTTTAACAATTATTATTATTAATAGAGAATTCACAACAATTTAATTTATCGAAATCTCAAGAAGTGTAAGAATAAAAGAACAAATCTTTCTCATATAAAATGCCTAACTGCCATCTCAAAAATCTTATCAGTCATGTGATAATAAGGTCTTTATAGTGATTTTTAAATTATTATTATTCATATTCAATTTTAAAAATTAATATTTTATAAGATAATGGAATTATAAATCAAAACACAACTTCCTAACTTTACCATACAGATAGAAAGAATATTAAGAAAAAGTTAAAATGCTTTCATCCCATATTACTTATCTGAATAGAATTTATAATAATAAAAGATTCATTAAAGTTTGTGACAAAGCTCTAATTATTGAGATGCTATAAAAAATTGCGTTAAGATATTACAAGTAATACTAAAGTATTCCCAAAAAACAGCTATATGTTTTTAGTATGGTTATAATATGATGTTGTCTAGGGCAAATAATTTAGTATATACTCACATAAAAAACTGCAAGATGCAAAGACATATAAATATATTCTAAAATGTTTTCTCACTGCATTTGAAAATACATGAAATCATAAAATATGCACAAAACAAAAAGAGAGACCCTTTAGCTCCTCACTTTTGAGCGAATGTCTATCAGTAGTGATAATTAGCTACATTGAAAAATACTGTCAAATCAGCTAAGTCATACATTAAGTTAGGTAAATAATAAAACAAAGTTATTGTTGTTTTAAAAAACATTATAAAATCATAAAATCGTTTGACTAAAATACCCAGCATGAAAATTAATGATTGATGTTGTCAATATTCATATTGGTAATTGAATATTTGGCATCGCTTATTAAAAATAATTTTTATCGGTCTGATTGTGTTGCTAAGCTTTTTGCATATAGTACAAAACAATTGCAGAATCAATTCAATTATTTATAATATTAATAAACATTAATGCGTACATAAGACAGCCAGAAGTAAACACTTTTCCATGTGTGATCAATTTAAATGAATCACTTCTCTATTTTCTGAAAAACTTGCAAAAAAATGGCTATTACTTCATATTAATAGTACCTTGAATATTCTTCTTGTTTAAGTTTAAATTTGACACTAGTATTACTTATCACACGTTGGGCCATAAGAGTAAATAACCATTTTAAACTTGCAAATTTATTTGACAAAGGGAAAAGATAGCACATTTAAATTAACAATATATATATATATATATATATATATATATATATTGCATCATAAATAAATGGATATGTAAATGTGGTGGTGTATATATAGGAGAATCAAAATGTACATTGGAGAAAAGAACTAAAGAACACTTGCAGTTATTAAAAAGAGTTTTTAAAACTAAACCTAATTATAATGCAAATGATATTGTTTCAACATCAGTTTTTAAGATCATAATAAATTGTGTATATATGTTTTTAATTTTGACCATAATAATGTGAAATAGTATAAATTGAAAGAAACAATAATAAAAGAGAAATAAACGAAGCTATGTTAATATATAAATGTAAGCACAACTTAATAAATAGACAGGCAGCAAACATAAAAATTAATGAATTGTGGGAAGGCTAGTCTTTAACAGCATGCTTGAAGATATCTTAAAAAAGAATTCGAGTTAGTTGACAAGAATACAAAGCTAGTTAAAAGTGCTTCTAGAGGAGTAAAAGTTTTTAAAGTTATACTTTATATATATTTATGTTACTGTATTTATTTATATTTGATTACAAGATTACATATTTATATATAATTAAAACTGCATTAAATCTTTATGTATTATCAAGAAGATGAAAAAAAGTTTAATAAAGTTTTAAATGATACTTAAAGATAAAAAATTGATATTTTTAACAACATAGCAACATTATTCTTATTTAAATGTTACCACTAAATTTGATATTTAATTTGAATGTTCGAATTAGTGATAAATTTAATACATCCTTCTTTCTATCGGTCTTAATATAACACATATGGTAGAACCATATAAAAAATTTTTCAAAAAATAAAATAACACATAAATGTGCAATTAACTGAAGAGATATTAGATGTTCATTTGAATTCTACTGAATTTTCTAAACTGTTAAGCACTATCTATTGATAAAAAAATATCAATACATTATATGTTTAGCCCCTGATAAAGAATGGAATCTAAAACTACAAATCATAGCACTTTAAATATTTAAATAACTGAAATAATGTTAAATCCTTGTGTCATTTGCATAATTTTTTTACATTTATAAACATTATTTATTAAAAAACAAAAATTGAATAATCTTGCGATGATATGTAGTCTTAGATTCCATTCTTTATCAGGGGCAAAACATCATTTCAGTTAATTAAATATTTAAAGTGCTGTTAAATTATGCATAAATGATGACATGGCAACATTTAAGTGTTAAGCCATAAGCGATTAAATAAGTTACCTAAGTACTTTCCATTATTATCAAATAATAATTATCTATTCCTTTTACATACTGAAGACTTCTTCAATAGACTGTCATATTTGAACAATAAATTTAAAAAGTGTTTTTAAGCTTATAAATTATCGAGTGGTAAGCTTAATTAAACATTTAGCTAAAATGAGATATATATTTATTTAGTTACCATTACTGAATATTTAGCTTCATTTGCAATGGTCTATCTGCTACAAAAAAAATTTACAAAAATTGTTTACAATTTACAAAAAAAATTCAACTTTACTTAGTTGGTTTTTATCAACATCTAAGTTAAGTACTTCTTTTTCTGATTACTATTTCTTTTTCCTCTGATCATAGCTACCCTCTAAGAACAATAATAACAAACCAAACATCACATGATCACCATTTCCTATGTTTACACAAGTTGTTATTAGCAGTAGTAAACTCTCCATACAGTAGTGCCATCTAGTGCAAGCCTTAGTAATTAATGGATGCATCCATTTATTGTATGGGGAATTTACTACTATTAACAATAATCACAAATGAAATATATAATGTATAGTTTACATTCAAACATTAAATGATAAATAATTTAAAGTGTAATTGTAAAGTAATAGAATATTGTTCATTGTGCATCCATAAGAAACAAAATTTAATATGTAATATCACTCAGACAACACATATAGAATACAAAAACAATTAATAATAACTGTTACTAAATTAAAACTTATCTTTCCATTTTTCTATGAAGGTTTAATAAAATTTAAAAGAGATCATCATCAATGCTTAAAAAGAAAGACATTTAATAAACTCATTTTATCAATGCTGGGTCAGACTTTGAAGATTTAATAGCAAAGCAGTACAAAGATTAAAGAACTGACATGGATCTATAAAAAATATATATTTAGATTAATAAGGAAAGACTGATAATAAAATATAGGCATGAAAAAAAATGTGATTAACATTATTGAAAAAATAAGCTTATTAATATGGAATTGGATGGATATGCTATTAAAAGAAAAACAATAGATGATTAATTGGAGTCCTAAATTGGATATTTGAAAGATTATAAAAGATCTGGAAATAATTTTTATGAGAGTTGAATGAGTAAGATAAGACGTTCTCTAAATGATGTAGAAAAATGTATGGATTGAAGAAACATTAAATTTGGAGTGATTTTTATTATTCAATGAATTTATAATGTTGGAACATAATAATGGTGATGGTAATGATCCAAACGTTATTAGATATTTCTTTTTAAGAATGCTTAGTATCAGTCCATATACACATTTAGCAGTCCACATTGTAATTAGAATAAAATGTAAATTAATTCTGTGTCAGTGCATCTGAAAAGATAAAATTTATTACTTATTGGTATTTTAATGTCAAATCATTTCTCACTATGTTACAGATGGCACTTTACACTATAAATATTGAAAAGAGATCAGGATAAGTTGTATGAAGAATGGGAGCAATTTAAAGATAAAGAGATTGGAAGAAATTAAGATTGTATGATATTTATGTGTTTATAACAAAATTGAGAAATATATTAATAGAATTGTCTTAACAAAACAGCTTTTATTAAAGTGTGATAGAATAAAAAGAACAAAGAAGGGCTTTAAAAATAATTGAGTAAAAATAGATGAATTTCTTGTGGTCTATAAGGATTTTGGTGATGGGAATATTTAACTCTTTGGACATATAATGTTAAAAAGTAATCAGAATAAATTATATGACGAATGGGAAAAAATGAAAAAGAATAATAAAAAGATATCTTTTATGGAGATTGAGAAATTTATATTTTGAAAAAATGAGATAGAAAAAAATATCAGGACTAAGAGAATGATTTAGTTATAAAGAGTAGTAAGTAGATATGTTATTGAGATCTATAACAGTTTCAAGCAACAGAAATGTTTAAGTTGACTAAATGGGCTTCTAGATCTTTGCATCGAAACTTCTAATTCGATCTAAAAATAAGCTACTTTATATTACATCAATCAAACGTTTCTTCTCAATAAATAAGACTACTGATGTTTGGTGGATGAATTTTTTATAAACTTTATAATTGTTTAGATTGAACTAATGTGAATATAAAACATTATTAGAAGCGTCATTCGAACTTTATAATAATTCAATTAATTGATTACTATAGGCTTAATTTGAATTGTTCTCCTTATAAAACAACTTAATAAATATCATTCTTTTAACAAACTAAATGTAGCATTTAAAATACAATAATAAACTATAGTTTAATCATCAGCTCAAATAATCCTCCAAAACCCTCTTCCGATCAAGTCTTATCTCGAAAGCTAATTGGAATGGAAACATTCAGATGTATGTATATGTGTGTACACTTATATTTTTGTATATACAAAGTTAATTTTAAAAATTTTGTAAATTAAAATAAAATATATTAATGGTGGCTAATTGTTTTTTTTCTATTTAATTTTTTTTAGTGTTTTTAAATAAATTATCATGATAATGTGTGTGCACGTATTTAATAATATAATTAATTTTTATATCCAAAACTTTCATTTCAACATTCATTCCTAAAACAGTTGGATAAAGACAACTTAAAAAGATAAATGATGGCGTGGAAGTTTAAATGTAACTAAAAAAAAGATATTATACCTGGAAAAATGAAGATGAAGTTGCATTAATTATTCCAGATGTTTATGATTAATTAAAAAGGGGAAAATGTATTAATTTTAACTGGCTTATTCTGCTTACACTTGAGCTAGGAATGATAAAATTCTTAGCTTAATAAATGATTACTAATGGTCATTAATGGATTATTTAAATCGAATGATTTCAATATTGTGAATGTAGAAAGATTGACACTTAAAAATCAAAATGTAGTCTTGCATTGGTGGTCGAGAGGTCAGCACGACTGTCTTGCACTTGCAGGCAGTTGCCCGGGTTGCGGGTTCGCGTCCCGGCCGATGCTATGACACTTAAAAAAATAAAAATCAAATTGTATAAACTAATGTTTAAAAATAAAGAATAAAATTCACAATGTAGAATAGCATTATATTAAAAAAATGTTATTTATTGCATCTAATCAACACAGTTGAGTTTTGAAAAACAAATAAACAAACTTGTGAGTTTATTTTAAAAGAATTTTATTGTTACTAATACATATGATTCTTGCCATGCAAAGCTAACATTTGATATATGATGACTCAACAAGGGAGAAGGCTCTTGTGTTCTTTTCAGCAGGGATGGAGGTCTTGACTGGTAGTGATCTCATTGTTCTGGGGTGAGACATCTATAAAGGCTCCATGTGTTACTGAAAAGGAATTTTGTTGATAGGAGTAAGTCTTTTGCTTGCACGGCCTTCAGCTGGGAATTAAATATTACAGATAGTTCAGGTCTAGGAAGTGTAAATTTAGTTCTGCACCTGGCCATCCATAGAGCACATGAAATAAAGATGGCTTGGCTAGACATATGACCGAGAAGTCACCGGAGTGCAGGCAGCTCTTGAGATTGAGAATTTTTTGAAGAGGGATATTGCATTCATCATTGATGGACTGCCTAATGTCGTGATAGCCAAAACAAAGGAAAACAATATGATCAAATGTTTCATCACTTCTGTGACAGATATAGTACATTGGGTCTATCTTTGATAAAAATCTCTTGAAATGAAGAAACCAGCTTGTTGGGATCGTGCCTAGATTAACTTTTATGAGGTGATCCAGAAGTTTAGGTTCCATAATGAGGTACTTAAAAATTGACATTATCTTATAGTTATTTAGGCCTAGATGCACTCAGATGGCTGGGGGCTCTGGATTTAGAAGCGCATGTGCTTCCCAGATGTTGATTTTATTATCTATAACCAGGGTGGAATTGCCATTGTGCCTGAAAAGATTACTGACAATGCCATCTATACAGGCAGTATGGGAAGGTGGGGGTCTGTCTGTGGGAATCACTGGATTGATAATGACTGTAGAAGAATACTTTTTGCTGAGGCTATAAACCAGAGAGTGCTGTTTTTTGGTACATGATTGAACTTAGCGAGTGGAGGGACAAACCATTGAGCTTCCTGTGAAATCAAAACTTATTAAAAGCAGGTAATATGAGCAATTATCTTTTTATTTTTCTTCTTTTTTAACCTCTTAGATTTTTTTAGTATAAATGATAAAGAGGAATAAAACAACCCTTTTAATTTATGCTCCATAGCATGACTAGTTTTATCTATAATCCCCTCATAGAAGAATTGTGACAGATGGTCACAGTATGCTTTTGATTTTGTAGGATGATGAGAAATTGAATGTTTTTTTCATTCCTGTTTTGCTCTTCAGATAAAGATAGCTAGATACTCATATACTGACCAATTTCAAACTAGTTTGGACCACCTGTCTAAGGGGAAAATTCTAAGCCTCTTGAAAAAAATTTACTTAGTTTAGATTCAAACTTCTTGTCCTATGTATGGCATGAAGATGAGTTTTCTCTGCATTACAAAACCTTTAATTCCTTCAAATTATCTTACTTAATTATATTTTTTACCTTTTACAAATATATTCAATCCAATTTTCATTACAAATTTTTTTAGTAATAAGTTCAGCTTTTCTTAAACCACTAAACATCACATGATCACCATCTCTTATACTAGCACATAATTGTTATTGAACAAGGCAAAACTCTCTCCATACAGTAGTGCCACTCTGTGCCAACCAGAGTAATCAGCTTTTCTTACTGTTTAATATTTCTACACTAATAATCTTTATTTTAATCTCCTATTTTTTCCCTAAATTATTAAATGTCCAATCTTTTCTCCTCATTTTTTATAACTGCCTCATATTTGTTAATTTGTGTTGAATAATGTTTCACATCTTTAAATATCAGGTATTATTTTGACAATATTCACAAGTAGCTACTTTTTGGATATAGTTTTATTTCTGTTATCATTTGTTATAATAGGAAATCATTTCAGGATTATTGTAAAATAAATAGTACAAAATGCATCATGCAATCATTTTGCCTTTTTCAGATGTCTTTATCTACTGATTACAGACTATATAGTAAAATGGAAGTTATAAGTATATTATCACATGAGGAAAAATGGAATGAAATTGAATTAATCATTTTATGTGACTGAGTTTAATATATGTATATACAGTATATATATTTATATATGTGTGTGTGCTTGTAATTATAGAAGATTTGAACACGGACTTCCAAATTCCATTCAGCCACCCACTACATGCATCACCACATACATTGGAAAAAAATAAATGATCTCCAATATATGTATTTCATGCTGAACCAACACTCATCAGTTAGTCATATCATTATCTCACACACACACACACACACATATATATATATATATATAATCAGTGCTCAGTTTATATTAAAATAGAAAATCTTCAAACTTTAATGGATAGGCTTCAATCTACTCCACCTTCCAACTCTTCAACTATCCATACTATTAAAAAATCTGATGATGGACTGCCCAAATTCCTTGCTGATGCCAATAGTATTGTCATGTCCATGTTCACATTGTCATTTTGACCCCTCATGTAAAGGAACTTGTCCATTCAAATACACAGAAAAGGGATGCTTGAATGTCTGTGTTCAAATCCCCTACAATTACATATAAATTCCAGGTATATAAATTATACTTGTATTTATGCAAAACATTACAGATTCAGCCTGTATTCTGTCCATCTCTCTTCTGTATATTTGAATGGGCAAGGTCCTACACATGAGGGATCAGAATGACTTAATGTCAACATGGTCATAACAGCAATAGTGGCATCAGCAAGGGATTTGGACGCCCATCATCAGATTTTCAATGGTATGGATGACTGGAGAGTTGGAAGGTGGAATGGATTGAAGCCTATCTATTAAAGTTTGAAGATTTGCTATTTTAATATAAACGAAGCACTGATTACATGTGTGTGGGAGATAATGATATGGATCAACTGATGAGTTCTGGTCCAGCATGAAATTCATATATTGGAGATCATTTATCTTTTTCACATGTGTGTGGTGATGTGTATGCACTAATGGCTGAAGGGAGTTTGAAAGTCTGTATTTAAATCCCCTATAATTACATTTAAATTACAGATATATAAATTACACTTGTATTTACTCAAAATGATTATATATATATATATTTTGAATTAAAGTTTAAAGTACAATAACATATCATTTTGTGATTATTAGTCCTAATCATTAAAATATTTTATCTAAAGAAATTGTTGTTATAGCTGCGTGAGCAGGTAAATTTAGCATATTCACAATAAATTGTAATATTTGTTTATTTTTAATTAGTTGGAGTTGCAGAACAATAAATAAAATTAATAAATTGAGGACCAGTCTAAATAAATATCAAAAAGAAAATTAAAGAAAAAACAGACAACTGTTGTTAAAACTCAACCTTCATTTGTCTACAAAATCAAATAAAAGTAGGATAAAATTATAAACAATAAATATTGTTTTAAAATTTGCTATTTTTTCCAACTCGTAAAAAAGTATTTAACATAAAAAAAAGTAATAGAGTTGTTGATCAACAGATATGAGTATATACCTATTACTATAATAAAAATATTTTGCAATTGCCTTTGAAATATTATAGATCAAATACTTTGCAAAAAATTATTGAAATTTCATTAAAATTAATTCTAATTTTGTCTTCAACAGATATATAAAAATAAGTGGTGTAAATGTTGCCCCAAATTATTCCAGATTTCTGCTGGACAAGTCCTAAAACATAAATGCATTTGATTAAAAACATTATACCTAATGGTTTATAGCTCTATTGTAGAGAGGTTTTAAAATGTTCAAGTATATAAATTTTTAGAACTGAGCTTTGATCCATAGACCTTGAGTTTGCAATCTGCTACTCTACAATTGCACCAAATTACATAAAGAAGGCATAATATTTACTCAATTTTTTAACATTTCCTTCCCCAAACTATAAAGATCAGATAAAAATTAAGGTATATAAGAATTATTTAAATAATAACTTGAAATGGATCCAAAAAGCAATAAAAAATTAGAACAACATAAAAGTACACTATCACTAGTAATACAGATTATTTCACTGATAATGTGAATAAAAACAGAAAATATATAATTTATAAAATTTGTACATCTTCAAATTAAAAAAAGCCATTTATAGCATTAAAATCAGTACAAGATAAGAATAGCTTAGCATCTTTTATTTCTTAAAATTTTTAATCAGAAATATCATAAAAACAGCGTGGATTTTTTTTTTTTACTAAAACTAATAATAACTAAGATTAATGTTATATTTTGACTTAAAAACCTTTCCACATAACCATAAATAAATTACAAAATTTTCATAAGCAATAGCATCTTGATATATATATACACACACCATTAAAGCTATGATATGTACTTTTTGAAACAACATAGCTTATGAATTATTAATACATGATAGTGGATAACATATTAAATGAATGATATTATGGAGTCACCTTATATTAACATATATAATTTAAAATACAACAAAAATTATAAACATGTTAATAATTGTAAATATTTTTTATCAATAACAATATAAAGATATCTTTTTCAAGATGATCCTTTGACATAGATCAAAAATTTCTACATATTGATTATTGCCTCTTTTTCAATAACTTAAAATCAACTTTAATTCTCTCCAACAATCCCCTAATCAAAATTTTGATAGTACGTTTTTTGATAGATGACAAAAGAATAATAAGAGGTATTTTATCATCCAACATTTATATAGTTTATTAGTAAATAAAACAATTTGCAAAAACTAACATTTTTTGTTCGTTTCATGAATATTGGTGGAAGCGGTATTAGAGAGATTTTAAACACCTGCCTAAACTAAATTAAGATTAACAGAGATTATTTAATTCATTGCATCCAGTATGACAAAGTAAATGCAAATTCACACCTGCATAATTATGAATTATAACGATCGAAATGCAAGTGGAGATCGAATCTACCAGGGCGCCATCTAGGCATTTGAGCCTAGAAAAATTTATAAAGTCGGCAGATACGTGCTGTTAAGATTCCACTTTATTTAAATATTCCGATCGTTAGCCCAAGTCACTAGCTCAGTGGAGACGCAGAGATAAAAATCTATATCTTAATTTATATCTTAAATATAAAAGAATAAAAGCCACTGCCAGAAATTAACACATAAAAATATTTATTTACGCACATATAAAATCATTCTAAATTCGAGGAACAGGTTTAACATTTTTAGATTTTTATATTACTCTTTAATTGTACATTTACATTAATTTCAATGAGTTTAATATTTTATTTAGATGGTCAAGTATGAATAGACTACATAGATTTGCATTTGAAAAGAAAATATTCTTCCCTGATTTAACCTTAGGCTAAAATTCGCAGTCAAACTGGCATCAATCCATCTGATACATTTATGTATTCAATGTAGCATGAAAATACAACAGCACAAATATACTACACTGTCAGGAATGGACATCTGAACAGTATAGTTAAAGAAAACATTGACTCTTGTCCAATACAGGGATATGACGTCTGTATAGCAAGAAGAACAATAAAATAAAAACTCCATAGGAAAGGGACCGCGATCCTTTTTGCCGACTTACAATCCCATCCATAGGCAAAGGGTTGGTGCGGTGTATTCAGCGATTCTGCACGTAGCGAAACTTATACTACATCTACTAATTACACAAATATATCCAATCCATTGACCCAATTCAACAACGACACAAATAACCTAAGATTACCCTCCCCTAATATAACTTTACAAATCTATATAGCCATTCACGCCCGACTTAAATTTAACATTTAGATACGTTCGCACAAATGCATTTTATAAAATTTGTTTTAAAATGTTGAGTACAGATCAGCTGCACAGATTCCATGGTCAAAAACATTCCAAATTAAACACAACCGATCAAAATACAAAATCATCGATAAACGTCACTTGCATAGGGAATATACAAATCCCATTAGCATTCATCGTAAGATGCTTGCAGTGATATCGTTGACATATATTCTAATCGAATGTGGAAACCACAACATTATCAACTGCTAACGAATCTATGCAACGTCTATACCCAACCTTAAATTTCATCAATTAAAATTTAAACAATAAACAATTTATACAATAAGAAAAAAAAAAATGGAAATGATTTTTATCAATCGGAAAACATATAAAATTAAAACATTATTAATTTGATTTAAAAACTTACAAAAGTCAGATAAGAGTCCGTTTTAACATTTAAGTTGGCTTGTTTATTAATTTGTAAAACTTGACGAAAGTTCGTAATTGATTTTAATAATTGTTCATTTCATATAGCTTATGGTAGAAGAGTCCAGGTTTCTGATTTTAATTCCCGCGATGCCTCCATTGGAAGATAATGTCCTGGAGATGGCAATAGCTGGTTCAAGATATCACAGTCTTTTCATTTTTCTTTTAAATAGAAAATGTGGTATGTGCGTCCTACCACAATTCTCAAACACACAATGCTGGAACTGTCCGAAAAAACTGTATTTCCCTTTTTATATTCATCCACATGGATTGACTGAACAAAGACGTCACTAATCCAAATTTTCGTTTGGGTCCGGGCTGAGGCTTGGTGCTTCCATTGGTCAAGCTAATTTCTTTTTATTTTCTTATCTATCTTTCATCAGATCATTTTAATTATACAAGAGCCCGAAGCTAGCTTGCTTTTCAAACAATTTATAAACAATCATTTCCATTTACAGATTACATTAATTAATACCTGTTTTTATTTTTAAATCTTGTACTTTTTTATAAAAAAAAAGTACGTTCAAATACTTATTTGTTTTTTTAAAAAAAAATATTTTTAAAGTTTGGCCTCTGTGCGAATGTATATACGTTTAACAATATTTTAAATTTAGCGTTTAGTTTTTTACTTTTATTTGCGAACTTTTAAGTTTTTATTTTAAATAAATGTAACGACATATTTATATATCATTACAGAATTAATAGTTGTTTCCTATATAGTAATAATTTGAACACTTATGTTGAGAATCATACAAGAAAAATAATCACATACATTGATATCTTTCTTAAATATAACATATTAAATTTTGATTTTAAATAAGAAGCATATTGGGTTTTTGCTATGTACAAATTTTTTGTATATAATAAAAGAAACTAGTTAAAAATTTAAATAATATATATAAAAATATTTTCTAATAAAATTTTATTTACTATGGGCAAAAGCCAAAAAATAATCGATCTTTCAATCACAATTAGCTTCTATTATGTATTTAATTTGAAATTCAAGTGTGGTGTATCCAAAAATTGATTAATTCAATCTCTTGTTGTAAAAAATAGTGATTGGTCAAGCGTTGGTGACTGAGTGGTTAGCACAGCTGCCTTACAAGCAGTCATCCCGGGGTTTTCTTCCCAGCTGACGCTTTGACACATTAAAAAATAGTGATGGATTAACTAATTTCTGGACAACTCATTCTCTTATTTCAAGTTAAATACAAAAATCCCAATTGTGGTGAGAAAAAACAATTTTTGGGGGGATTTTTTAATCCACAATGAATAAAAGTATTTATCATAAAATATTTTTGTATAGATTATTTTTTATGTTTTCAGTATTTGAATATTTTTTAAAAAATATTCCAATTCATAATTTAAAACAAATATTATAAACTATGTCACAGATTTCTTACCATTTAGAAGGGATTTATGTGCATTAAAGATCATTTCCAATATTGTTTTGTTTATGGAAAAAGTGTTTTTAAAAAATCAACTTTTATAATGGAGAGAAAATAAAATTTCATACATTGTTTTAAAAAATGAAATTTTTACAATTAAGAAAAATCAATATTTGTTTTATCTCTATTTTAATGCATTATTAAAGTGTTTTGGTATAAACTTTTTTTCACATTTACATATAGTGCCCTCTCACATGCTTCACTAAAAACATATTGAACTGATATCAATATGCTTAAATTTAGTCAGCCAACTCCTCTATAGTAAAAAAACAGGTAGAAATATTTTTAGGATCATATTACATTGTTATTCATTTCTAACATATGTAGAAAATTAGAAGGAAATCCTTTGATAAAAAATATATTAAACTTATGATTTCAAAATTCATCCACACCAACTGAGTTTCTAACTTAAATCAATAAAAGACAACAATCTAACTGAGAAAATATAAAGGGTAAAAAATATAATTTATAAAAAATTCTCTAACTTAAATTAAAAATGCTTTAATGTGATGTCTCTCTGAAAGCTATTACAAAGTGAATGACTGTTGATTTACTTATGGAATTTTCTAAAACATTGAAAACTATTATTAACTATGCATTAAACAGATTTCTTCTACTATGGCAAAACAAATTGTGTTATAAATTGTGAATACACAAAAGAAAAAGAAAACAATCACATGATTTATTGCTTGGAAATTCATAAAATGTTCAAACATTGTATAAGAGAGTTGAAGCATAATTAATAGGTCTTAAATTCCAGTGTCTGCCATTTTATGATTGCGGTGAACTGTGAAAAGTAAAAATAATCAAATGGTTTATTACTCATGTTTTCATAAAAAGTTTAAGCACTGGAAACGACAGCTGAAGCCCATGAGTTTTGACTCCAGGGTTCATCACTCCACCACTATGCTAAACCAAGAAACATGGTACACAGTGATATTGGTAAAATGTTGTTTTGGAAGCATGCTTTTCGCCTATTCCTTTTTACTATTATAAATAGTTTTCATAAGCAGTAGCCTTAGTTATCATTAAATGCAGGAGGATTTGTGCATAAAATCCACATCTAATGCCTACTCATCTATTATCCTGACTAATTTCTAGCTTGTGGTTTTCATCAGTCAGGAGCTATGGATCAGGGAGCACTTTCTAGATTTAGGGTCTAAAGTAACCCTCCAGCAGCCACCTTTTATCTATTTAGTTAACTATAAAGATAAAACTCAAGATAAAAACAAAGTTTTTTATCCAAGCTCATTTGCCTGAATAGTTATACAGATATGAATCTAGTTCAGCATACATACATTTTGGTGCCTTTGGTTTATCAAAAACCACAGTCACCATCATTCCATAGTCAGCAATGGAATACAAATCATCAAAACATCACATGATCATCATTTCCTATGCTTACACAAGCTAATAAAAGCAGTAGTAAACTTTCTGCAAAGCAGTGCCCCCCAGTGCAAGCCTTAGTAATCAATTGATTCAGCAAGGTTTGTGCATAAAATTCTCATCTAGTGACTATGCATCCAATATCTCCAGACTAGTTTCTAACTTGTGGCTTTCATCAGGAAGAAACTTTGTATCCGATATCACTGCAGCCAGATCTAAAGATCTAATGTAATCCTTCAGTATCTATCTGCTACTTATTTAGTTAATTATACAGGTGAATGAGCCGCATAGAAAACAGTGATGCATTTTTATCTTGAGCTTTTAATTTATATAACTAAATAGGTAAAAAGTTTCTGGAGGATTATATTAGATCTAGGTATAGTACTCTCAGATCCAAAGCTCCTCACTAATGAAAGCCACAAGCTAGAAACTAGTCTGGGGTTATTGGATTAGTAGGTACTAGATGGAGAATTTATGCACAAATCTTCCTGCATCTACTGATTACTAAAGCTTGCACTGGGTGGCACTACTGTATGGAGAGTTTTCCACTACTTATAACAGCTTGTGCAAGCATAGGAAATCGTGATAATGTAATGTTTTGGTAGTTTTATAAATATCTTTTACTGTCTTTTATTTATGATAATAATAAAAAATTCATAATAAAACTGGCATTTAATAAATTAAAATTTTCAGTAATAAATTTTAATAAGGTTGAAAAAGTGCACAAACAGACAGATTGATAAAAAAGAGAAAGATTAATTTTGAGATCAATAGATTTCATCACCGATATGTCATTGCAAAATTAAAAAATTAACAGGTGATATATTCTAAAGAAATATTATTCATTAGTCACTGATATAATAATAATATTATTAATCAATTTGATGTTTTTGCCAAGTTCTAGTTATTCGCCTTTCCGCTATCCAAAAGATGTTTTATATATATATACAAACAATTTAAACAATTTAACAGTAAAACAAAAATATTAAATTTTAAATTCCTTAATAGCGCTTTTAATTACGTAGTAATTCTCGTGAGCAATAAATGAACTTCAAATTTTAATGTTATGTAAATTTCCATAAGCTGTGTATGGCCGTATTTGCAACTTGCCTATTGATAACATAATCTTTAAATTTATCTATTAAAATGGCTTCTTTAATTTTCCTCTTTTTATGATTTCTTTCTTCCATTAATATTTTTATTTCATTAATATTAAATGCAAACTTATAATTACAAGTTTTTTCATGGTCAAAGAACACTGAAGCTATATTAAATTGACTATTTACAGTATTTTTAAACCGATTATATAATAATTGATGCTCCTTTAATCTGTGGTGGATTAAAGGAGCATCAATTATTATATAATTGATAGATTAAAGAAGCAACAATTATTATATAATAGATAGATTAAAGGACATTTAAAAAGTAAATGGTCGGGAGATAAAAGTTCTCAGCAGTTAGATCTTTCGATGTCACTTTCTCCTCAAAATGATTCTATTTTTACTTTAAATAACGGTCCTTCATCTCCATTATCTCATACTTCTGATCCCAATTCACAAATTAATCTTATACGTGAATTCTTCACAGAAGATTTTCATTAATATTTTCTCATATATATATTATTATTATGTTGCTTAATGTTATTGCTGTTAATGTTAGAGGTTTAAATTCTATTTCTTGAGTTTATGTTATAATGCATTGGCTTCAGAAATGCAATTTTCATATTGCATGCTTCGGAGAGACGAAGCTACATAATCATTCCAGTTATTGAATTCATGATTTAATGCAAAATCTTGGTTCATTTTATTATGTTCCTAATATATCTGCTTCATCTGGTGTCGCATTGCATGTCAGTAAGCATCTTGCTTTTAATGATATCAAAATCATGCACTTGGATCATGATTTTTTGACGACCAATATTACATTTGGAAGTTTTACTCTGAATATCATTTATTTATATATTAAGAGTGAGTTCCTCTTTGCTCATTCTATATTTAATAAAATTAATTCTCTTTTGTCTTTAAATTCTCATCCAACTATATTTCTTGGTGATTTCAATATGTGTTACATGCATTTTAATAATAAATTCCTACATTTTTAATAGAGTATTTTTGTCTGGTGAAGGATGTTTTCCTCTTAATGCATTTTCCTTTTATACTCGTTGCACCACTTCTTTAATTGATCTTCTTTACTATTCTCCTGAACTTCACCTTGACATTTCAGCAAAGCTTCAGGTTGTTCCTTTCTCGGATCATTTGGCTATGCATGTTGCATTGTTGATTGATACTTCCTTTGTTGCTCAGTCTCATAGTTCTCTTACAATAAGGCTCTTAAATAAATTAACAGCTCCTGCTTCAATTTTTTCGGAGGCATATATTCTTTTTAGAAGAGTGGATATTCTTTCATTACCTGCCATATCGGCATGGTCTTCTTTTGTTGGTATTCTCAGTTCTATTATTAATTCTTATACTAAAAAGACAAAAGGTCCAAAGTTTTTACTTAAGCAATTGGATGATATTTCATCCAAACTTTCTAATCTTTCTTCTTTTGATTCTACCATAGAAAATATTATGCAACTTAAAGTGCAGTATCATGATATACAGAAATCTCTTGCTCATTATGTGGCTATTAAATGGTCTAAAACTTTTCTTCAAAATCATCATAACTGGACACGAAGTTATATTAGGTGGGCTTTAGGTGCTTATTCTAGACCTACTCCATTAATGATTGACATAGGAAATAAAGTATGTTCTGGCCCTATTATGTTGCTTGAACTATGTAATCATTTCAAAAATAAGCTTCAAATGTTGCCTTTTAGAATTGGTGACATCTGGAATGAATCTGAGCTTGATTCTAGTCATAATATAACTGTAACTATGATTATTCAAAAATTAAATTCTTTTACAGACAATATACATCCTAGGATTCATATTTCCAGGTTTGTCCTTCTTCATCTTTCGTTCTTTACAGCTCCAATAGTTCGTAATATGATTGATATTCTAGCTAATGGTTTTGTGAATATTCCTGATCTCTATCCAGTGACAATGGTCCCTTTTCTTAAGAAGAAATTAACTCCTCCGTTATCTAATATTCATCCTATTTCTATGACACCTCTTTTAATAAAGACTATTGAATCTATTGTTAAAGATCATATACAGAATAATATTTATCTTCATTTATCAAAATTTCAATTTGCAAAGAAGGATCATTTAACAACTGAAGCTGTTCAGCTTTTTCTTCTTCTTATTGAGTATATTAGGCATCATAATAAATCAAATCCTGTGGTCATTCAGCTGGACTTCACGTCAGGCTTTGATTGTGTTCTGCCTTCTGTTTTGTTTCAGACTCTTTGGGATTTTCAGGTTCCTACTCCATATGTCTGTACTATAGACAATCTTCTACTTAACAGGTCCATCTTTACTTCATTGGATGGTAAACTTGCAGATGGTTTTTGTCTGCATCTCTCAGTGCCACAGGGATTTCCTCTTGCCACATTATGTTTTATTACATATTTAAATCTGTTACTTTTACAGATAGAATCAAAACTGCCTGGTATCTATGTTCATGCTCTTAAACAGACTATTTATCATATTTATTATGTTGATGATGTCTCTATCTTTCTACCTGATAAATCTTTTCTTCCGGCTTTGTTGCAAATATTGGACTCTTTTTCTAATACTTTTAATCTTCATATTAATGTTACAAAATCCACAATGTGGAAAATTAAATCTGGTTTTTCAATTATTTCAACTTTCACAGCCAAGCCTCAGTCTTTCATTGGCTTTCCAATAGTTTTATCTCCAGTAATTACAAGGCAGATTCAAAATATTATTCTTGATAAAACAAAAAGGATAGTTGCATCACTTGTCAATATAAACATTTCACTTATGGGTAAGGTTACACTCTTGAACTCTTTGGTCTATTCAAGGCTTAGTTATTATTTACCAATTATTATGCCAACGAAGCATTTTGAGAGGGCTATAAGTTCGCTTTGTTCAAAATTATTTTGGAAAAACAAGGTCATAGCTATCAGTATTGCTAAAATTCAAATGCCAAAGCTTTTAAATGGTTTAGGTTTGCACTCGGTCTCAACTTTATATCTCCAGAGATCTATATCTTTTTTTTGTGTAACTTGTCTAAAGCTTGCTCAGTTATCCCTTCCTTTGATTATTGATCCTACAGATACACCACCTCCATTTTCAAGTTATTGGATTGCTGAATTATGGAAGTCGGTTATTAAGTTGATACCCTCGGTTCAAGTTGTGCTTGAAAGGAAATTGACATTCTGGGATGTTTATAAATTAAAATTTCCATATTATACTCCTCTTTTGACTTCATTAGGTGTTTCAAATAAAGTTCTCTGGCATAAAATGAAACTTCTTTTCATTGAAGCAAGACATGTTGATTTTGTACTTAAACTGAATTTAAATGCTCTTCCAACAAGTTATTTTTTAGTGACCAGCAGAGGCTTCATTAGGATTTTGTCTCAGTATCAGTTGTAAAGATTATATGATAAGACAATACTCCATATTTTCTATATTTTCCCTGCTCTTAAGTTGATTAGGGACTTTATTGTTGCGAATGTCTCTCTGGATCTTAGGGATGCTCTTTCTGTTTCTAATACTCTCAAGAAGAGATCTTTTGCAGCAATAAGATTATCTATCTTTATAACATTTTCTTTATGGTTGATGCATTGCAGGCTCATCTTTGGTCATTCTCAGAACTCGGCTCTGTCTTTATCAAGCTTCTTGACCAAATCAAGCAGCAAGACTCTCTGCTTTCACATGTGAGTCTACATGATGATACTTGTGTGAAAGTTTTATTTTCCTCTTAATCTTATTAAGGTACCCTTTTCTCTGCATTGACTTTTTCAAGTTTCATTCTGAATGCTATGTAATTTTTTATAAAGTTTAACAGTATATTACTTACTTTGTTACTAAAAATTTAATTAAAAGATAATATTTTAAAAAATAGAAAAATAAAAACTTTCTAACAAATACACTTTAATATAAATATATTTAAAAAAAAACAAAGAGAGAAAATCTCAATCTTGTGGGACTCCCAATTAAAAACCAAAAGCAAAAACTATAAGAAAAAGAGGGACCCCATCTCAATCTATGCCTCAATTTTATTTAAATAAGCCAGACTCAAGCTATGTTTAATAAATTTATTTTAAAACAATTATTATATAATCAGATTAAAAATACTGTAAATAGTCAATTTAATACAGCTTCAGTGTTCTTTGACCATAGGTTTACATTTGATATTAATGAAATAAAAATATAAATGGAAGAAAGAAATTGTAAAAAGAGGAAAATTAAGGAAGCCATTTTAATAGATAAATTTAAAAATAATGTTATTAATAGGCAAGTTGCAAATACGGCTATACACAGCTTATGGAAATTTACATAACATTAAAATTTGAAATTCATTTATTGCTGAAGAGGATTACTATATAATTGAAAGCATTACTAAAGAATTTAAAATTTAATATTTTTGTTTTACCATTAAATTATTTAAATTGTTTGTATATTACGTATAATATTTTTTTATAACGGGTATTAAACTTTTGTATTTATTATATATAAAAATTAAAATGGATTAATTTAGCTAAGGATTCAATTGTTCTGATGCAATAGTTATATATAGTGGTTACATATAGGGCTAAGATAAAGAGAACTTGTTGTTTTTTTTTAATTATTTCAGCATTCTTTACCAATCCTAGTCTCATGGTTTCCATTTTTCATACAAAATTTACTGGAAAGATATCTAATTTCTCACAAAATGAATGTATCTATCATTTATTCATTTATTGAAATTATTATCAGCTTAACTCAGTAGCTTCACTAGAAAAATAATTACATATAGCTTCACAGCGTTCTGACTTTCTTTCTAATGGTGAAAATGATTGTAAACTGCTGGTCGTGGTTCTAGTTATATTATTTTTGTCATAAATAAAAATTTAAGATCAAGAGCCGTTTTATGAGAACTTGCAATTTTACATAAGATTTTTCAAATCAATTAATGTTCTTTGTAGTTGTCTAAGCATATTTCATTTAGTGTATGAATCAAATATTGTGGCAATTTCCCAATAAAAGGCAATATTATTAATAATGCTAGTTAGTCAGTGGGTGATATTTTACTCCGATTTTGTTGTTCAATCTAATGACTTCAAATTACTACCATCTAAGGTTTGAAGGCAATAAGCTATATAAATCTGTTATTAGTTTAGTAATTGTTATAGTTACAGCAAAAGAATGGTCTATAATTAAAAAGTAATCCATGATATCATTTATCTTAAGTATAGCTGGCATTAAGAATAATAATTAATTCATTTCCAAATCATGTTCCTGGATTTCCATGTAAAGAAGTTATATGTTATCTAAAAGAACCTATGTGTGACTTTATGTAAATTATCATGAGAATTTTTTTTCTACTGAATAAAAAATAGGACCATTTACTAGAAAATTCAGTAACATATTTTCTCCCCATAATAAAAAAACTCTAATTTGCTCCAAATGTTTATAGGAGACTATTTTGTTTTGTCGTTTAAGGGTTTATTGATAACTTTATGTCACATGACCATGATTATTGAGAGTGAAGAATTAGTTGGGTTAAAAACAGCAATTAAGTATAATCATCCAGAACCAACTATCAATGGGTTGAGTAAACAATAGATACTTGTGGTACTTTTATATATGAATCCTTGGATATCTCTACTTATTGACTTGCAAGATTTAGTGCAATGAGTAAGGAGTAAACTCCAAAGCTTAAGAGCCATGGTTAGTGGTATAGTTCTCTCATTTCTGATGTTCAAACATCTTAAGAACTCTCAAGCAATAAACTCTTTGATTTCTTTACTTTTTTTCGGATTGCACAGAAGATTAAGATTTGCACCAACAGTATAAACACTATCTTTATTTTTTTTCTATTATTCAAGCTAATAACTAAAAAATGAAAAATGGCCACAGTATAAACAATAACTGGTTAAATTCAGATTTGTATAATTATAGAAGCAACCTTTTTTGCCTTTAAAACAGTAATATATTTTTGGAGCCCAATTTATTAATTTGAATATTGTAATTATTTATCGAGTGCACAGGCAGTATGTAATTATAAAAAGAAACGTCTTTAAACTATTTTCACTAATGCTTTAAATGTTTACAATAGCCAAATGATTTAGTTGTTTTTTTTACTATAGAGGGAACTCTGAAACCTCAACACAAAATAGGTACTTTATAAAGATAAGAACAGCCATCCTATCTTTAACCTAAATTCACATTTATATAGTCCAATCTGAAACATCTTAATTTGGGGGCATGAAGAAGTTATTCCCTTCACATTTAAGTCCACTATTGCCCTTTTGTCAAATTAACATGTGAAATCTTGCAATTTACAATGTGTTAATGTTACGATCTTTTTAATGGAAATAAAGTCCCTATACATTTGTGTTGAGGTTTGAGAGTTCCCTCTATAGTCAAAAAACTACATCGTTCGGGTATTATAACTGTTTAAAGTTCATGTGAATAAGGTTAAAGCCTGTTCTTTTTATAATTCAAATATTGTAAAAGTACCAAAAGAATTGGCTGTTATTATCTTCTTAACACTAGCATAAATATTCATAGTTTAATCAATGTCACAACAGACAGCACTGAAATACAGAGATTACTACTCTAAAGCAGATATTGAATGTAATTAAAATATATTATATATGTTATTGGTGAATAGACATAAGTGACAATTTTGAAATGCAAATTAAACGTAAGCTAAAGAATTCACATAATGTTTTATTTTTGCATATAAAGTTTATATATATATTGTACTTTAATCTTATTAAAAGTTTACTTACGGTATTTGAGATCTATCTTTATTTATTATTTTCTTAATCTTTCATCCAACATCTATACTATTTCATTCCAAGTACAGTATTTAGATTTTTAATTTTTTAATATAATTATTTGTTTTAATAAATAATATTTCTAAATCTTATTTGTAATTTTATCCAATGGAATGCTGTTTGTTACAAATATGGACATTAATACATTGTACAGGCTTATACCTGCATTTATACATGTAATATATGCGGGATTCGAACTCAGACTTTCACATGGCCTACAACTCTCAGTGTCATCTTATATTGCTGACTCACCTGGTCACACACAATGAGAAAACAAAAGGCTAAAAAGAAAACTTAGTTGCAGGATTTTTTTAAATATTTCATTGCTATTGTGTCTTATTGCAGTTCTCCTGTGTATTTTTTTCATCATCATCATTATTACTTAAATGGAGTTCCGTGCAAACCACATTCAAGTTGACCACAAAATATTGTTTTACAAAGTTCCATTCATAAGAATTTTCATCTATAAAAGTGAGTGAAAATATAGTTTTAAATTAATATACACATTTTAAAATATAATTTTATCATATTTGATTGTTATACGTTATCAAAATAAACTTTGAATTACTTATTTTACTGAATGAAGTGCATTTCCTTTTGCTTTCATAATCATTAACAATGAAAATCTTTTCTTCACATATGTCATTAATGAATATATAGATCATCTTGCAAGAACACTGATGAAAATTAAATAAAGGACTGTTCATTAATCACGGTTTAATTTTATAATCAAAATGTTGTATAGTGTAATATTGTATCCTGTACCATGTACAATGAATAAACTCTATACTGGACATTTGTACCATGAAAGATACCATTTTTCTTTTGGATGACTTAGTCAATATCCTATGACATCATCAATCTTTCAAACTGGCTGCTATTTTGAAAATGGGCATTTAAAAAGAAAATTCAAATTATTTTTATAATCATTATAGTAAATTATCAATTGTAAATCAAAATGGTGGATAGAAGTTGATGATAATTGTTATGGTGAATCCTTACATAAAGCTTCAGTATTAAGTGGGGTACAGATGCATATATTCTAATTTATTTATTTAACAGCAAATATTGTTGTGCTGGTTTACAGTCAAACTTTTTATATAAATTCTGTCGCAAACATGGTAAATTATTGCAACAGATAATTCTGGATTGCTGTTACAGATCTTATAGAATGTTAATACTATTGATTCTAATATCTTAAACATTAAGTTTTATGTAATAAGAGTTCAAAAGAAGAAAAAAGTAATGCTGTTAAATTAGCCCTGATTTTTAAAAAAGGGCAATTGAGTCCAATCTAATTTCTTTCTAACATAAACAACAGAAAGTAAGATCAGTAAATTTTCTTAATAATTCCCAGAAATATATTAATATCAAGTTCCTACAAAGATTAAATATATGAAAAACTTCTGTTTGTAACATTTTCAATAAATTTCATCTCCGTTAAAATATGTTAAATTATATTCATTACATCTAGATCCTTTTACTAATATTTCCAAAAAGAATACAAAATAATGACCTTTTATTTTTAAACAAACATATAGATAACAGACAGATGGACAATAAAATAGATAGCTAGACAGGTAGACCTAAAGACATATAGGCAGATAAATTGATAGATTGATGAATAGGTGGATAATAAATAGATAAATATATAAATGGATGGATTAATAAATAAAGTGAGAGAGAAATCGATAAATTGATAGATAAATAAATAAAAAATTGAAAACTAGAGAAAGAAATAAACTTTAAGTAGCTTCCTTAAAAGTCTTCCCATCACTCTTTCATACATAAACAATGTTGAAAATTATATTATTTAATAAATTAATAAACTATTATATAGAAAACTATTTTGATTTTTTTTTTTTTTATTCTGCTTTAAGAATAGTTAGTTGTCAAGCGTTGGTAGCCTTGTGGTTAGCGTAGCTGCCTTCCAAGCAGCTGGCCTGGGTTCGCTTCCCAGTTAACGCTTTGATACATGGATAAAAAAATAGCTAGTTACCCAATTTTGAGCAATAATTGCAATGTTAGTTAGATTAATTATGGGTTAATAGCATGTAATAATTTCTACTATTCTTTTAATGTCGCCATCTACTGAAAAATATCCAAACACCTTCAGCATTTTTAAAATCATATTGCAAGCATATTACATGAATGTACTAACAATACATCATAAGTTACTGCATTACCTGTATATATATATTTGTAAAATGCTCCCTATATATATATATATATATATGTATATATATATTTGTAAAATGCTCCCTAAAGGTAAACCTGAACAACATACAAAGAAAATATAAAATATTACAAATTAAGATCGCCAAGGTTCCACCTATGCTAAAATAAATTATGTTGAAAGTGACATGCCAAGGTAAACTATCATTAATGATTATCAAGTATTAAACTAAAAATCTACTGCCTAATTTTCCCAGCTTGTCTGAAAGAAAATAACACACATATACATACACACACATTTTATACATGGGTTATAATAAAATAAATTAAAATAGAGAAACCGAAATAAACATAAAAAATATTATGTAAAAATTTCAGACTCTGAATTAGCTATCTTCAGAAATAAACATCATTTGATGCAAAAAAACATTTACTTCTGCTCAAATAATCAACAGATTTATTTTTCTATTTGTCTCAAATCAAAATCAATTTTTTAAAAATTCCTATCTAATGTGCTTGATTATATATATATTGTACAGGTCAAAACATGTTTATCCATCTAACATGAGCTGGAACTCACAAAATGTACTTCAAACCCAGTCAAGCCCGAGATTTAGGTCAGGGACCGGCCTGAATTCGAACCCACTCTCTAAGACCCAGATCAAACACATAATGAATAACATAATAGTGATGGCACATGAGAATTAATTTTAATCCGGACCACTAGCAAAGCGGAGAAAACAATGAGACATCTATTAACTATGACTAAACTAAAATATATATAAGCATAGCTGTACTTTTGGAAGTGGAGAAAAGAGAAATTCGAACTACTCAAATTAGTTAGACAATAAAAATATAGTTTAATATAATGACAAATTATTATACATTATGACTTAATAGTATACATTAGTGTGTGCATGAAGGAGCAAGCGGTAGATAATTACATAGTGTCATTCACGCTATTATTTCTCATATGCTCTTTTATTAGCTAAATAATATATACTATATATAAACACACATCTTTGGTGGGTCCAATAGTAAGATGACAATCAATTATTAGAAAGAATTTACATAAAATTGCTATTAACGCTTTGGGTTATGGTTCTGAAACATGGTGACTAACATTATTTCAGGGGGGCATTCTGAGATTCATTATATATATAAGAAAAACTATGTTCACGCCATTATGGTCGTGAAAATAAATAAAACACATTTGAAAATTACATTTGATTATATGACAAAATATTTAATGAAAATTCTCTTCATTAGTGCTGGTAAGAAGAATGCTTTATTTTCCCCTATGCAAATACTCCTAACTACAGTAATACATTACGATGGTGGGACTGTATAAGATTGAAATAAATTTAATTAATAAGACTAGTAGTAGTGTTACTCCACATTTTATATATATATATATATTTAAGCAGAGTGCAATTTTAATAATAGAGCATTAAAACTGGGTCATGAAGCAATAGAAAGAAGTTTGCGGTGCTGACATAATAGCCAAAAAATAACAGGGAAAATCATGCTTCTGGAGAAAAGATGAAGTGGATAGGCATGCTGTGGACATCAGCGACGTGCAGGCCCTTTTTTTACAAAGAAAGTGGACAGGCATAGCATGTGCCAGACTTAGGGAATCACCACCAGAGGCCCTTTTATACAAAATAAATGGTTCTGGGAAGGTCAACTATCCTCAGAACAAGGCATGATAAATAAATCTGTGGGTTTGAACTTGTTGCAACCCCAGATTAGAAGATTAGAAGCGCGTAATATATATAAAGATAGGCCAAATGTCAGTAATGCAGTAATGATAAATGTCACTAATGACATTGAATAAGTTTTATTGTTTTAAAATGAATGACCCTTATTTGAATGCCATAATTTAGACAAATAATACATTGTGCAGTTATAATATATATAGACACAAGATTTTACTTAATAACTAAAACAGTAAAATATTACAATTTACCCCCCTTCCCTTTCTGATATTTAAAATAATTCAATCCCACCCTCATGGTTTTTATAGCAACTGGAATATTTAAATACAATATTTGAAATTTTAAGAGTATGGAAAATAAAAGAAGACTGGCAGTTATAGAAAATAATTAATGGGTCACTCTTTCAGAATTTAAAAAAAAAATTTTTTTAAAGATTTCAAAGCGTTAATTAGCTTGAATGGTGGATTTACCCCAGATAGAATTACTTTATTCTATTCGGAGTTGAACAAATAATTTTATAATAAACCAACATAAAATGTTGATTCATAAAAAACAAACTGGCAAACATACATCATATAATATATTTTGAGGGAATGTTAAAAACCTTAATTAATGGAGATTTAATTGAAAGACAAAGGAATTTTAGAAATTAAGTTTGCCAGGTTGCTGGAAATTGGCATATTAATAATAAACAAGCAGATATATAAATAAAAAAATAAATATATATAAATAAATGACCGCACCAAAGTTAAGGAAAGTTAAGAGCATATGAGAGAGAATTAAATTTATAGAAATCACTTACAAGCAAATTACATATTAAAACAAAAACAAAGTTAAATAACACATTAGAAGATATCTTGATAGATGAGTTAGGCTAAATTTAGTTTGAGGTGATGGCTGGAAAAAGTCCAATTTAGTACAGCATGTGCACAGGAATTAAAAGGCAAGTTCTTCGGTGGCAGCAAGCTTCTATTAGCACACTAAAGTTCTTAGGTCAGGCTTTTACTTTACTGGTATGGCCATGGAAGATGGTGACCCAACAGGGCCGAGAAGGATGGTGGACTTACTACTATATCATTTTAAGTTGCATAGCAACATGTATCATGTCTTCAATACAGTTCTCTCAAATGTAGCTTATCTATCTGTTGGTGATTTAAAAACTGTCCATTTTATACTCTGCCCAGGTATTTCTGGAATGCTTTTAATTACTTAGTTCATTGTTTTTGAAAGATGCAATTGTTAAATAGCATTCAAAAATAAATTCAAATCTATTTCCAGATTAGAAATAGATTTAACAAAAATGTTTATAACAAAAGAAAATCTTTAATCTTAATCCCATTTTAAGTACAAACTTTAATTAAAAATACTTTTCCCAGATTAAAACAATAATGTTTCCAATCCTTTAATTATTTTTAGACAATTAATGGTTGCGTCTTGGATTTTATAAAATATACAGTTTAATAAGAAAAAAAACAAGCAATTTAAAAAGAAAAGTTAAAAATGACGTATAATAAAATATTTACAAAAAAAATCAATATTTTGTTAGTATTTTGCTCCTATATATATATATGAGCCACACCTATAATACGTTAATAAAAAAGAACTAATAATTAATAAAAAAGAATTAATAATAATTTTAAAAATGTTATTGAAACGTTAAAATTTTATAACTTAAGCGTGCCTCTCAAATATATATATAAAATATATATACACGACAAAAGGAGCGGGATGGGATATAGGATTTGAACACAGGTTAATAGATGAAACCATGAAGCTCAATCTTAGCTAAGATTGACTGCTTCAATATATATATATATATATTGTGACCTCCATGACATAGTTTACATACATAGCTTTTTGTAAAATATATATGCATTTTTATTGCCTTTTAAAATGTTATAAAAGTCATGTGTGTAAAATAAATTATTACTAAGTTTGAAAACTATTATTATTATTATTATTATTATTATTATTATTATTATTATTATTATTATTATTATTATTTATTATTATTATTATTATTATTATTATTATTATTATTATTATTATTATTATTATTATTATTATTATTATTATTATTATTATTATTATTTATTATTATTATTATTATTATTATTATTATTATTATTATTATTATTATTATTATTATTATTATTATTATTATTATTATTATTATTATTATTATTATTATTATTATTATTATTATTATTATTATTATTAAATAATAAGGTTATTTTTGTTTATTGAAATTATAAGTGAAAATAAAAATGACTATTGTAAAGTACCAAGTTGCAAAGAAAACCAGTTGCAAAACAAACAATGAAAAAAAAAATTCTCAGATAGTCTGCTTTTCAAATTAGGTGGGAAAATATCAATCAATTCTTTTTCTTTGAGCTATTTATAGAATGGAAGCTAGGAAAATTTTAATTCTTACCTATGGAGATATACAGGGGCAAAACTTCAGAGTGCTACATCCTAATATTTTCATTGATGTACCTTTTTACAAAGCTGCAAATATAAATGCCTTAATAATCAACAATGCTTAGTGTCAACCTTGGAATTGATTGCAGATGCTAAGGTATAGTACATTAATCGCACAACTGTCATTCCACTGTTTGTCAGAAGAATTAATCTACAATAAATGGATTAATATGTTCTGTAGATTTGATTCCTCAATCACAAAGAGCCACTCTTTAAAAAGAACATAATGGATATAAATGACTGATGAATGGCAAATATTAAATAATAAGTCTTATGGCCATATATCTCAATTTAAAATTATTCCTCTGGGAAAGAAATTTCAGCTCAGCAGAAAATAAAATAGGTAACTGAATAAAACTTGTATAATAAAAAGATTTTTTGTCATGCATGTTGTTTATACTAGTACATTGATATAAATATAAACTGCTATATTGTTTTTATTATATCTGTTAATTAAAATTATTGTTACAATTAATAATCTTGTTACTCTTATATTTTCTCAACTGAATAACAAGTAGACTATTTTACATTGCCTTAGAATACCTTAAATGTGGAGAGAATATTGTTCAGGAAACATAGCTGGATTTACATAAAGGCTTATTCTTGATGTTGAGCCAGTCTGGTCATTATCCATGACAATTATTAAAAGAAAATTGTAGTCACTCCATCATGTATGGTCACTTATTTGGTAATCATAGTCCCCTAGACTAAATTAATTTGGGAACACTTTTTTTTAGTTAATCAATTACCATTTGTTATCTGGTCAGTATAAACTATATATATATATATATATATATATATATATATTTATACTGACCATATATATATATATATATATTGTTATAGTTTATGATGTAATATAACTGAAAATAATCATATGGAAATAATCTTACTTAAAAAACAGCATTGAAAGGTATCACAAATATTAATACCCAAAGCATTATTTATCAGGAAACAAATTTAGAAACTATCAGATATCAAATATATTAACAAATTCATGCATCAAGAATACGTGAGAATGAACTTTAACTGTATTTCAAATAATCAACAATAATAATGTAATTTTGGCATTACTTTATTTTCCAAGGCTGAAAAATGAAGTCTAATTTTAATAATAACTTTCAATGTAACATATTGGAAAATTATTATTAAACCACATGGGATAATATCTGGTGGCTTGCAAAAAATTTTTTTTTAATTTATTAGCTAATAGATATTAATTTGGTTGCTAACTTTTGAGAGAGTGTGTAGTGCTGTACCTTATGCAAAATCATTATATAAATCCTAATAACTAAACAAGGTAAAACTCTCTCCATACAGTACTGCCACCCTGTGCCAATCAGATTAATCAATGGATGCCTTAATGAATGCCTTCTGGCATCCATTGATTAATCTGATTAGCACAGAGTGGCACTACTGTATGGAGAGAGTTTTGCCTTGTTTAATAACAATTATGTGCTAGTATGAGATAGTGATCATGTGATCCTAATAACTATTTGTAGTAATTAAATCAGGCAAAACTCACTATACATATTGCCACACACAGCAAGCTAGAGTAATCAATGGATGCCAGAAGACTTGTGCATAAAATCCCCATCTAGTGTCTACTCATCCAATATTCCCAGACTAGTTTCTGGCTTGTGACCATTGTCAGTGAGGAGCCTTGGATCTGAGAGCACTGCACCTAGATCTTAGGATCTAATGCAACCCTTCAGCAGACACCTTTTATCTATAAACTACAAAACTATGAGTCTTAAATTGAAAACAATATTTTCAATCCAATCTCATCAGCTTATATAGTCATATAGGTCTGAACTCAGTTCAGTACCTATATATTTTGGTGTCTTTGGTTCTTTAATACATATAGTGAGTAATACGTATAGTGAGTTTTGTCTGTTTTAATAACAGTTATAAGCAAGCATAAGAAGTGGTGATCATGTGATATTTGTAGTAATGTTACATCATAATTATTTATATTTGCAATTAATAAGAAATTTGGTTTTTCCCAAGATCTTTATAAATGAATCCTAATTCTTTTTGGAAAATAAAATGAAGACAAAATTACATTATTATTAATGAATATTTAAAATACAATTAATCTGGAAAACTACTGATATCTGATTTTGTTAGCAGTATTGATTCCTGACTGCTTGCAGAAGATATTTTGTTTAGTTGGCCAATAAATAATGATTTGAGCATTGTAATTATATATATAAATATATAACAAAGTAATTGAAATCTTAAACAATTGAAATCTTAAACTGGATTCCAAGAGATTGTAAAAGACCCAGAAAGAGAGCACATGTGAGATGGATTGATGAAATAAGAAAGGATGCAGGGGTGATATGGAGAAGAGATGCTAAAAATTGGAGAAGATGGATTGAACTTGGAGAGACCTTCATCCTGCAGTGGCTTGATAATGGTTGATGATGATGATGATGAACAAAGTACAGAGAGGGAGGAGAAGGAACTATTTCTATGTAATAATAATTCAGATAATTTACAAGTGGTGTTGCTAAGAAATCAATTACTGTTGGCAGATCTAAGACTATACTATCTTGCTCTACCACCAAATAATAGCTTTTTGTTTTGAGTTTAACTAGAAATAAATAAAATAATAATAATAAAAGTGTTCTTATTACATGGAAATAGTCCCACTGGCTACTTTATTCACATCATAATAAATCCAAGAAAATATTTAATCTAATACACACACGTATATAAAATGCATAAAAAAAACGTGAATATATATTTATATATATCCAACAATGGAAAAGAGAAAAAATGAAGTACCATTTTAAGAAAGCAGTAATAATATAAACAAAAAACTATTATATATAGACTAAAACAAAATATTGGAATTAATTTTACAATTTTCAATATAGCAATGCATAGCTGCTATTCTTAGTAGCAATTTACAATATGAATTTTTTTAAAAAAATAGTATCATTAATATTACATAACATTTTTATATGAATGGCCAACCTTCCAAAACTTGTGTACATTTACAAAATATTATTACTTCACTAATTTAAACTGACCTTAGTGACGCACCACTTTATATTTAATATCTGTTGACTTTATCTCCGACATTCGTTCCACTAATAATTAACCTGTCAATAAACCACTAAACATCACATGATCACTATTTCTTATGCTAGCACATTACTGTTATTAAAACAGGAAAAACTCTCCACTGAGTGGCATTACTGTATGGAGAGTTTTGCCTGTTTTAATAGCCTGTCAATATTTGGTGCCACATTAAATGCAAAATTAAAATGAGGTAAAACTATATTGAGGTATTTATATCAGATATTTTACAATGTATATATAGTAATAAAATTCATTTTTTCTTTAATATTTTTTTCCCCAGAACTAAGTGTAAACATAATGTAGTTCATAAATTTATTAATATATATTTCAATAATGGATAATTGATCATTTTAAAATTTACATATTTTTAATTTCTAAATTGTTCTAATCCTAGCATGTGTACATAAAAACAATAATAGTGTTGCATTGGTGGTCGAGAGGTCAGTGCGACTGCCTAGCACTTGCAGGCAGTTGCCCGGGTTGCGGGTTCGCGTCCCGGCCGATGCTATGACATTTAAAAAAAAATAGTAATAGTGATTTTCCCTTAATAGCAGTATAATCCTGGTGTCCACTGTCATGACAATGTGTATATGTGTGATATTAAAATTAAAAATATTTTGATTTTTTTTTAAATTTTAAGTGTAAATACTACTCAGTGTGGCAGTCATAATAGTTATAGTTTTTATTAACTTAATAGTATATTGAAAATTATAGACTTAGTTAGAATGTTTTGGCTTATTATATATTATTTTATCTGATGTTATATATATGAAATAGTGCTAACATTATTTACTTATGCATTCTATAAAAATATTTGGGTGTTTCAAACTGCAATATTGGAATTTAAAAAATCCATTAACTTTCACTAGACATCTGCTTCTATTAATCACTCCTGACTTCGTCGTTAGGTTTCGAAATCACTTGGGACTCCAATAAACATGGCCACACACAAAATTCATGTTTATATTTAATTAATTATACACACGTCTATATTTGAGATAATGATTAAATACAATGCTGAAAAGAAGTGTGTAATTAATGAAATCAATTCACAATTTTATTATCACTAAAGTTGGACTATAATTTCTTATGGCAAAATTCAAGTTTTTTTAACCTATTGCTTGCTTAAGTAATGAAGATATGTGTCAATAAACAGAGGTTTAAAATAAAATGTCCATTTTAGAATAATTATTGTAATAGCTAGGCAGTAATAAAGTTAAATATTAAAAAATACCTTTTCTGTGAATACGTTAACAACCAAGTATGACATTAGTTCAGAAAAGAAGGAAATTAGTAACAATTGAATAATTATTGTAATAGAATTGTAATAAAAATAATAAAGTAGTACTGCAGAAGTGCTTTCAACTAATTTATTAATCTTCTTCAGTTGAAAACCATTTAAGTTTAGCAGTAGTAAGTGATATCATGTTATATTCCAAGATTTATAATTTTAATATTTGTATATGGTCTATTAATTAAAGAAATCCTATTTCTATTTATAAGAATTCCATCTTTAATTTTACTTTTATTATAATTTTTTTATGAAGAATCTTAGTGTTTTCCAGATTGAAAGTGAAAGTAATGCAAACCCATATGTTTTTTGTGATCAAAGAAACCAGATGGCATGATTAAATTATTATAAAATAAAGCCATTATATATATATATATATATATATATATATCATTGTTTATTAAGTTATAAATAGATCATCAAATCATCACCAGAAAGAGGCTATTTACATTGTCAATCAAAAATACCAATTGTGCTTAAGATTGCAAGACAAATCTTTTTATTTTACAATGAGAAATTATGACATTATTAAAGTAATATAACATAAAATATTGACATATTTTTAAGAGATTATTGAAGTTGGGCATAATAATAAACAAATTTATTATATTTTATGTCAATTTAATATATATATATATATATATATATATATATATATGTAAATTTAATATATATATATATATATATATATATATATACTAATTTAAAAAAGCAGATTGTTAATGATAAAGAATGGACACATATTCCATATCAAGGTAATTTTTTAAAAAATATATTTAGAGATTTATATAATATTTCATTTTGGATTCCATATAATACTAATAAATTAGTAAATAATTAAAAAATATGAAAACAAAAAAGTAATATTATATATCAAATTTTATGTCAATGTGAGGTTTGTACATAGGTGAATCAAAGTGTAGTCTTGAGAAAAGATTAAAACAGTAATAACTTATATAAACACATAAAAAATAAGACAAGGAATGATTTAATAATGCATCTGTTTTCTGCAATTACATACAAAAAAACTTGAGTTTACTTTTTATTTTGATCTGGAAAATACTAAAATTCTTCATGAACAGATAAATCATAATAAAAGAAAAACTAAAGAAGCAATTTTGATAGATAGAGTACAATATCTTTATTTAATAGACAATATGAAAACATTCATATTAATGATTCTTGGGATATAATATGATGTTTACTTTTGCTAAATTTAAATGTAAATGGTTTTCAGTTAAAGAAGATTAAAAAGTTAACTGAAAATATTTCTGTAATTTATTATAGTTATTTTTAAATATATGATTACCATTATAATTTATTTTTATTACTATATATTGAGCCAATAATTTTGATCAGCTCATGTTATATTCTCTGTGTATGTAAATATACGTATATATATATATATATATTAGGTATAAAATAAATAAATGCTCTGTGTATAGAAGGTGTTTTTTGGGTATTATTTATTCATTTTTTGTAGTAGGCTTTTGGTATTATTTATTAGTTTTTTATTGGGATTTTTTTAAAAAAAAAAACAGAAGGAAAATAAAAAGACAAAATGGTAGACTAGTTATTTTTTCATTGGATTGAGAGATTACATTGAAAGTAATATTTAAAAAAAATTTTTTTTTGTTTTTGGAAACAATTTCGTAATTAAATTTTCTAATCTGAAGGGAGGAAAGAGAGAAAAGAATTGTAATTAATTCTATTGTCATCACTTCTAGTTGAAAGGTGTTAAAAACAAAGTAAAATTAAAGAAATGCAATCACTGGCTGGGAACGTGATCAAATAAAAGGACAATGGAGAAAAAAGACTGTATATAGAAAGAAAAACCTATTGTATAATTAGTAGCTTATTAGTTTTCTTTTAATAAAAAGAAAAGAACTATTATATAGAGAAAAATGGAAATAAAAATGATTGAAGGCTAAATGAAATAGAATCCGTCCCCAGCCGGGACACTGTTCCATTTCTAGATTTTCATCAAACCAGGAAACCATCTCATGGAACACCAAACCGCATAGGAGAAAGCAAGCTAGCCAGGGAACAAACTTCGCTGCTGAGAATCAACTCCCAAGAGATAAGGAGAAATGCGTATGGACATATACTGATCAATCAGGGTAACAGAAACTTTATTTATTGATTGAACTATAGATTGGTGAACTTAAAACATATCTTTTGGGATTATATTTAATCAGCCTTGAACTATACGTTGCAATAATAGAAGAGGGTTTTGTTATATATGTTAATAATGTTTATGTCTACATTACCTAATTAGTTTATTTAAAATACATAATTTATTTATATTTGTATTTTTTAATTTTTTCTTTATGGAGGGTTTTAACTAAATTTTGACGAAATTTTCAAGACTATTGGGAGAGGTTAAAAATAATAATAATCCCATGAATGAATCCCAGAAATTGTTATCGAAATAGAATGTAAAAATGATTTAGAATTCAAAAATGAGAAGTATTAAGGGTTGAGTAAATATCGAAAGAGAGGGTAGGGGTTTTGTGTAATAACTGGCTCCTAATAGTAAGCTGCTTATCTCTATACCAGTCAAGATTTAGATCAGTTTGAGACATTTATTTAAGTAAAAGCGCATGTTCCTTCGAGAACGAAATACATATATTACTCTTCACCTTTGTTTTTTTTTTAATTTTATAAAAAAAAAAGAGAATGATTATGTTAGTTATGTTAAGAGTATAGAAAGGAGGAAGGTAGAGGAGAAATTATTAGTGATTTGTTTTACCAATGGTCTTGAATAAAAGAAAAGTAAATTATAATAAAGCGTATTATTAATTGAAACTTATGAAAGTGTACTTGTTTGTTCCTTTAGCATTTGTATGCTATAATAAAACCTATTATCATATCGTATCCGTACGTATTAAAAATTGAATTTGGGAGTTTAGCTGCATCTATCATACGTATACAAATTAACTGTCGCGAATATAAGATTCTCCTAATTTCGTGGCTCTAGGTTCTTTTCCTAGTGGTACCCTCGTATGATAACTATTCCAGCTTTAATTAAAAATTTTAATTCTCAGTGTACGATCTTTTAGATACAAAAGTAGTGGCACAATATATATTCAAATAACCCTTCCAAACATTACACTTTAACAATGCTCTCTTTGGATAAGTATAAAGTCTGAGCTTCAAACAGCCAACTCATAATATTTGGGAGGGTGATTTGAATATTTTCTATTTAATTTTCAGCTAGCAATATGTAGTGAAATGTTTTCATATATATATATGTAAAATAATAAAAAATGGATATCTATTCCATTTATTTCAAATCCACAAGTAAAATTTTTTAAGGATTTATATAAGAATGTATTTAATGTTTCATTCTACGTTCCAAACAATATTAATAAATTAGTTAATAATTTTAAGGATGTCATACCTGTCAAGCAAAAAAGTAATGTCATATATCAAATTTTTTGTGATTGTATGCTATCATATATAGGTGAATCGAGGTGCAGCATTGAGAAAAGATTGAGGGAACACGAATTGTTATATAAGCATGTAAAAAATAAAAATAATGGTGATTTAATATCTTCTTCAGTTTTCTTCGATCATGAAAAAACATGTAAATATAAATTTAAATTTGAAAATGTTAAAATTCTTCACAAAGAGAGAAACCATAGTAAAAGAAAAATTAAAGAGGCAATTTTTATAAACAGGAATAAAACGCATTTAATAAATCGACAAGTTTCTAACATTAAAATACGAGATTCGTGGAATTTGAATTGATGACGTTTGCTTCCACTTTTAGTTTTTGAATTTAATGGCAGTTGAGGCAGGTTAGAAAGTAAACGAAAGTACTTCTGCGGATTTAAAGATTGTTTGTAATTGTTTGTAAACCGTTAAAAATATTATTTCAATTATAATTATATATATATATTGTGTGTTTTTTTTTTGCACTTGAAAAGTCTGCCTTAGCAATGAAACTGATTTCAGTTTTTAATTTTTTGGCTAGTTTTGTTTAATTCTAAATTTAATCGAATTTATTAATTTTTATGGACTAGTTTAGTGTTTGGGTTTTAATATTTCATATATTTAAGGTCCAATATAATTGAAATAAACACCAGATTGTGAATATTATACATGCAAGAGTTTACTATGCTATTTCTTCAGAGATTTTTTCAAATAATCTGCTGTCAATAGAGTGATGATGTCAATCATAAATAAAAACTAAAGAAGTTAAATTCATAATAGCTTTGGATGATATTCAGCAAGCCTTATGTTGGACATTATATTAAATAGTAATCAAAATAAATAACAATGGTATAAAATATCAACATCTCTTGGCACTTGTGTTCCTACAAGCATAAATAAATAATAAGCATAGAATCGGCAATATACAAATATCCACACTCATAATATCAGATCTTAGACAAATCATTATTAAGCCAATACTAATCTTGAGGTATGATATTATAACAGCACAACCATTAATATTTCTTACTTCATGCACATATATAAGTGCTAAAGCAACAGTAAACTAAAAATATATCAAAAATGATAGAATCATTTTATCAAAACTGATTATCACCAATGCTCTATGCCAGTGAGTCAACCTGTTCCCTACCGCCCATTAGTGGATGTTCCAGCCTTCACGGTGGGCAGTAGGGATTTTGTCAGACACTGAAACACTTTCTTTTTTAAAAAATTTCATAGAGATTTATATGCTTTAGCTTACTGTAACTCTGCTTTATAAATTTTATAAAGTAAAGTTACTTCCCTACTTTATAAATCACCATTACTGTGGAACCAGTGGGCGGTTAGAAAATTCTACTACTATAAGAGATACAAAAGTGGGCAGTAGATATAAAAAGGTTGACTACCCCTGCTCTATGCCATCTAATATTATGAGCATACTAACCATAAATAAACTAATAATCATAATCATAAAACATATAACAACGTATGTGAACTGTAAAGGTTATTCTTTGAAATCCTAAATCATTCTAAAAAATATGAAGATATCCACACACACATACCCCAAATTATAATATGCCCAAGCTAATTGTTGGATAGCAGTCAATGTGAACAAGAAAACAGATAGTCATAAAATTTAATTTATGCTAGTATTAAATAATTTCAATGCAATAACTCAAAATAATGATGAATGAACAACAACAACAATAATAATAATATAAAAATGAAATTAAAGAGCTGAAAAGTATTTCAATAATATAAACATATCATTTATGATTTATTGTTAGATATTAAATAAATACTTCCATAGTTAATAACAGCTCAACAAATACTTCATTGTCTAAATTATAGTTTAGTATGGATAAATTTTAAATGATTATATAAATGCACAGATAATTATCTGATTGTGCAAAATATTTTAATATTTAAGTATTACATTCCTTGACTTATAAGCCAATATTAATCACTTTTAATATATAAATAGTATATGGACATAGGCATGATATATATATATATATTATAACGTTTCCATTTCGCTAGGCCTCTTACACGCTAATATAAACTGCACGTGAGTTGATCAAGCTATGTCAAAAAAGAAGAAAGTTATATTTCTTTTCCCAAAAAACACAGCTATATTTCCTGATCAAACTTTGCCTATTGATGGTTGAGAATTATGCTATTGATGAGATCAGCTTTTAATTTATTTGATAGGCGCCAGGTCTTTTTATTCTAAAGAGACCGCTGATCTCTGTCGCCAGCATGTCTCGCAAATAAAAAAAAAAAAATATTTTTAAAATTATTGGTCTTAGATTTTAAGAATCGGTAATTTTACAGTAAACTAGAATTATCTTTTTTTGAGATTATTATTGCTGGGCTTATTCAAACATATTGGCAAGGTAAATTACTTTTAAATCTTATTAAACTAATAATAACTTTAATACTAAAAAGAATAATAACCATTATTAATAACGCACAATGAAAAGGTTGATAAAAGTATAATCTCTTTTATTCTAACAAACGAAAATATTTATAAGTTAAATTACGAATTAACTAAACTGGAAAGTACACACATGCTAATCCAGATAATGAATCGATTAACAAAAACAGTTAGATTAAATAATGAACGCAATTTAATAATGTTCCAAGATCTTGTATAAAATTCTTTATAAGAAAGTCCCTTGAATGTGAAAGTAAAGTCTATATCAGGATGGTAGTCTAAGCTTAGATAAATAATTGTTTGCAAACTTTTAAGTCACTATCAGGAAAATGTATTCTTAACTTACCGGTAAGTTCATGTAGGTTTATGGGATCCCAGATCATGAGAATTTCCATTGGTCTCTCCTGCCGGCGTCTTCCATTATTGTTCCGTTCTATAGCTGGAGAAAAGGCACGGTTGTAGTGACCCTTTTATTGCAAAAAGCGGTCTTCACAAGTCCCGTTTCCATGCTTGCGTGACAGCTTGGTACAGCAAGGGGCATACCTGTGTAGAAGTATATTTCTTGCCACAGGTTATGCTCGTGGAAACCTCCAACTTTCAGAGACGTAACTAGAAGTTAAAGAGAAGACCCAGATTGAAGTTGTCATCTCCTTTTTATATCGCGCTCCATTTTTGGAACTTCTGCGCACTCTTTTGTCTTTTTATCAGCTTATAAGATAATAATCTTATACACTCTCTCTTAAATTTAAGTTACAAAATTCTCCTTTTTTTTAGCATTATTCTTCCATCTTTAATTAGCTAAAATATTTTTCTTTTAGCTTATACTTTTGGAATTCTTTTAATTTATCTGGATTAGTAATCTGTATGTCATTTATTCTTTCCAATTAGATAAAAAAAAATAAGAATGACAATTTTAACCTTCATTGCACGTTTTAACAAAAATTATACTAATCAAAAAAAAATCTAAATTTACTTTTTTAGCTTTTACCAAATGCCAATATATTTGTAACGTATATAAATAAACGTTACAATATATATATATATCATACAAATATGCATACTCATGCGTGTCATATAAAAATATTTTAATAATAAATATTAATTTGATTTAAAATACATAAAGCTACATTATTCTCTTTTACAGTAATGGTATATGAATTTTGAATAGGAATTTACTTTCATACTAAATTATTTTAATTACTAATTTTATAACATAAACCTTTAAAAGAATGTATATCATATATCCTTTTTTAAAAAGAACCTACCACAGGTATATAACATTTATTATATATATATATATATATTATCAACCATTATCAATCCACTGGAGGATGAAGGTCTCTCCAAGTTCAAACCATTTTCTCCAATCTTTAGCTTCTCTTCTCCACATCACCCCTGCACACTTTCTTATTTTGTCCATCCATCTCACATGTGGTCGCTTCCTGGGTCTTTTACAATCTCTTGGAATCCAGTTTAATATTTCAATTGTCCATCTATTATCATCTCTTCTAGAAATATGTCCAGTCCAACTCCACTTCAGTCTTTTAATTTTTTTAATGATATCAATAACACCTGTTTGTTCTCTTACCCATATATTGCATTTTCGATCTCTTCTTGTTACTCATATTCTGTTAAATCAATGAGAATAAAAATACTTAACTTTCAATTATCATTCTCAGCTTTTGTTTTTTAAAATAGAAATCTTTTTATATGTAAATATAATTTTTTTTTTCAAAATAATTTCTATTTAGTACCTGTTAAACTAATTTGTTTTAAATTATTTATAAGACTTTTATTAAAAACATGTAAAAATATCTCTTTCATGCAAATAAGAAGCAGATTTTTTTGCATTTTCTTTAACACTCACATTTTAATCTTTTAAAATAATAACTTATTGCAACGTTTTATGGCTCAAATTATATACCAGATGGTGATGATAACCAAACTGATAATCATATTTCCTCTCCATTTTACAGAAATGTTTTATTTTTAAATATAAACGAATATATTCTTCTGTGTATCATTACCATAGAATTATGGTAGCAGGAAATACAACTCTCTAGAAGTGATGATACTCAACAGACTTTTTATAAATTGATACATTTTACTAGATAATAAAAGTAATTTATTGAGATTTTTTAAAATAAACATCAAACAAAAAAGATTTCCTTCATTTTGCAAATTGAATCTGCTCCACCTGAAATTTAATGATATAATAGCAATTTAGTTCTGATTAAAATCTAATTTTTAAAATACATATGAAAATATTGTGAATTTTTTAAACTTATTTAATTTTTAATCCAAAGTATCTACCAAATAAGGTCAAATTTATTATATTCTGATAAATAATAATGGTTTAATATTAAAATGAAAGATGAAAAAAATCTGTCAGAATGTTTGCATAGTGCAAGAGAGTTAATATTCAGGAGCAAATCTATCTCCACACATGAGCTATTTTAATACAATTGACACACACTCATATATAAGCAAAAATTTAAAAAGAACAAATGAATTCACTTGTCCTTCAATTATATATATATATATATATATATATATATATATATATATATATATATATATATATATATATATATATATATATATATATATATAAACCTAACCTTTGTTTACCACACATTATTCAGGGTTTGAATTTATTATATGTCTGTTTTTAAATGATATTCAAATTGTGCAAAAGTAATTCAAATATTACAAGAGGAAAAATTTATCTCATTATTAATCACCTGCAATTAATGTAAAATAATTATGGGAGTACAATTTAAAAATTATTTTAAAAATCAGACATACAATAGACTCAAGCCCTGGATAATACACAGTAAGCAATGATTGGCTTATATATATATATAAGCTTAATGGACAAGTGAATTTACTTGTTCTTTTAAATTTTTTCTTGTGAGTGTGTATCAGTTATGTTAATCGATTGCAATACATAAATACACCTAGACTGTGGATTTAACTTCTATATAATACAGTGATCCCACTTACTAATTAATTTACATCTATATTAACTGCTAAAAATATTAAATTTATATATATATATATATATATATATATATATATATATATATATATATATATATATATATATATATATATATATATATATACCATAATGTTATGAATAAAGGATATAATTGGGGTGGTGTAAATCAACATTATCAAAGCATCATGGATTTTATTAAGCATAGAAAATGAACAAAAAGTTGGCATTTGAAATAAATAATAAGCAAAATATAAGAGATAAAAATAACAACACTAGCAAGAACCATCAGGAGTCAACAGCTAAACTTTAAGTGTGATTTCAGATTAATTATTGTCAAGCCAATGCCAAATTTGGGCCATAAGATTATAAAAGCAATTTCCAAAATTTGAAATATATGTATATGCAAAAGCACTGAAAATAACTATAAAAATAATTCTACATCAAACTTGCTATAAACATTATATAAATGCTAAACCATCATCGATACTTTTGGCCACCTAGTTCTTTGAGTGTACTGACCATTGGAAAAACAGCAATCACCCTTAAATATATATACTGTGTTGATTTCAAGGGTGACTTTTATGACTTTCTTATTTTCAAAATACATATGCCCACATAACCATTATGTCCAAGCTAGCTTTATGATCACTCGGATCCTGATGACTGTGGCTGTTAATAAGAGATAACATATATATATATATATGAGAGAGTCAATTGAAATATTAAAGAGACCTACTGGTTTAAATAGAACTGATGAAGCACAACGTATTCCAGTTATGTAGAAACCTTTTTTTTTATCCAATATTAATTTAAAATTAACAGGTAAAAATACTGAGGAAAATAAACATTTTGATAAGCCTCATATTGTGAATGCTGAACTGGAATCTCATTTCTCATTTCGCACACAGTCACGTTATTTGTTAAGATCTAACGGTTTTTCTTTCAAAAGTTAACCTTGAAAATGGCGGTTGCTATTCCGTCGAAATATCTGTGCTCAATGGAAAATAAGACACGGTATATCCCAAAAAGTTATAATTTATCTACATCATATAACCGTGAAAACATTAAGTATAACATATATATATATAATTTCAGTGGAATAAGTTAAAGTAATGGTTTATAAATTTATTGATTAAAAATAATAAAAAGAAAAGATCTACAATATAAATTCTTTTAATTTTAACTGTTTATAAACATCTGAAAATATTTCCGTAGATTGAAAAATGAATTATAGCTATAACATTATTTACAGTTTTTCGAACTCAGACTTCCACACAACCATCAATTCTCTATGCCATCTCATATTGCCGACCCACCTGATCATACACATGTTGAAAAGATAAATAATCACCAAACATAGTGCCTTAAAGGTCTGCCCATATCTCGCATGGGTATGTAAAGGGATTATTCTCCAGTACAACATGCGGGGTCAGAATAACTAAATGCTCAACATGGGTAGGATGACAACCTTGGTACTAACGTGGGCTTTGAACGTTCCTTCATCAGATTTTCAATGAAATGGATGGCTGAAGAGTTGTGAGTTGGAATAGTTTGAAGCCTGTCCATTAAAGTATGAAGATTGGCTATCTTAGTATAAAGTCGAGCACTGATTGTATATATGTGGGAGGATAGTAATCTGGACCAATTAATGATTGCTGGTTTAGCATGAAATACATATATTGGTGATTATTTATCTTTCCAACATGTGTATGATCAGGTGGGTCAGAATTTGAGATGGCATGGAGAGTTGAGGGTTGTGTGAAAGTCTGAGTTCGAATCCCTTATATTACATTATATATGTGCAAGTGTGTGTAAGCTTGTACAGTGTATTAATTTACAATCATATAAGTTATAATAGGTACTAAATAAACTCGTATGCGTTGCACACATGTCTAATAATACAAAATATTTCAATCTTTAATAAACTGATAAACAGTATTCTATTTTAACAAAATACAGATAATTAACTCTAAATACATATCTAATATATGAGACACAATCCTAGTTCTAATATTAAAATAATATTTCAATCATTAATAAGCTACGCGCACACACACACATGATCTTATTCTAATATAAAATTAAAATACTTCAATTACTAATTTTAATTATTTCTACCATACAAATCAAGTTCTTACCACTCTTAATTGTAAACTAAAAATTTAAAAAAAAAATGAAGAAACAATACTTAATATTTTTGAAATACAGCGTACTTTTTTTTTTCAAACCATTTTTAAATTGTAAACAAACTCTTTTAGAATAAAAATATATTATACGATCTTCTTTGAAAGTCCGTTTGAAAGAATTTATTTTTAATTTTGATCCTCTAACTTTAAAAAAAATTATCACATTTATTTCCATCAGTTAATTATTTTAATTTTAGTCAAAAACTGTTTATTCTTAAATCAGTATAGCCATGTTTTTGTTTTCTTTTTTTTTCCATGTGTTAAAGCATCTGCCGGGAAGCGAACCCGCAAACCCGGGACAACTGCTTTTAAGGCAGCTGTACTGACCACTCGACCATGAACGCTTGACAAGTATAGTCATGTTTAATACTTATATTTTGGGCAATAAGAAGGAATAGATTTTTGTTAATTGTAAAGTTAATGTTTGAAATGATATTTCATTACCAATATATATATATATTGAAGCAGTCAATCTTAGTTTAAGATTGTGCTTCATGTTTCCATCTACTAACCCATGTTCAAACCCCTATATCCCATCCTGCTCCTTTTGTCAGTATATATATTTCATGTATATATTTGAGATGCCAGCTAAATTTGTAATTTAACTTTCAATATTTATTATTATTGATTCTTTTTATTAATTATTAGTTCTTCTTATTAAAATTATAATTGCAGCTCAAATATATACATAGGAGCAAAACTTACTAACAAAATATTGATGTTTTTGTAAATATTTTATTATATGTCATTTTTGGCTTTTTCTTTTCAAATTGCTTGTTTTTCTATAAATTATACATTTTTTTTTTAATATAAAATACAATATGGAAGATGCAGGTGTTGTTTAATTGTCTAAAAATAATTAGGGGTTGGAAGCACTGTTATTTTAAGCTGGGAAAGGTATTTTTTAATTAAAATTTTACTTAAGATAAATGGGATTAATTAGATTAAAGATTTACTTGTGTTAAAAACATGTTGTTAAATCTATTTCTAATCTAGAAATAGATTTGAATTTATTTTTGGCGTTATCTAACAATTGCATCTTCAAAAACAACTGATAAGAGAAAAAGTATAAAATGACTAAATTTTGAATCAATTAGTGAGTTGAGTTATTAGTAATTAGTTACTATTGATTGAGAGATTGTTAACATTGCTGTAAAACTAAAAGAAATGATGTAGCAGTAGATCCACCACTCTGCTCGGCCCTTTGGGTCATCACCCGCCGTGACCGTCATTGTCTGCTGTCCTGAAATGAAGAAATTAAGAACTTTAATGTTAATAGAAGCTTGCAGAACTTTCATTTTCAACTACCGTGCACGGACAATATTTTAATCGGACTCTTAAAATTGAAAGGTAAATTCCAAGCCGCTACCTAATAGTCAATTTAGTCTAAATAATCTCTCAAGATCTTTTTTTTTATGTATTCTTTAACTTTGTTTTTTTTTATATATATATCTAAATAACATGTAATTTGCTCTTAAATAATTTATTTAAATTTAATTCTCTCTTATATGCTCTTTAATTTTGGTAGGGTCATTTATTTATATTATTGATTATTTGATTTATATATCTGCTTGCTTATTAATATGTCAATCTAAAACAATCTGACGAATTGAATTTTCTAAAAAATCTTTTCTGTCTTTAAGTAAACTTTCATGAATCAAGTTTATTAACGTCCCCTTAAATATATATATAATGCATTGTAAATTAATACATTCGCCAGATTGTTTTATTTATCAACATTTTAGGTTCGTTTTTAATATAAAAATTGATTTGTTTAACTCTGAAAATCCAGAACTTAAACTAATTAACGCTTTGAAATCTTATAAAATATTATTTATTTAATTCTAAAATAAGGCGACTTAATTGTATACTATGTTATACGTATGTGGAATTTTATTAAATAAGTGTAATGAAAGGGGGGGGAGGGGATTTAGAACTTTCGTTGGTATTTAAAAATACTTTTTTTAACAATATCTTTAAACTATGTTTAATAAATAAGATCATACCATTATCTTTGATGTTATCATTATAGGTTATATGCTTAATTGTAGTTATTTGACTAGTTATTAGTCCACCCCAAAGCGTTGTTAGCATAGGACACACTCATGTTATTAAGCTTTATCTAAAGACGTGCGTCGGAATACCCGAGCCGTCTCCTCTTCGTTTCAGGTCGCAAACAGGGCGATGAATGTCCCTGGACCATATATATGCTCACGTAGCAATGCATGGGAAAAGTCCGGCAAAGTTCGGCCCATTGCAATCCCTTTGTCAACCGATTCCACAAAATGTGGGGTGGCAAGTCGGCTAGACTGTTCTATAATATGATAAAGCACCTCAAAGTATTGGATTCCGCAAATATTCGGTCATTATGCTAACACCGCGTCACTTCATATTAATCCCTCTTTTCAAAAAGCTCAAGCCTATAAATATCTGTAGCTAATGTTATGTTCTAATTAAACGTATCTCATAAATTTAAATAACTTTTGATGTGTCAAAGCGTTAATAGCAATATTATGTAATTCCTTTTATTAACTGATTGGCATCTTAATGTTGGACCCACCAAAGATGCGTGTTTATTTGTAATATATTATTTAGCTAATAAAGAGCATATGAGAACTAACAGCATGAATGACACTATGTAATCGCTTGCTCATTCACGCACACACTAATGTACTTAATTTATAAATGTATATAACTAAATTTTCATTATATTAAACTATCTTTTATTGTTTAACTTATTTGAGTAGTTCGAATTCCTTTTCCTCCACTTCTTCCACATATATTACAGCCATACTTATGTATATTTTAATATAATCATAATTAATAGATGTCTCATTGTCTTCTCAGCTTTGCTAGTCGGCCGAATTAAGATTAATTCTCATGAGCCATAACTATTATGTTATTCATTAGGTGTTCGATTTGGGACTTAGAGAGTGGGTTCGAATCCAGGCTGGTTCCTGACCTAAATCTTGGGCTTGACTGGGTTTGAAGTACATTTTGTGAGTTCCAGCTCATGTTAGATGGATAAACATATTTTGACCGGCACAATATATATATATTACTCAGCGGCCAATAATTTTCCATCTGTGCTTCAAGCATGCAATGATGTAGCAGATCTCATGTATGGATAGCATATATACAACAGACTAAAAGTTAATTACATTTAGCGTCCATGTATATATGAAGTAGCTCATAAATATCATACTACAGTCTCAAGACTAATAATACAGCTTATTATCATGTCAGGATAGTGTATATTTATAAGAAACATTATCCATTAAGATTTTGTAATTTGATACACTGTTGCCAGGCCGGCGATCTACTTCTTATGTATTAGGTTACAAAACCACAGAAAAGACATCTCTTACTTTTCTAGAAATTCAAACTTTACTAACATGAAGATTGGCAACTGTCCTTTGATGTTGGCATTATAGACAGTCTACAATTACATTCTCTCTAATTCTATATTTTTTCTAAACATATTCTGTTACTCTGAACTCACTATTTACAGTATACAGTTGAATTTAAAGCAAGACAATTACAATTATTTGTTTTTTATCTTGATCAGTAAAAACAATATAATAATGTAATTACCATTGTTTCATTTTTTTTTTATATCAGACTTATAAAATATGAATTTTTTTCTACAATACAGGCTTTTTCATACCTGCCCTTCAATCAGAATGACTTGTGGCCAACATGGGTAGGATGAGAAGGTTGGCACTAAGTTGGGCTTTGAGCATTCCATCATCAGATTTTCAATGAAATGGATGGCTGAAGAGTTGTGGGGTGGAGGTTTGAAGCCAGTATGAAGATTAGCTATATTAATATAAGCTGAGCTTTGATTGTATATATGTGTGGAGATGATAATCTGGACCAACTAACAAGTGCTGGTTTAGCACAAAATACACCTATTGGTGATTGTTTATCTTTTTGACATCAAGTGTATAAGCAGTATGAGATAGCATAGATGGTTGAGAGTCATGTTAAAGTCTGAGTTTAAACCCCTATAATCAGTCTTTTAAGTAAAAACAGATTAACAGATTAACTCTATAATAAATATGTATTATGAATCAAAGAAACATTTTTAGTCCACTAAAATACTTTACATTTTTGTCAAAATCAGAAAAAATTGAATAAAATATTTGTATTAAAATAAAAATCTTTTTTTATATTTGATTTTAAATGACTTACAATACTTTAAATTGTCAGACATTATTATTTAATCAATCCCAACTATATATTTTATATAAATAATTACAAATATATAATATAGACAATATACCAATAGTTTAAATAAGCTCTTAATTCATAAGTGTGGTAAGAGAAAATATTTAAAATCTCTACCCAGAATATTCCTATCTCCAGACCAATTGGTTTCGAGCTTTTTGGCTCACCTCAGTGAGAAGCTGATAGAGATTTTAAATATTTTCTCTTACCGCACTTATGAATTAAGAGCTTGTTTGAGCTATTGATACACTCTCTATATTATATATTTGTAAATATAAGCTTATAAAAGCAATGTCACACTATATGACTTGCTTTATTGATTTCTATAAATATTTACAGTAAATTTTGTCTGTATTAGTTTCTGTTTTTCTTTCAAGTTTTAAACATATTTGCACACAGTATTATTTTGTATGCCATGAAACCAATCCATTTCAATATGTATATATTCTACTAAGGATATATACATCTATTAATACATAAATCGGTTCAACTAATACATTCAGATAAATAAAAAGGGAAATTTTTAATATAGTTATTTAAATTTAAAGTGTTATAGTTTGCTAACTATCAACAAATATTATCATGTTCAAAGTATATTAACCTCTTGGTGTAAAGATTAAATTATATACTTTATAATGGAGTTTTTAGTTTAGATATATATACACACACACACACACAATAAATTGATTTCAGATTTGTGACCATTTTTCCATGCCTGTAATAAATCAATCAACCAAGCTGACCATCAGATTAACCAGAAATATAAAACATTTACATCCATACAGAAATGACAGATTTTTTCTATTTATATGGCTCAATTATAACTAATTTCATGTCTAATCCATTAAATCTGTAATATTCTTATTTTCTAATAGAAGGGTAATTTATGTTTACATTATAACAACTCCCTTCAAGAAAAACTGTGACACTGAAAGAATCATATATGTAGCAAAAGTTATTGATAAATATTTGTAAGTAATTAAATATGGTCGTGATTTTTTTTTGTTCCATCAGTGCAATCTTCAATTCTATTTCAGCAATTCATCACCAGTAACAGTCATTGCAAAGAAATATGACTATTCCAGTTAAAAGAGAAGAAGATAAAAAACAAGGCAACACATGTATCTACATTCTAGGTGAATTTTGTGATAATTACTAAAGATAATCTGTGAACTACAAATACATCACATATAAACTAAGTTCGTCCATTTTTCTGTTTATTAATATTTTGTGATGCGGCCCTTTTACTTCTTCTGAAGAAAACTTTTTTAAAAAAATACTTCAAAACCATGTCTAATTGTAACTCTGTGATATATATTCAATTCTTCACCATCTTTTTTTAATGAAAACAAATAACCTTGCTTTTCGTTAGAATGACTATGAGATAATCTCTATAACACATCTCTTCCATAAAAACCATATTCAAGTATCCATAAAACTCTGGTTTAGAAAGTCTTGAATGGTGCATTTATGTCTCATGTCCAATCAATGAAAATATGATTTTATATTACTGAACTCTATAATATCTTTTCAGCAAGTTGAAGAATATATTGATAAGTTTTAAAACATTGGCATTGCATTTTTAAAAAATTAAGTAGTATTCTTAAATGACTTCTCTAAAGACTTTTATGTTGTTTGATATGGTGTATCTTTATTTATGGATTCTTTACACTTACACAAGCTGTTAATATAGAGGCAAAATTCTCTGTACAGTAGTGCCACTAAGTGCAACCAGAGTAATCAATGGATGTAAAAAGGTTTGTGCATAAAATCCTTACTTAGTGCCTATGCACCCAATATCCCTGGCTAGTTTCTAGCTTGTGGCTTTCATCAGTGAGAAGTGTTGGATATTAGAGCATTGCATTGAATTCTAAGATCTAGATGCAGTGCTCTCAGGTCCAAAGCTTCTCACTGATGAAATCCACAAGCTAGAAACCAGTCTGGGCATATTCGATGAGTAGCCATTAGATAGGGATTTTATGTACAAAGTTTTATGTAGCCATTGATTACCCTGGTTTGCACTGAGTGGTGCTACTGTATGAAAAGTTTTGCCTCTGAAATAATTTAGTTGCAATAGTTATTTGTATGAGCTGAAATATCCTGTCTTTTAACTTATTAAAACAGTTGTGGCATGCTAGAGTATATGCTGATAACACTAGCAAGGTATTCAAATTGGTTTACATTCTGAAGTTGATAATAATCCAAACTAAAAGTTGCTGAAGCCTTTTTCATCATCTAATGATAATCAGCTTGAGTTTTTTAAATATTAAATCAAATCTTAATATATTGCACTCAAAATATTAAATACATTCTTTAGATCGTTTTTCGAATTGACAAAAATAAGCATCAGGATACTCTAAATGCAGAATCTAAGAATATGAAGATTATATTTAAAGGGCACACAATCCACCAGTACAGAAATTCAGACACCCTCCCTCACTGTGCAAGGATTTCATGGACAATATTCACTCATCAGGTAAGCTAATAAATCAACATTTGAATCTCCAGGATTAATTATATTGGCGGTTTGATATATCACTCTCATGCAAAGTAACAATCTATTTCTATCAATTTATAACATCTTATAGAAAGATAAACAATCTAAAAACATCACATGATCACTATCTTCCATGCTTGCTCACTGTTGTTAAAATAGGCAAAACTCTCTCCATACAATAGTGCCACTCTAAGCAAGACAGAGTAATCAATGGATGCCAGAAGGCTTTATTCTCATAGTTTTGTAGTTATGTAGAGATAAAAGGTGGATGCTGAAGGGTTGCATTATATCCTAAGATCTATGTGCAGTGCACTCAGATCCAAGGCTCATCACTGATGAAGGCCATAAGGCAGAAACTAGTTTGGGGATATTGGATGAGTATGCACTAGATAAACAATCGTTATACTGCAGAGGTACTTTTCAATTTTTTTTATCAGTACACCCTTCATTTTTCCTCTACATATCATAACTATTCACCATTACAGCAAGTTACACCATCTTCTCTCACAATTTAAACATTTTGATAAGAGCTTTTACTTGTCAGATGAGCTAGATTTATCAAAAACCTGAATCTCCATTTCTTATCAATGATACCTTGACACACACACACATTTATATATATGTGTGTGTGTGTGTGTGGAGTATATCTGCATGTTTGTGTGAAATGAACTGACAGTTACTAGATGTATAGCTAAAAAAAATTCAAAAAAAAAAACAGTAAAATTAAAATATAACATCAACCACCAATTACCCAGCCTCATGTATTAAAAGAATTGTTGGAAAAGACTGAAAATATAGCAAGGTATTTAAACCTAATTTACACATATACATACAAATAAAATATCCATTAATTGTTATATATATGTACGTGTGCATGTATGTTGGAAATGTACAAAATTCTTATTAATAAAATACTAAGCTAAGGTTTTATTGATAATCTATATGTTTTTATTGTGTTCTTTGCAGGGATGTTATATGTTAAAACTACTTTTTCTAGGTTTGCTATTTAGAATTTGCTGAACAGTTCATTGGAATTTTAAAATCTGTTTTCCAGATAATTATGTTGCATGTAAAATTAATGTTTCCAGGTTTATTATTTGGTGCATTCCCAGGACAATTTTTTTCCAACTTATTATTTAACATAAATACATTTGCAGTTATGTATGTTACATGAAAAACTTTTTTTTAAGTTTACTATTTAGTACTTTGCCAAGGGACTGTTTGGAGTCTTAAAACTTCCTTACCAGATAGTTATTTAACATAATTAAATTTGCAATTATATAGGTTTCATGTAAAACTTTTTCTTTTAGGTTTACTTTTTGGTGCGACCAAAGGTCAAGACTCTCAATTGCGAAATAATGGTGAAACTGGTGGTCCTACAAATTTTCAATTTCCTTCAAGAAGAGTGTTTCCCAATCAAGCCAATATTAATCAAAATTCACCTAATCTCCGTGCTCGTCTTGGAACATTTTCTGATTATGATGATGGACTTTATAGACGTCCTTATTATCCAAACAATCAAATGAATAATGGTTTCAGGGAACCAAATTTTGATTATGAAGATTATACTTTGGTTAATGGTGTTACTCCAGCTGGACAGTCAAATTATCCCTTTTCAGGATTTGGAAATCAAGGTTTTTCCAACAATGGTTTTAACCAAGGTATACCAGGTTCTATGTGGAACCAAGGAACAGCCAATCCAATGTGGAATCAATGGTCATCAAATACAAATCCCAATATGGGTTTTTCGAATCAAGGGTTTACTTCTCCATATTCTAGCCAAGGATTTTCCTCCCCATATTATAACCAAGGATTCTCCTCTCCATATTCTAGCCAAGGATTCTCCTCCCCATATTATAACCAAGGACTTTCCTCTCCATATTCTGGACAAGGGTTCTCTTCTCCATATAATAACCAAGGAATTTCCTCTCCATACTATAATCAAGGATTCTCCTCTTCATATCCATATCAGGGATTTTCTAATAATTACCCTACTGGCTTTTCAAATCAAGGTCTAATCAACCAAAGATATCCTGGTCAAGGTTTTTCTGGTGTCTTCAGTTCTACTCCACAAACAAGTTTTGGAAATTTTGCCCCAGCAGGTTTTGGAAATTTTGCCCCACCACCATATTTTCAAGGTGGGTGGCAATATCCTTCCAATTACAATGGTAGAAGTGGGTCTTTGAATGACTATGATGACTTTGATAACAGTTTAACTCCAGTCTCAAATCCATCCAGACTCATGCGTTCACAAAATGAGAATACCATTCCTGGACACTTCAGTGCTACTAGCAGAGCTTTTGACAATGAAAGTAATTTGAATAAAATAAGACGCAGTAGTCAAGCTTTTGATGAAAAAAACAAAAACAACAATAAAAATGTTCGAAGTGAAAAAGAAGCAATACCAAAATCTGAAAAACCAGTCAAAAGTGTTTAAAAAACATAGAAAGCAATTTAAACTTAATAAAAAGAATCCCCAAAAAAAGATGCCTGTTTTGAAATCTCTACATAAAAACTTTTAAAATGATAATTAACATTGAAATTGTAAACTTTTAATTTAAAACAAATCAATTGTGTAATGTATATATATATACCATACATGCATAGTATTTTATAATTCCAAAATTTAAAAGTATAAATTTTTAATATATATATATGAAGCTAATTAATATAATAAAATTTTGTGATTATTTTTATTTTAATATTTTTATATAAAAATTAATAAAAACAATTTATTATAAATTTGTTTATTGTATTATCTACATGTTTACGTTTCTCATCATCACAACAGCTAAAGCATAAATAAAACAAGAGAAAATCAATATTCAGTTGTCATGACAACATCAGTATATAAATGGATTTCATTTTTTATCTTAATCTAAGATTTTTAAATAGACAAAGATTAGAAGCACTTAATTAAAACAGGCTGAGATTATATTTGCCCAGAACTTTTAAATAAACAAATTGTTATTATTTTACTGGTTTATTTAAGCTTGGGATATTATGATTTGCATTGAAAGTTATTTGTCTGTTTTGGTTTAATATATATAATTCTCAATGTAAACTATAACAAATAGCTATATTGTAAATAAATTCATAGTGGCATTTAATTTAAATCTTTATAGGAATAATAATTAATTGCAAAAGCATACTTTCAATTACTAATATATTCCTTATCAACTAAACAAATAAAATGAATATATATAATCAAACCAATCAACAGGACTCCTAAATTGCATGCCATAATTTTATATAAGGTATCAAAACCAATGAAAAATATATATATATTAAGACCAATGTTTTATAGATGTATAAATTTATCTTGACTAGTTGAATACTTTCTTTCGGAATATTATTTCGGTTTGTTTCATTTGTAACTAATAATCAAATGAATTAATATTTCAGCTGGATGGCGCCTGCTATTAACAGTATAAAAAATTTTATATGAAAACATTGTAGACCTGCTGCAAGCAAATATACATATAATAAGAACAAAGAGTCAACCAGTAAAAATCAAAAATAGAAATTCTTAAAATAAAAATAGAGGAATTCAACAATATATTGATGGGGTAATATATATATAATAAATTAAGTTTGATGTCTGTACATTTTCAAATCAATATATATATATCAAAATACAATAAAATTTACATAAATTATAATTATTATTAGAAGTACTTTTGACTATATATCTTGTAGTCTTTATCACCTATATAACATTGAATAATCAAAACGAGACATCCTACCTATATAACATTGAATAATCAAAATGAGACATCCTTTCACAATACCCATAATTCAATTTAGATTTAGTTCTCCCATAATTCTGTTATTTTAACATTTGATGATTGTCAATTCATTAACATTTGACGATTTCTTGAAATCAACATAATTTTTTTTATTTTGTTTATTGTGGCAATGTTCAATTTGCATAAAAGAGGCTATGTATAATAAATAATGCCGATTGTCAATGTATTTTTTTGATATTCTCTTGGATATTTGTTTTTTTTTTTTGCTTCAACAATTAATTGAACCAACTTACATATATGTTATTTTTCAATCAAAGATTTTTTTGTGTGTGTGTGGGATGCATGATTTTGCTTACAAGTCGCTGCCACCAATCATTCTATTTTAGAGTTTCGATTCTAAAATCATCCATTAAGTATACATATTTCTCTCACATCAAACTTGTAAAATACATCAAGAAAGCAACAATAAACAACGATTTTGGAGACGAGGTAAACATTTAGCAAACTGTGTTTATAAAACATGGTATTTTAAAAAATAAAAAAAAAGCATTTGATCTCTAAAATGATCCCCCAAAAAATAAGAAACTTCGAACATCTATTATTCAGTGCTGAGTTAAGCCGTGGAAAGATTGTGCATTAAAAAAAAGCTTACATTTCTTATATCAAATTAATAATTTTCAAAGTATTTTGAAAATAGCAGCATTATGGTAAGTTATAACACATTGTAGCATCATATCTCATCCTGTTTTTAAATCATGGACTAGTCCAGATTTCACCTTATCTAGATCGAATTGAGCATTCATTGCTGATAACTAATATGTATACAAAGAGATAACGCATAGCCAATGTCAAGAATTGGCCAATAGACAATGATTCTCATGGAATTCGAATGTTTCCATTAAGTTGTGGGATCTGGCAATAAATAGTCAGCTTTTTTGAAGGCATAGTCAGCAAACTAATATCAACCCTGAATTATAGAATACACATTCTGGGAGAGAACTACTGGTAAACCTGAACTGGAATATGTATGTTCTCTAAACAACAGCTGTCAAAGATGAATGATTGATGCAGTGAAGCAAGTCCATCTTTACTGGAAGCTGATAGATCCAAATATTGGCATGAGGCAAGCTGTCATATTACAGCTAGAAGTGGCACCATACCTACTGATGAGGCAGGCTGTCAAGATACAGTAGGAAGTGATAAGGAAACCCAGAAAAGCATGTGCAGTCCCTTCTGTAAACTCATATCAGAATTAGGAGCTATACCTCACTAACAGCTGGTAGAGTATAGCCATTATAGATACATGTCAATAGGAGTGTATATTTGTATTCATGTTTCACTCATAAGTATATATTATAAAACGTATTTACATGCGTTTGTGTTTATATATAATCCAGACGAAACACAACAAAAAGAAAAAAAAATCTACATATCAGTTATTCTATAAACTCTGAAATTCATCAAACAACATAAACGTATAACAATTTGCACAATTTTTGGAGATGCAATAACGAATTCATACAATTGTTACAATATGAACAACAAAAACAACCAGATGAATGTTTTTTCAGGAAAGTGAAACTTGGTTCATCCATAACCCCAGCATTATTGCCTAATTTTGACTTGAAGAAAGAAACTTCTCACAATTATAGACAAATGTTTGAAATTATATACAATAACAACAATCAAAAGTATTGTGCTATCTAGTTTTTAAACCCTCAATCAGTGTAAAAATATTTGAAAGTTTTTCTGCATGAGTAGCACCAAAGCCACTCAAAGATATAATTTACACAGTATTAATGAATTTTCTAAAAGAATATTTAGCATTAAAATAGGCAAAACTCTCCATACAGTACTGCCACTAAGTGCAAGCCAGAGCAATCAATGGATTCCAGAAGGCCTGTGCATAAAATCCCTATCTAGAGCCTAATCATCCAATATCCTCAGACCAGTCTCTAGCTTGTGGCTTTCATGAGTGAGGAGCCTTGGATCTGAGAGCACTGCACCTAGATATTAGGATCTAATGCAACCCTCCAGCACCCACCTTTTATCTCTACTTAACTACAAAACTATGAGTCTAAAATTAAAAACATATTATTTTCAATCCAAGCTCATTAGCTTATATAGTCATATACATCTGATCTCAGTTCAGTACCCATACATTTTGGTGTCTTTGGTTCTTTAATAATCATAGTCACCACTATCCTATTAGGCAGGGTTGATGTTAGCCCACTAAACATCATGTGATCACCATTTCTTATGCTAGCTCATAACTTTTATTAAAACAGGCAAAACTCTCCATACAGTAGTGGCACTCAGTGCAAGTCAGAGAAATCAATGGATGCCAGAAGGCTTGTGCATAAAATCCCTATCTAGTGCCTACTCATCCAATATCCCCAGACTATTTTATAGGTTGTGGCTTTCATCAGTGAGGAGCCTTGGACCTTAGAGCACTGCATCCATGAGTGAGCATTAGATGCACAAGCCTTCTAACATCCATTGATTACTCTGGCTTGCACTATGTGACATTACTGTATGAATAGTTTTTTGCCTGTTTTAATATCAGTTATGTATGAGCAAGCATAAGAAATGGTGATCATGTGATGTTTAGTGGTTTAATATTTAGCATCCAAGAAAAATATTTTTGTTGCTCAACATTGATTCTCATCAAAATGAACAAAAAGATTTTGACATAACGTTAATGATTTGAATTGGAAGATTGAGAAATTCAATTGCCTATGTGATTGTAAAGCATAGATTGTTGAAGATTTTTCTCAGAGAGCAATTCTTTAGAGAATCAGAGAAGTAACCAAGGCTATATAGCACTGGGATAAAAAAATTTTTTATTAATCCCATCTATATCAGACATCAATAAAATAGCCATTGAGCACTGTATCAAAAATTAATGCAGAATAATCGAATTTCGAAACAAAGCCATTGAGGGCAGAGTTTATCTAGAAAATAAAAACCAAAAACAGAACTTCATTTTATTCCTTTGGGCATGACTGACTTTTGCCTACACTGTGAAATAATCACCTTGCAAAAGATTGTTGAATTGTATCCAAATTAAAATATGCAATATGTCACAAAAGTGATCACATGTTAAATGTACACTGCAAGACAGTTATCAAAACCAAAGATCGACCTACTTTGTATGCAACAATAGCAACATGAACTCTAATAGTGTTTGATGTGTTATCAATGTGTTTCAACTGATGGCAACGAATGTTGTCTTATTTAAAATGGACACTGGCTCAAGATATTATATTTTTACTGCTTAAAAACTTCACTGCTGTCACCAAATGTTCATTTTTGATCCTATACTCAAAATACTTTTATACAAGAAGAAAAAATCAATATAAACATTTCTTATATAGAAGTATCAATCAGATTTTTTTATTATAATAAATGCTGATCAGTTTGCAAAACTAATGAGAAAACACATCATAGGCAATCAATAACTTCAAGGAATTGGATGAAATTATACATGAATATACAGACATGTTTAAGAGAGAGTTGATTGTGTTACAAATTTATGAAATTCCTCTAAAATTGAGAAAAAAGCATCATCAAATTTTTTATTGAGAACATAATGTCCCTTACATACTCGTTAAATGTGCAAAAAAAGGGAACCATTCTTTTGAAAAATGCTGGTCACATGACAAAAGTTGAATCAAGTAACTCTGAACCAGCTTTAGATATCCAAAACTAAATAATGAAGTATGCCTTGCATTGATTACAAAATGGATGTCAATGAGTGCTTATCAGTAGTATCACAACAACTCCATTTGAATTAGATCCTGAGACTCATTCCAAAAACAGTCGTACTTTGTTTTTACACTGGTTCTAATTTTATTGTCAATTTTTCAAAAATTTTTATCAATTTTTTAAAAAAAAATCATCTACATTTCCTTATCAACGATCACTTGCCTAAAAACTGAATATATTTTTAAACAAATTTATGCTTCTCTCATCTCATTTCTCTGTCATATTTTTAAAACTATAATTTATTATTTATTAATTAAATTATTTTCTTAAAATCTATTAGACAAAGTTATTTCATAGTAAGATCATTCATCTCATTTCAAATCAAAGAAATGGAATTATTTCCTATGTTTATCATACCCTACTTTTATTTCCATTTTTTCCCTCTCATACCAATATATTCTATGACATATTTGTCAGTGGCAATGTTATCAATAAAGGTATTAAAATTCTTTTAGACAGAATTTCCTGTAATAACTTGTATGACTTTTAACGCATTATCTCTATTATAAATCTCCTAACAGAACTTTGCAATATTTTATGACGATAAGCTAAACTCACTAAGTGTAATATATTAAAACAAAATTTTATACCTGAATTAAAATACTGGTATCCACATCTCCTTGATAAGCCTAAGTTTAGAACATCTGATTTCAAAATTTGAGTATATCCTCTAGAACAGGTATGTCAAACCTTAGGCCTACAGAACACATGTGGTCTACTAACAAGTGGTCTGTGGTCTGACAAAAATGTTAATTCAATCTGTAACAATACTGTATTTTATTAATTATAAATACATACATGAATTAAATAAATATAAACACATTTCAAAAAATTGATATTTCCATTAAGATTTATATGTCAATCTACTGTACAATTTTTATGCACATATGTCAAATGCAGCGAAAAGGATGTGTCAGGAAACTGGCATAATCAGTGAGTGATGCTTCAGAAGAAAGTAAAGATTATTTTATCCATTTATTGTTATTATTTCAAACAAATTACAATTATTTTCGACTTCAGATTCTAATTACTAATTTGTTTAAAATATCGTACATTAGAAAGTCTAATTTTTCTTATGTGTCAAAGCATCGGCCGGGAAGTGAACCGGCAGCTGTGCTGACCACTCGATCACCAATTCTTGACAGAAAGTCTAGTTTTCTTTATGATTAATTAAGAATTTGACATCCTCTGTGAATAAGAATTAAAAAATGATTAATTAATTGCACTTTTCAAAAAAAAAATATGAATTTTGTATTCAAAGAAAAAAAATTTTTTTTTATCTGATATGTGGAAACTATTGCACTTTGCATAGAATATAATATTAAAAGACACTATAATACAATTCTTGAAGAACATTATAACAAATATGTTGAGAAATTTTTCAAAGATAAATTATCAGAATTAAAGTTGAATTTCAAAACAGTAAAGTATATTTATCAAATCTAAAAAAGATAATAGAGCTGCTGTGAAAACTAGTTATTTGATATCATATTCATTTGCAAGAAAGTCAAATGATTCACTGAAAGAAGCCATTTATGTTACAGCAGTGGAAGTATTGTTCTAAAAACAATTCATAAATGTAGAGACTCGAATTACCATTGCTAGAAGAATTGCTTGGAATTTTTAAAAATCAACTAAAATTAATAATTACCATATCTAAGACCTATTCCATGCAATTGACAAAAATACAGACATATAGAATAAAGTTCAGTTGACTGTTTGTATTTGCAGATGTATTAACAATTTATACGTTAATGAAGAGCTTCTGGAAATTATTGTAATGCAGAATGTGATCACTGGAGTTGATATTTTTAATGCATTTGCGAACTTTTGTAGTAACACAATTTATTGCTAATAAAGATAATTCGCTTCAACATTTTCCCTGCATGATTCAACTGCAAACATTATGCTCCATAGTTTTAAATATCTGACAAGTCAAAAAATATCACTAAAATGTTAAATTATATTCACATACATAGGTTTAATCACAGTTAATTTAATTATTATTTTTGAAATAAATCTGCAGGAGAACAATAACCTAAATACGAGTGTGGATATTGGGCCATTTGGATTTTGGATGCAAATAAAAACTGGACTTGTAAGAATTGTGAAACCCAGCAGCAGTCTGTTGTGAAGCTATAAATAAAGTTAGAAAAAAACATACTATTCCCGGAAAAATAGAAATGAATTATATAAATTAAAGATGAAAAGCATAGTAACAAAAGAACTACATTAAATTATGTTCAAGATTAATGAAAATCAGATTCCAAAGGCGATTGATCGAAAAGCAATAGGATCACTTATGACATTGAAAAACTGAAAATCATTAATCAAAAATAACAAAACCACAGTTCAACAAAATGTCTCTTAATATATAGAATGCAAACTAAAAAATGTCTAATTCAGAAGGAAAGTAAAGAAAAAAAATTAACACTGTATATAGTACAAGATGTCATTACACAGATTATACAACAAGTTTGTGACATGCTGTAAAGCAATATATAAAGTACTCTTCCAATTTTTGACATTTCAATTAAACTTATAAGGTATTTTCAGTTTTATTAAGAAAATTATACTGAAATGTAGATAAATCTTTAATTAACCATTTTAGAAATACAAACAATAATAACACAGATATGTTGTCATACTTTCCTTATTTCATAAATAGGCTATTCATTCTTAATAAATAACAGACAAAAAAAATTTTTTAGAAGGGTATCTAGTTATAAAATATTTTATATAGTATTAGTCGGTAATATATGGAATTTGAACACAGACTTTCAAGCTCTTCAGCTATACACTTTCTCTCATATAATCAATACACATGACAACACACATGAAAAAAAAAGATAAATACAGTAATCTCCAATATATGTATTCATGCTGAGCCAGCATTCATCAGTTGGTTCAAATCATCTCCATAATTAGTGCTCTGTTTATATTAAGATATCAAATCTTCAAACTTTAATGGACAAGCTTCAATCTAATCCACCCTCCAACTCTTCAGTCATCCATATGATTGAAAATCTGATTATGGTATACCCAAACCCTTGTTGATGATATTATTATTAGCCCATTTTGACCTTAAGTCACTCTGACCCCTGATGTATAGAACCTTGTCCATTCAAATACACAGAAGAGATTCAGGTAAGATACAGGCTGAATCTGTAATATTTTTGAAATACAGGCATATTGCATATACTTGGAGTTTGAATGTAGTATGTGGAATTTGAACCCTGACTTTCAATTTCCCTTCAGCTATTCACTGCATCTCATGGATAGCTGAAAAGTTGGAAGGTGGATTAGATTGAAACTTGTTCATTAAAGTTTGAAGATTTGAAATCTTAATATAAACTAAGCACTGATTGTATATATATATATAACCAACTGATGAGTGCTGCTTCAGCTCGAAATATGTATATTGGAAATTATTTATCTTTTTTGCATGTGTGTAATCATGTTTATTGGTTATATGAGATAGAGTGTATAGCTGAAGGTAGTTTGAAATTCTGTGTTGCAATTCCATATATTGCATTTGAACTCCAAGTATATAAATTATGCTTGTATTTTAAAAATATTAGTATTAGTCTATAAAAATTAGATAAGGGTATTAAAATAATGTTTGCACCACAAGTAACAAGTTTAATGTTAATAGTCTTTTCAATTGGCCAATTTACCTAAAGAGAATCAAGAAACTTTTTTTTATTATTGGAACTATTATATATAGGGTATATGAGCACAGACTTTTACACAACCCACCATTCTCCACACTATCTCATAACACATACACTTGAACATATATATGTGTTCAAGTGTATCAGTGTTATGAGATAGTGTGGAGAGTGGTGGGTCGTGTGAAAGTCTGTGCTCATATGCCCTATATATTACCTATATAGACACAGGTATATAATAAGCCTGTGTGTTTCAGTTATTGGAACTATTAGTAACTCCATTAAAGTCTCCCCATTGCGATATTATGCAGGCAATATGTTACTGAAATTGGCTATGTGAACATGAAGATCCCTAAGACACTACATTTTTTTAAAAAAATGGTAGAAAAGGAAATTAACGTAAAAAATCTATATCGGCACCAAATTTATATCCATATTAATAATCTGACCAATATTTTTCTCAGTAATTTCTTCTAGTTTATGATTACCAATCTTCATTTTTTGTGTGTGAATGTTCTATTTTTTTACTTGCATCTGATAATTTGTATATTTTCTGAAGTTCGGAAACATTATTTGCAAAAACAATCATATCATTTCCAATATCTATATAATAAACAAGGCAAAACTCTTTATACAGTAGCGCCCCCTGTGCCAACCAGGGTAATTATGTGCTAGTATAAGAGATAGTGATCATGTGATGCTTAGTAGTTTAATCTATATAATAATCTTCATTTATTTTTATTCTTGTAGCTTTCCTTTTTAATCTACAAATATTTCTATTAAAATTAAAATAAAAAATAGAGTCATATATCATATGACTCCACTTCTTCTTTATTAAGCTTGCAGAATATAAACCATGGTCAGGGGATGGGGGTTGGTTTTCAGAATAGAGATATTTTAAATGCTTTCTCTTGCTTAGCATTTATCTCAAAGGTTGTTGAGCAATTAGCAAAGCTCTTTGGTTACTTCTATTAAAAGTCTTGTAAAAAATGCTTGAGAGATAGAAACATCACGACTTACACTCTTATTAAAGTTAATCTTTTTATTATCATCATAATGTATATGATAGTTGCTATTCCACTTTGATAAATGCAAAAAAAAAAAATCAAGTCATACATCACATGACTTAATTTAATAAGCTTGCACTACAAATGTTATATAATAAGCTTTAATAGCTCTTAACAAGTTTGTCCAAATATCCCTATTCCCAAACTGATTCCTGTTACAGTATATATATATATATATATATATATATATATATATATATATATATATATATATATATATATATATATATATATATATATATATATATATATATATATATTGTGACCTTCAGAATAGGCACAAGAAACAAATTTAGCATGATATCAGTAACAACTGGCTCCATTTAACTAAAAAAAATGAAATAACCTGAAATTTAAAAAAAATTTCATTAATAATCTAAAACCCTGTTTAGAGAGCACTTGCAGATATTATTTGAAAGTTTTAAGATATTTAGCATTTTTCTTTGGTGAATATTTAATAATAGAAAGAGAGGGTGGTTTGTCACAGAAATTGGTGGTATGACATGAATTAAAAATTTTCCCACTTTTGGTAGTTTTTTTATCACTTAGAAGTGTCAAAGTTTTTGGTCATTTTTAAAATTAAAAATGGTGGAAATTACATACTAAATTAGCACCTAAAATTCTTTATGATCATTTATTTTTGAAATATATATAAATAAAGACACCGGAAAAATATAAATGGCTTCAAGCTGCATTTCATACTGAAGTAACACTTTTTGATTGGCTCAATTCACATTTCCTGAGCATGACCTGTGTTAATTGATGAGAGCTAGTTGAGGATATTTCTTAATGTTTATTTAACTTTTTCAGTTGTAATAGAATAGAAATTTTGAATATATTAATATATATAAATGGGGAGTAAAATGAATAAAGTAAAATTAATGATTCCATGTGATTATATTTAATAATTAAAAAAAAATAGCCACATTAAACTTTAACTGAACTTAAAATTTATATTTGTCTAAAAATAATAATTTCCATTCTAATAAATGATTTGTATTAATCATTAATATAGTTATGTAAAATATATAGTATCAAAGTTATGAATTCTGGTAGTTTGATACCTGTAGAACAAATTGTAGTAATTATAAATTAATATCAATTTAAACTATGAATAAATTGAAATAAATTGTTAATTTTATATTTATTTGGCACAGAATCAAATATTAAACTTGGCAAATTAATTTTTTATTTACCTCAAATATTGAATTATCATTTAATAATCTTTTAACTTATTTGGTAAAAATACATTCCAAATAGAATTAAACTATTTACAACAAAAAGATAACCAATAGGTAAAGGTAAGATAGAATTTAATACATAGTAATACAAAATTTTAAAGTTATTAAAGCTGATCTTTATTGTGGAATTTATTTTGTGTTTTTATATGCATATTTGTGTATAATAAATGATTTTTTTATTTTTTGATATTAGTGAGTGAAAAAATATTTTGGAACTGGCTTTAGTAATTTCCCGAATTTGTTTCTGTATGATCTATGTTTCATTTTAGAATATTAATTATTAATTCATACAATAAGCAAGCATACACATTTATATTATAACGATAATGTTAAATGAGTTAATAATTAAAGCAGATGTAAAATAATTAACTTGAACGAAGAGAGAAAAGAGAGTGGAGATTAAAATAACAAAATGAAGTCCAGATATGAAAAATCATCTTATACATATAAATCCATAAAAATAAAAATAAATCTTATTATTTAAATAGTTAATTTGGAAATTCTGAATATGTTAAATCAAATTAGCTTCAATAAATAAACCAGTTATAGAACATTACTAATTAATTGTAATAATTGTTATACATATGATGATCATATAGAATTTCCAATAGAGAGTAGATCTCCAAAAAACTTTATTCCGCTATTTATACAATTTTCATAAAATTCTAAAACCCAATTATATATAATTAAATATTATGGAAATTAATATGTGATAGGAATAATAGGTATTACAAAGCAAATTTTTTGTTTGTAAAGAATTTATTTTTCTTTGTTTCAATAACTTCCAGTACTTAAGATTTGCCCATATATAAGCATTTGCGTTGGAAAGAATAAGTGGATTCATTTTATACTTTCTTAAATACTATATCTTGTGTTGGGAGTGACAGTATTCATTTAATATTAACACTCGTAAAAAGCGCATGCACAATAGCTTGAAAAGGCTGATCTTTAATGTATTACAATTTATAAAGCACAGCGCTATAAAAATAAATGCTTAAATAATTAATTTATGTAAAAATAGCATTCCTATTTAGACAACAATTTTACAAAGTCAAGTATTGTTTAAAGTCAGAAAAAGAAAATGTAACTGCAATTAAATTAGTTAAATTTTTTTTTCCATGTGTCAAAGCGTTGACTGAGAAGCGAACCCGGGCCAACTGCTTGGAAGGCAGCTATGCTAACCACAAGGCCACCAACGCTTTACTTTTATACCTAATTTTATCAGTTAAATGAATAATTATTAACCAAAGTCTGTTAAAAAAATAAACATCTCATTTCCTAAATTAACTCAACTTAATTGTGAAAAACGTTTAGCATTGTTTTTGATTTCAACAATCACAAATTGTCTCGTGGGAAGATAGTAGGTATAAATAAGACACACCACCACGTCACAATTTGTTCAAAGAACTACCACAATTATTGTAAGAAAAAAATTAATTATTAACAAATATAAATCAGTATTGCAAAAACTAAGTTATAATTATTATTTTTCATTCGTCACTGAGATAAATTTATTCGCTGCGTTTATATACATTACGCAATTCTTTGGTAATTGCAAACCTTAGTTAATTTAACATTTGCTATCTGGAAATATAATTATTTATAGAGATATGAATATAAATTCTAAGGCTTCTTATTCCTCGCCTGCCATCACCTCGACAAGATGAAATATTTTAATAAATCGGTAACCCTTTTGCTAACAAAAAAAAAACAAAAAACGAGTGGTTAGCACAGCAGCCTTACAAGCAATTGTCCCGGATTTGCGGATCCGCTTCCCGGCCGATGCTTTGATACATGAAAAAAAAATTAAATTAATAAAAGATAAAATTTAGCAAAATTACTAATATAAACATATAACTGTGAAGTTAAATCAATATATGGCAAAGACTGGCCTCATTGACAAAGTGTATTTGCCCATTTTAAATTGTGCATAAAGATCATACAAAGCTGACATAAAACAATAAAACACTGACAACAACTTGATTAAATTATATTTTCAATTCTACAATTATTGGAATTAATTAAAATATTTTAATAAGTTAATACCCAATTGATAACAGAAAAATTAGTTTTAATAATATACTTTTTCATCTACTAAATTTATGCCTCTTATATCCAAAGTTCCTCGATGATGAAAGCGAAGTTTGAAACTGGTCGGGGATTTTGGACAGAAAAGCTTAGAAGTAGTATTTATTAAGCACTGTCATCTGGCAACAATTATAGCTTTCTAAAGCTTGCTCTAAATGATATAAAGAAGACAAAAAGTATGTTACTAAAACAGTAATATGTAAGGTGAAATCACGTGACAAGTCATATGATATTTTTATTGAAGAATTAATTTTGTAACTTATATACAACTGTACTCTTTTCTCTTGTTAACAATTTTATATTTTTATTTGTATAGACGTTTTTAATTTTTTTTTTGTACGAGATACTATACGAAATAAATGTTCACTTTAAAAAAAACCCTCATAAACTGTTTTTTTTTTAATGTGTCAAAACTTCGGCCGAGAAGTGAACCCCGGGACAACTGCTTGTAAGGAAGCTGTACTAACCACTCGGCTACCAACACTTGACAAACTGTTTTTGTATAATTAATAAATGATTTGTGCAGTATTTATACATATTTCTAAAACAATTGATATATTTATTTGCAGATACTCATGGTATATAAAAACATTTTATGTATATATAATCTGATGCAATATGATTTATTAGATATTTCAATTTATTTTTCTTATTTTACTAGTTTATATTTTAGTAAAGTGTTATTTCACATTTTAAGTATAGTGGTTATATTCGTTTTTCATGCAAATCTCAATCTGAATGTACACAATAAATTTTACTTAACCATCTGATTATGGGGATTTCATGTGCAGTAAAGAGTTCAAATGGCTTCCATATCATACTGGATGAGGAATAATTTTATGCATAAAATCCAATATTTAAGGGGGAATATGAATAGATAAATCAACCCTTTAAATTGGGAAATAGTGTCACAAAAATGGAAGCATTCTTACTATCAAACAATGCTGATTTGTGCTAGCCAATACTAGCCCATATTCAAAAATAAGAGTGATTATTTTAGGGAGATATTTAACCCACTTATTATTACTCCATTAAAATCATACTGTAACTAATCAAATTATGGAAATGAATGATGATAGTAGATAGTTTAGCAATGAAATTTTGTTATTAAGCGGAATGCAGCAACATATTTTGACATTAGTTTCCATTATTGTTATTCACAATAGTAAATTATAAACAAGTAAGGTGGTTCTCTATAACTCCAAAACAATAAACAAAGAACTGAAAAAAAGAAAAAAATTAAACAAGAGTTTGATCAGATTTTATCTTGTACTTTGAATATGTCACATATGTTATTGTTTAATATAGTTCCTATGTTTTAATCACTTCTGTATCAAACATTTTTTTTGTAAAAAACTGCAATATTTTGTCTATTTGCAGGACTCCATTGTACTTTATTCAAGTATATTCTTCTATTGGAAAAAATATTGTACTTTTTTAGAATCTCTCTTTACATTAATGTCAAAATTGTCAAAAGAAGTCATCCCCTTCCATCTTGAAATCTTTATCAAAATACTTGATAATACTTCTTCTATTTCAGGGTTTGATTTCAAGTAATACTGGTGTTTATTTTTACAGTATTATTAATCATAAACTATAAAAGATGAAACTACAAAATATACACTGGTATTATTTTGAACTAAAAATAACTTATTTATTTAGAAAATAAATTTAGTTTGGGTCCACATAAAGGAGATTATAGAGATTCCAATTAGAAAATAGTGTCACTAATGACTTATTAAATCCTTCAATTCTGCTGAGGTTTCTATCGGGTATTAACTGTGATTCATGGATATTTCAAGCATGAAGTAGAAGTGTGCAATGACCATGAATTATCTGAATTTCTTGATGGGATTCTGGATACTTGGAGAAAAAAACAAATCTATGTAGTTTACTATTAAATCTGGATAAAGAATTTATTTGGGACCTTATAAAAATTTCCAATTTTATTTCATACTTCTTTGATTGAAGATTCTTGGTTGTACATCCAGAAATGTAACTTTGATTTGATTTGCATCTCAGATAATGAAATTTTATGTTGGTTCAATAAAATTCCAATCTATTTAAAAGATTTTATACACTTTCTGATAGACAAATATCTCCTGACATCCGAGTAAAGAAAATGTGAAAAGCAGGAAGCTTTTGCAAGGGAGTAAATGTTAGAATGCCAGTGATATCGCTCATAATAATACTTGAGTATTGAAAAGTTGAGTCTACAAATTTTGCCAAACAGTAGCACAATGTTCTCCAGTAAATTGTTCTAGTTCTCAAAAACTGCTTATAATGTGCTTAAGAAGAATTTTCCAGCTTCCTAAGGTGGCCATTTCAAAAATTAATTAGATTTAACCATAGATTCATGAAGAAAAAGATAAATTATATTTGTGTCTGTTGTTATAAAGGATAATATTCAAATTTCCAAGATGTCCCTTGTTGTTTAGATAAAAAATAAATCATATTGTTTTTATTGGACTGAAGCAGCATTTCTTAAACTGTGGATCATGACCCCAAATGGGGTCATGAAGCAAAAAGTTGGGGTTACGAAAATTTAATTGAGATACATGAATTTAAAGAAATGTTAGTCACAATCCTTTCATTATCTTTAATTTAATATATTGCATTTTCTGTACAACACAATTATAAAATCATAATGATGTCTAAGTTGAGCTGTAAATTATATTTACATATTGAAAAGTAACACTAAACGCATTATAATAGTGGTGTCGCATTGCAAGTTCAGCATATAAGTTATTTCAGAATCAAAATATATGCTGCAGTGGCAAGAATAAGGTTGGTGCCACTGTGATTATATAATGCACTATATAAGGAGAAGTCATAATGCATCACATCATATTTCCAATCAAGTTATTTGTTTCAGTTTCATTTCAACAAGTGTCCACATCGCAAGAACAATACAATATTGTATTTTACTGTTTTATTTGACTAAGGTTAGTAATTATTTGAATAAATATTATGAAAGATGTTATTTTTTATATATATAAAAATGCGTGTATTCTTTTTTTTTCTCACTTTTTTATTCAAAATTTATCATCCTATTAGTTATTATAAAAATTTATTTTTTATTTGAAACTTATTGTCATTTATTTATTAACAAGTAAAAACATATTCCTATTTTTAAACTTAACAGGTAATTTATAATTGATTTATTGATATTTTTTTAAATATTAAAAAAGAAAACATACAGGAGTAAATATGCTTGTATGGCTGCCACTTGGTGCCTCTGCTAACTAGTAAGTACTGTTATTTTATTTATATTTTAGGATAAAAATACTTTTTACTGATGGATAAATGGTTGAACTTGAGTACCAAAGGTAATGATGCAGATGGCAATGCTACAAAGTCTCTTCAAGCAGGATCTCATAACCAGAAAGAGGCATCTAAAATGCGACAAAGAAAATATGATGAGACATTTCTCCAATTTGGCTTTACTTTCATTAACTGTGATGGTAATGAACAATCTCTTTGTTTTATTTGGAATAATGTTTTGTCTATGGAGAATATGAAACCATCAAAATTAAAAAAGTATTTTGAATCAAATCATCTTTCATATGTCAATACACAAAAGAATATTTCGAATGACTGTTAAAAATTTCACATAAAGGAAAACAATATTTTGAGAAATTTATAACTGTTAATGAAAAATATTTACTCGCATCACATGAAGTTTCATATCTGATTGCTAAAAATAAAAAGTCATACACCATTAGAGAAGATCTTATATTACCTTCTGCTATTAAAATGGTAGAAATACTTCACGGAAGTAAATATGGTGATCAAATTTGGAAAATTCCTTTGTCAAATTACACTGTCACTAATAGAATTTCTGAAATTAGCAATGACTAAATGAGCAACTTATTACTAGATTTAAGGAAAGCCCAATATTTACAATTCAGTTGGACAAAACAACTGATATTTCAAAAATAGCTCAATTATTAGTATATGTCAGATACATTTATAAAGAAAACATTGAAAAAATTGTTATTTTGTCATTCTTTGGAAGAACATAAAAGAGAGAAAGGCATATATAATAAAGTAGACAAATTTTTTAAAAGTGAAGGTTCAGAATGGAAAATTGCTTTGGAGTATGCACAAATGGTGCAAAAGCAATGATTGGTGAAAATATTGGTTTTAAATCATTTGTTAAAGCTTCTAGTAATAATCATGTAACTTTTGAACACTGCTTGCCTGATCCATCGAAAGGTCCTTGCAGCAAAGGAATTAACAACAGAATTGAACGATGTGCTTCCGAATGCTGTCAAAATTGTAAACTTTCTTAAAAGCCATGCCCTTAACAGCCATTTATTTTCAAAGCTTTGTAAAGACATGAACTCTGAATACAAAAATTTATTATTACATGCAGTAGTAATATGGATTCAAGAGGGTGAGGTTTAAGATTATTTTTATTAAAAGAAGAAATTATTGTATTTTTAACTGAAGAACATCTAATCTTGCTGCTCTTTTTCAAAATGACTTATGGCTATCAAAGCTATGCTATTTGTCTGACATTTTTGAGAAGCTAAATGATCTTAACTTGTCTCTTCAAGGAAAAAATAGCAATATTTTTACTTGGAATGATAAAATTGAAGGTTTATTAAAAAGATAAACATTTGGAAGAATAGGGTGGAAAATGATTTATTGGAAATGTTTTTGACTATCGACAATTTTATAATTAAAAAAAATAATTGTAAAACTTTAATTGCAAAAAATTATTATAGATCACTTAAAAACCCTAGAAACACAGTTTTGCAAATACTTTATACCAAATTTACATTTCAAAAAGTTATCTTGGGTTCAAAGACCATTTTTGATTGACATTAATGAGATTAATCACCTGCCATATAAAGCCCAAGAGGAATTTTCTGAGCTATCAAGTGACTCAAACTTAAAACTTAACATTCAACAAAAATCCTTGACTGAATTCTGAATCGGAGCTAGGACTGAATTTCCCACAATTTCTGAAATGGCATTAAATGTTTTTTCTGCCATTCAGCACTACATACTTATGTGAAATGACTTTTTCAGCTTTAATGTATATTAAATCCAATTATAATTCAACACTGAAAGATGTTGAACATGCTTTAAGTCTAGCAGTATCAAATGTTTCACCAATATTTAATTTGTTATGCAACAAAAAACAAGCACATCCATCTCATTAAAACGTGATTTTCTTTCATTAATTTTTGTATACTTAAAACAAATTCTAAAACTACTTATTTTCATATGTATATTGCTTACCAAAGAAATAAATTATTTATGGGAATATTTATTTCTATATCTATTTTATATTTAATATCTGGGGTCACGAAACAATCTCGATAATAAAAAGGGGTCATGAATAAAAAAAAGTTTAAGAAGCGCTGGACTGGAAAATAAGACTCTGTTTTTAAAAAGATTTTCAAATATTGCATGTTGGTATGATATATGTTTCTGTTTCATAAATGGGGATTATTTTGTCAAGTTAAAACAATGTCATTCTTACAAGGGCATTTCCGGTATTCTGTATCTGGAATATCACTGATGAATATATTAAAATAAGTGACAGAAGTGAATTCTTTAGTAGACCATTTGTAAAATTTTGTATTCACTATAACTATCATTTAAATGTTACTTAAATTTATTTATTATAATATTTTGTCAACAGAGGGATTCGAACTCAGGATTTTTTAGTTTATTCTTTGTCTACTCTATTTTCAAGCAAACAATACATGACCACACACTTGTGAAGAGGATAAATTCTCTCCAATGTATGTATTTCATTCAGAACTAGCACTCATCAGTAGGACCAGATCATAATCTTCCACATATATGTACAATCAGTGTTCGATTATATTAAGATACAAAACATTTAGTATAAGAAAATTACATAATGTCTTTTTGTCAAATAAATCAATGGTATTCATTTAATAATTCAAAGTCTTTTAAATTACTAAATATTCAACATTCCATAAAATTATTAAAATGAATATTTATTAATTCAGACTTGGAAATGCAAAGATTAGCCACTTTTAATAAGGCTTTATTTATAACTATAATGAAAGAAAACTTCATTCCTGCAGATAGTGTTGCTTAAATTTGTTTTTAATATAAGTTCTTAGTAGTTTCACACAAAGTGACTCCCATTTTGTTTGACTGATATTGCAGTCAATTTTCACTGTCATCAAATTATAAATTTATATTAAAATGATCTTCATAGATAAAATATATATATATATATGTGTGTGTGTGTGTGTGTGTTAATACATTTGCTTACTATACTTTGACAGCATTCCATCATCAAATTTTCAAGTGGATGGATAGCTGAAGAGTTGGAGGGTAGAGTGGATTGAAGCCTGTCCATTAAAGTATGAAGATTGGCTATCTTAATATACATCTGAGTACTTATTGTGTATATGTGCAGAGATGATAATCTGGACCAACTGACGAGTGCTGGCATATTGGTGATTATTTATCTTTTAGACATACTGTATATGTGGTCAATTGTATCAGTGGTTTAAGATAGTGTGGAGAGTTGAGGGTCGTGTGAAAATCTGAGCTCAAAATATCCTATATATTACATTGTTTGTACAGGTATATATATAGTCTGTATGTTAGATATTAAAATGACTTTTGTAAATTATTTCAGTAATACTAAGTTATGTTTCAGAAGCACAAAGTAGAAGTAATAAAAAATAAATTAGAAATTAAGTTTAATGGCATTTAATTAAGAGAGTCGGCATTATTAAATGTGGTAAGTTCGATAAGTTACTTATTGGGAAAAATTAAACTGAAATTTCTTTATCTTCAAATTCCAGTTTATTACTTTTTATTATTGCTGTGTCCAGCGGCACTCTATTGCCTGCTGGATTGCAAATATAAATAACACACATAATTACTAATTAATGTGGCGGCTCGGCAAGTAATTTAAAATAACAAGAGTTTATTTTACAGAGTTATATGGGAATAATCAATCTAGTTTAATATGTATATATTAAACAATTATATACACACGCTATATAAATACAATAAGGGTCCGAAAGCATACCAAAAATAATAATAAGATCAATACGACCTAGTTTACTCTCACACGTCCGGAGGTAAACTTCTCCGCAAAGCTAAAGTGAAGGAGGGAGCTGACTGTGGCACCGAAGAAAATGGCACATCTGCCTTTCAGAAACTTCACTTAGCAAGTATACACTCTCAGTTCTGTTTTAGATCTTTTTTCACTCTCATTGTTTTTAGGGTCGACCCCCTCGATTGGCCATCAGCTGTGCACATGGTGGTCATCTCTAGAGTTACCATATTCGATCCCTGATCAGATAACGCAAAATTACCTTAGAATTGTCTATTTTAAGTAATGTTTCTATTATCATTAAATCTGATCAGAAACTAAATATTAAGAGTTGAAATGGCTTTGCTTACTTTATCTTAATCCTTTGTTCGAATTCATCTAACTTTCTTGATAAGTTAGTTTATAGTTTTTCCATTAATTCAACTATTTAATTAGACTACTTGCTTTTATATCAACAAATTAAAAATCCTTTGCTGTATTATAATATATGATTACTTGCTTTTATACAATATTGTGAATGCCATTGACATCCACGCACATACATTTAGTTTTTCGGTTACATCATTTAACTAACAATACTTACTTTGTGTATATATAAATATGCACACACATTTAGCAACTACCATCCTTCTCTTTTTAAGTCTTTGAATCACCACTATTCATTGCCAAATATTGTTGATAAAAAAAAAAAAAAAACTAATCTTTTTGAATAATTTACATACACATTAACCAAAAACTGTCAGATTTAAATTCCTATCACATTTTATTGTTCAATATTATTAGATAAATAAATAATACAGAGTTATTCTTCATGTATAAATCGTGATAAACAGAGCAACAAAATTTGCAAAAAATATTAATCACAACGAGCAATTTGTCAAGCGCTTTCGGTACAGTATACCAGATTCATGGCGACATGGGGTTCCAATATGTCGCTATGATTCTGATATACTGTATCGAGAGCGCTTGGCAAATTGTTCGGATTTTGTACGTGAAAAATAATAGACAAATTATCTATCATAACAAATTTTAAAATCAGATATTTAGGAAATCTTTAATTTAAAATACTTAGATTTCTTTTTGTTTCCAAGCATCCCTGCAACATTTCTTAAATATTCTACTGCCAGAAAATAACTGATGTAAAAACGTCAGTATGGTAATAAAATATTAATAATAAACAAATGAATGAATCCGAAATATTTATATGCATTTAAGGATTAAATATTACACTGAAGCAAATATGTAACCACTCAAATCAATTCATAATCTTTTTAAATTACAATACATAAACTAATACATTGTACAGGCTTAAATCTGCATTTATATATGTGGGGTTTGAACTCAGACTTTCACACGACCCACCACTCTCAGTGCTATCTCATATTGCTGACCCACCTGATCACACACATGTTGAAAAGATAAATAATCACCAATATACGTATTTCATGCTAGTAAACCAGTATAAAAACGTTTGTATTAAAAGTTTCAATGCTTGATTATGAAAATAATCTAGTTTTAAAACCTACTGGGTACACATTCAAAGTATTTATTAAAAAAATTTGAGATGCTATAACTATTGGAATTATTCAGACTTTAGATTCTTATCTTCCACCAGGAGTAACCTTTGTCCATGAAATATATATATTTAATTTTATAAGATTTTAAAGTTCGGATTTAAGGGCATTGAAAATTGGTTTGACTATATATATATTCAACCACATAGACCGATTCAAAATTAAATCATTAACTAAGATCTAATTAAAACGTCCCTATCAATGAAATTCGTGTGTGATTTATTATATTATCTATCTTTCTATACGCTCTTAATTCAAATTGTAGTTCCAGTAATTATATTGTGTATATTATTTTAAAATTCAGTATTAGTTATTCTATATATTAAATAGAAAATATTACATTCTTACATAACAAATGATAATATATAGAGGGTTTGAACTCAGACTTTCACCCGACCCTCAACTATCCTTACTATCTCATACAGCTGATACACTTGATCACACACATGTTCAAAAGATAAACACCACCAATAGACGTATTTCGTGCTAAAGCAGCACTCATCAATTGGTCCAGATTATCATTAAAGTATGAAGATTGGCTATCTTAATATAAGCTGAGTATTGATTGCATATATGTTTGTGTGGAGATGATAATCTGGATTAACTGATAAGTTGGTCTAGCACAAAATACGGATATTACTGATTTGTTTATCTTTTAGACATGTGTGTGATCAAGGGTGTCAGCAGTATGAGATGGCATGGATAGTTGAGGGTCGTGTCAAAGTCTGAGTTCAAACCCACTATATATTACATATTGGAGTGAGGTATAAAAAAAGCATAATAAATGATAGTAATTTAATATGAAATGCGATTTTTTTTCCTATGTATTTTTTTTATTAATTTTTTTTTAGCTTAAAATATTTAGAAAGTCTGAGGACTAATTCGATTGGTTACATAATTTTTCTATTAAACATTATCATCAAGATATATATTTAAAGTTAATAAATTTAGTGGGATTTTTGCATGTTTTGCTAAGGGCCAATTAAAAACGGCGTTGCAAGCTGAACTCACACTATCTCGTCATAGTATTTATTGAACAAAAATGAATTCAATTTTAGCTTCTTACCCAATATTATATAAAATTAGTAGATCAACAATAACACTGTATGTATGTGAAAAATGGAAGAACATCAATTTCCTAAATAATTTCATAATTAAATAAGATTCTATCAAGAAAAGTTAGAGATTTTAATTAGTATATAGGAGCGCTTTAATACGCTGGGTGAAGAAACTATTAGTGGTAACAAAAACAAAGTAAATTAATCAGGCCTAGTACTTTCGAGGTTTTGTCCCTCATATTCATGGTCAAGTATTTTCATGACTGTTATAGATTTAAATATTATAATTTAATAACTTTTTCTATGTATTTTTACAGGTGAATTTCAGCACTAATATAATGAAGCAAAAGACCGATTAGAAATAATGTTGCAAATTAAAATCAGATATTTCATAGTATTTGTCTAAACTATTTTAAACCAAAAGTGAATTCATTTTCAGCTTATTATATAAAAAACATTCATTCTGCCTTATCAGGCAACTGAGAAGAAAAACCCATGGTGTTTCTTGATCTTAAACTCAGAGGTAAAAAGCCAATAAACTCACCACACTGGTTAATGCATGTTGGTGAGCAGCCCATCCATGTTCGTATACTATATGATGACAAGAATGTATGGAGTGGACATTAGGAATTTGCCTTGCTTGGTTCCTTTAAGGCCTCCAAAAGGAATCAAAGGGCCTTCTTTCAGTTAATAGCAAACTTTTCTGCATGTTAGGAGTAACAAGAAGAGATCGAAAACACAATATATGGGTAAGAGAACAAACAGGCGTTATTGACCTCATTGAAAAAATTAAATGATTGAAGTGGAGTTGGGCTGGACATATTGCTAGAAGAGATGATAATAGATGAACAATTAAAATCTTAAATTGGATTCCAAGAGATTGTACAAGACCCAGAAAAGGACCACATGTGATATGAATGGATGAAATAAGAAAGTGTGCAGGGGTGATGTGGAGAAAAGAAGCTAAAGATTGGAGAAGATTGTTTGAATTTGAAGAGACTTTCATCCTGCAGTGGATTGATAATGTTTGATGATGATATAAAAAACATAGAATCAATATAATATCTTGGGAAAACTGGAAATATAACCACTTTCTAAAAATTTTGAAAGTGTAGCTATAAAAATATAAATAATGCACCCATAATCATTAAGCAGATTTGGTAGAAACCATTTGAATATGCTAAATTGCCTAAAAATTATACAATATATCTATAATTGAACAAATGTTAATTTTATATAAATGTAGATTCCTGGTAGATGTAATTTCCAGACGTTGTACATGTAATGTGCATTATCTGTACCTCATAATATAAGAAAAATCATTTATTAACCAAGCAATACACATTTCTGTAACACCCACCCATTGTCAGTTGTTTGAAATACCACTAGATTATGATGAGAGATTGCTTTTAAAATGTATATCCTGAGGAGCATTGATCAGTTTGTGCTTGGGGTGTAATGACTGAATAATGAATGTTTCTTACATTGTGATATGTTTTAATTATATATATATATATATATATATATATATATAAAAGCAATCTGATGCAATTTTAGAAAAGTATCCAATACTGATCATTAAAGCTCACATCTATAAGCCATGAATATGGTTCACATCAGTGAAAGGATATTCGACTAAATTAGAAGTTCTGTTGGGTATTGTTTCAAGGTTTTATTAAATCATTTTATTATATATAAAAAAAGAAGTAACTAATTTATTATAGATATTATAAGCCTGTTCTTCTATAAGAAACTATTTGGATACTCTTTTGCTCTACGTGGTTTATTTAAAGTCTGTTTATCTTGTTAATTTTATAAATTTACATGTTTTGGGCTGCACCTATTCAATAAATGTTATAAATGATTACATTTCAAAGAATTCTTTATATAGATAAAAAATTTAATAAAGTACAATATAATATTGGCATTATATATTCTATGCTGGATTTTTTTCATCTTTTTACTCATGAAAAATAATGTGAAGAATGTATGGAGGATGGTATAGAGATTATTCAAAATGATAACAATACCATCAAACATCACATGATCACTATTCTTTATGCTTACACAAGTTGTTTTCCACAGTGGTAAAACTTTCCATACAGTAGTGCCACTTAGTACAAGCCAGAGTAAACAATGGATGCAGGAAGGTGTGTGCATAAAATCTCTATCTAGTGCCTACTCATCAAATATCCTTAGACTAGTTTCTAGCTTGTGGATTTCATCAGTGAGAAACCTTGGATCTGAGAGCACTGCACCTAGATCTTATGATATAATGCAACCCTTCAATGGCCCCTTTTACATTTTTAGCTTTATGATTACATTAGTTGTTATTCACAGAGGCAAAACTCTCCGTACAGTAGTGCGATTCAGTGCAAGTCAATAGGATTAGCTTGAAAACATTATTGTGTTTTCATTTTGGACAAAGCTCTATAGTTAAAGTTAACTAAAAAGGTAAAAGATAGCTGCTGGAGCATTGCATTAGATACTAAGATCTATGTCCAGTGCTCTCAGATCCAAGGCTCCTCACTGATGAAAGTCACAAGCTAGAAACTAGTCTAGGAATATTGGATGAGAAGGCAATATATAGGAACTTTATGCCCAAATCTTTCTGCATCCATTGATTACTTCTGGCTTGCATTGAGTGGTGCTACTGTATGGAGATTTTTGCCTCTGTGAAATAATAACAATAGTAATTAAATAGTTTATTGCATAGAATCATAAGAAGCTGGAGCAGCAGATATGACAGCCAAGTTGCAGTCCATGGATTTTGAATTGCAGACTCAACTATTTTACAACTGCACCAAAGTATGCAGAACAATTCTAGATAATCCTAAATACTGATTTCTAATTGGCTGAATATATGCTAGGAGTAGCTAACATAATTTTTCCATTATTTACATTTGCATTATGTTAAAATGAATGTTTTCACAGGAGAAAGGTAGGAATAAAATTGTTTATTTAATAAAAAGCTTCAGCCAAATTTTATCTGCCTTTATTTAAGTAATAAGATTGTTTCAGCAGCAGAGTGAATATCATTTGTTACATGATTTAATTACTAGTTATCGGAGTACTTTATCCAATTCTCTTTTTTATTTTTAAATTTAATTTCTTGACTTGAAGGAACAAATGGCAGATAAGTCACGCAGAAATATAAAGTCTGTTTATATTACTGGTATCTCTATCAACATCAATTACAAATGACTTAAGGATATTACTAGAAGATAATCAATGAGATTAAAATAAAATACCCGTACTATCATAATAATATATCACCATATATGAAATATACGTTTTCTCATATTTACATACATACATGCTGGTGGATTGTTGTAATACTGTAGGTTGAGATGAGAGATAGTGATAAAAAAGTAAACAAACTTTAAAAATATTCTGTATACAGTGTTTCCACAAGGTGTAAAAAGAGGATAAAATCCAGATCTTACCTTTCATACGAGTAAGATAATAACCATTGTTGGAGGAATATGGGCATAGAGATTCAGATATTTATAATTCATTATAAATAATAAGATTGTTACAGTGTAATAATTATTGACTCTTCCATAAGGTGTAAAAAGAAGCTAGAAATCAGACTTGCTTTTCATAAGAGTAATATAATAAAACTACTGCTGTGGTAATATAGGCATAGAGACTCAGGTATTTGATATCTATAATTCATTTTAAATAGAAGATTGTTTAAAAATGTATGTGTAGTGAGAGAGGACATTCTCACTTTATGTAGTGAATATTTATAATATGATGGAGTCAAGATGAGAAATGCACCATAGAATATATTATATACATGTAATGAATTATGTCAAGGATTGTAGAAATCAAATCAACCTTTCCACATAAGAGAGATGCTTAATTACATATATTCTATTAAACTCTGCTAAATAATAAAAAATAACATACTGCATTGTGATTATTAATGTTCTACAAAACATTATAAGACTTACATCTTCCATTTGATGCAAAACTACTACTAGGAGAGATGGACAAATAATCTTTAGCTTTGATTAATTGTTTTTTTGTTTGTAATGTTACCGATAGTTATTGTAAACATATAATTAGAAAATGTATACTGCTCTGCAATTTTTTTTAAGTTTTAAACTTATTATTTTGTAACTTAACTGCTATGATTTTTAAAGCCAACGATGTTGAATTGCTGACGTAGAATTAAAAGTTTCAAATTTTATTGCGAACCGAGTTCAATTTAACAAAATAAAATTATCAAAAGCTCAATCACCACTATGGTGCTTGATCATCACAGTGTATTCCAGATACGATTACTTTAATATTAAGCTATAATTTGATATTACACTAATAATTTAATTTACCATTGAAGAGTATTAAAATGTATGTATACATAAGATACATCAACTTTAAATTTAATTTTTGTTCATTAATTTATTAATTAACTTTTTCTATAAAAAAAAAAAAATACCCAACAATATTATTCTGTTCATCATTTTTGAAACATTATTGACCCAGTATATGATCAGGTTTTTAGCGAATTTAATCCAGTTATGTTGACCCATAACCTCTCTTATCTACATCATATCAGAACATTTTCTAATTTCATTTATCTTTCTCACATGCGATATTTTTATACATCTTTTAGATCATTTGAGATTTAATCTAAGACTTACAACTGTCCAAATGTTGTCATTTTCTTCAGAAATTTATCCATTCCAGCTCCATTACAGTGTCTTAATTTTTTCAATGGGGGCACCAATATCAGTTTATTTTCTCACCGAAGGATGTCACATTTGCTGCCTTCTTGTTATTTCAAATATATATCTCTTCAATATTTTGTTAAACAGCCGGAAGTTTATGAATTTCTCTTAAGTATCCAAGTATCAAATCCATAAGTAAGTACCAGTGAAACATATCTAATAAAACTATTTTTATAGACATATTTTTAATACTAAGCTCTTTTTACCAAAAGCACATCATCCAATTTTAATACAGTGATTAATGTCATCCATTATGCTCTCATGTATATTAATAAACTGATCAGGATATTAGTAATTGTTAAATTCTAGCAAAGTATTTTCAGGGTTTATTTTCTTCTGAGAAATTCCATTGAACATGACTTGTCTTTTAGTATCTATCTATCTATTCATCTATTTGTCTGTCTGTCTTCATGTCTATCTATCTATCTGTTTATCTGTATGTCTCCTATCTATCCATCTATATATATATAATAAATAAAATATCTGTTAATTAAAAACAATATTGTAATTATAATTGAAATAATATTTTTAACGGTTTACAAACAATTACAAACAATCTTTAAATCTGCAGAAGTACTTTCGGTTACTTTCTAACCTGCCTCAACTGCCATTAAATTCAAAAACTAAAAGCGGAAGCAAACGTCATCAATTCAAATTCCACGAATCTCGTATTTTAATGTTAGAAGCTTGTCGATTTATTAAATGCGTTTTATTCCTATTTATAAAAATTGCCTCTTTAATTTTTCTTTTACTATGGTTTCTCTCTTCGTGAAGAATTTTAACATTTTCAAAATTAAATTTAAATTTATATTTACATGTTTTTTCATGATCGAAGAAAACTGAAGAAGATATTAAATCACCATTATTTTTATTTTTTACAAGCTTATATAACAATTTGTGTTCCTTCAATCTTTTCTCAATGCTGCACCTAGATTCACCTATATATGATAGCATACAATCACAAAAAATTTGATATATGACATTACTTTTTTGCTTGACAGGTATGACATCCTTAGAATTATTAACTAATTTATTAATATTGTTTGGAACGTAGAATGAAACATTAAATACATTCTTATATAAATCCTTAAAAAATTTTACTTGTGGATTTGAAATAAATGGAATAGATATCCATTTTTTATTATTAATCTTCATTTCTTTTAAATTATAATAATTTTTTTTAAATTGACTTAAAGTATTGTTTATTTGTTCCATTTTATAACCAACATCAAGCAATTCCTTGGCAAATATCTCAATATTTTTCAATTTATCACTTTGTTAACGACATAATTTTTCATTCCGAAACAAAAAAGATTTAAAACTTGCCATCTTATGCATTATTGGTACTTTTGATTTACAATTTATATATCCTCTTTTTTGCAATGGCTTAATTATTAGTTTATAATTTAATATACTGTTATCTCTTGTGATCATTAAATCTAAATAGTTAATCTTATGGTCCTGTTCTTTTTCAATAGTCCATTTCAAGCCATTCAACTTATTTAATTCCTCTATAAGCAAATTTATACTATTAGTGTTTCCACAGACAAAAACATCATCCACATATCTTTTGTAAATTTTAATATCTCCAAAAATACACATATTTAAAAACTACTCTCATATGTAGATAAAATGAAATTGCAAACTTGTGCAACTACAGGCAATCCCATAGGCCAACCTTTGTTCATTTTATAATATTGACCTTCAAAAGATGCAACAATGTTATCATTAAAAAAATTTAAATTTTTTTTTTTTTTTAATGATAACATTGTTGCATCTTTTGAAGGTCAATATTATAAAATGAACAAAGGTTGGTCTATGAGATTGCCTGTAGTTGCACAAGTTTGCAATTCCGTTTTATCTACATATGAGAGTAGTATTTTAAATATGTGTATTTTTGGAGATATTAAAATTTACAAAAGATATGTGGATGATGTTTTTGTCTGTGGAAACACTAATAGTATAAATTTGCTTATAGAGGAATTAAATAAGTTGAATGGCTTGAAATGGACTATTGAAAAAGAACAGGACCATAAGATTAACTATTTAGATTTAATGATCACAAGAGATAACAGTATATTAAATTATAAACTAATAATTAAGCCATTGCAAAAAAGAGGATATATAAATTGTAAATCAAAAGTACCAATGATGCATAAGATGGCAAGTTTTAAATCTTTTTTGTTTCGGAATGAAAAATTATGTCGTTACCAAAGTGATAAATTGAAAAATATTGAGATATTTGCCAAGGAATTGCTTGATGTTGGTTATAAAATGGAGCAAATAAACAATACTTTTAATCAATTTTAAAAAAATTATTATAATTTAAAAGAAATGAAGATTAATAATAAAAAATGGATATCTATTCCATTTATTTCAAATCCACAAGTAAAATTTTTTATATAAGAATGTATTTAATGTTTCATTCTACGTTCCAAACAATATTAATAAATTAGTTAATAATTCTAAGGATGTCATACCTGTCAAGCAAAAAAGTAATGTCATATATCAATTTTTTTGTGATTGTATGCCATCATATATAGGTGAATCTAGGTGTAGCATTGAGAAAAGATTGAAGGAACACAAATTGTTATATAAGCGTGTAAAAAATAAAAATAATGGTGATTTAATATCTTCTTCAGTTTTCTTCGATCATGAAAAAACATGTAAATGTAAATTTAAATTTAATTTTGAAAATGTTAAAATTCTTCACGAAGAGAGAAACCATAGTAAAAGAAAAATTAAAGAGGCAATTTTTATAAATAGGAATAAAACGCATTTAATAAATCGACAAGCTTCTAACATTAAAATACGAGATTCGTGGAATTTGAATTGATGATGTTTGCTTCCGCTTTTAGTTTTTGAATTTAATGGCAGTTGAGGCAGGTTAGAAAGTAACCGAAAGTACTTCTGAGGATTTAAAGATTGTTTGTAATTGTTTGTAAACCGTTAAAAATATTATTTCAATTATAATTACATATATATATACCTATCTATGTGCAAATAAACAATTGATTATTCTTCCAACTATAATGCTAAAAATCTTCATTCAATTGTCATAAATTGCGAGAAAAAAAAAGACCAATTATGTCATGATACATGTATTCTAAATCAAACAATTCTCATTTAATTGCATTGATTATCACAAATTTCCTTTATAATGTAACAAGATTTTTTTTCATTTTTATGCATTAAGATTTTAAACATGCTGGGTTTGATTTTAACGTATCAATAATCAACAGCAGTTTTCTATAAATCAGCCTATCTTCATTTGGCTAAAATAGTTTGATAGGATTTTGTACTGCTGTTTGTTTAGCTGTATAAAATAGATTGATCCATTATGTTTAATATGAAGAATAGTCAAAATATTATTCAAGAGATTGATGTTTTTTGGGGCAGATGATGAAAAATGCTTGACATTAATACATGTATCCTCCAGAAATGTTCAACTTTTTCATATGATATAGTGATCATATTATGAATGTTTGCAGCACTGTAATTGGGGATTGCATCTAATCTTTTATATATTAATATGTGCTGTGTATTAATTATATAAATATATAATTAGATAGCCGTTAGTTATTATTAAGTGCAATAAAAAAACCATGTAAAAAGCATTGACAAAGTAAAATTTTATTATTTCACTGCTATTATTATTACATGCAGATGCATTTTTAGTTTCTATGATTTTCATGGTTTTTTAATTGAAAATGCAATAGGCTATATTAATATCTGCAGTCAAATCATTAAATGACATATACACACATGCATGTATTTATATATGTAATACAAATAAAATGTCCATTAATTATTGTTTTATTTATATATATTGTACCGATATTGAAATTGGCACATACTAATTTATCTAAAAAAATAAGTTATAAAAATCTAAAGTGTCTTTATTAAACAAAATGCAGTTGTTTTCGAAAAAAGTAAGAGTCAAATAGTTTTCTATCATTAGTTTTGAAATAAAAGTTAGAAAATAATTGATTAAAAGGGGGGAGGGGAAGTTTTGGTTGGAAAAGATAAACTAAAAGTTTTATAAAAGGAAGTAGAGTTTATTATTATGAGTCAAAATATAATTTAAAGTTTAAAAAAAATACAAACCTCTTTTCATTCGAATTAAAGAAAAAGTAATCTTAAAACTAGTTATATATGTGTGATTGTAATTAAATAAAAATGTATGCGTAATAAATGTTAAAATGAAATAAATAAATACAGAAGATTATCATTTAAAAACACGGTGATGGGCTACTAATTAAAAGTACAAAAACAACATGTTTGTGATGGCTACTACTAATTAAACAATCTTCAAAAACATGTTGTCAAAGGATTAGTTACTAAAGGAATTTCAACAACACATATTGCTGGAGGATATTAAAACAAAAACATTTCGCAGATATAAATAGACAGATTTTTATCGGATGTTTAGTTTCAGTCTAGTTTGCAGTGTCAGTCTTGTTTCAGTTCAGATAACAGTGCAGTTTATATTATTTATCCAGAAACAGAAATGCAGTGCTGAGCAGCTTTTGGGAATATACGCTCTTACTTCAGCCCTTTAGTCCAACAAGATCATCAAAACCTGCCCATGAAATAATGTCTGCATAACAGCTGAGAAATCCTCCGTCAATGTTCAACTGTCTCCAGAAATAATAATCATGAAGAATAATAAAACTCCTCAAGAAAACGTCCCAGCCGGCTGGAAATATTCTCACCTAAAGCAGTAATCAAAGAAAATGAAGTTCTACATCCACATTCAAAATCCTAGGTAACAATATTTCATATTCTTATTTCTATAGTAGCCATTGCCTTTGTAAAAATTCAAGATTCTAATTATATAAACTCTATAAGCATGCATAAAATGAACTATTGATGTGCGTGTTTGTGAATGCTATATGATTTATAAATGTCAAAGATTATTTATGTTTTCTCATAAGATATATTGTAGCATGTTAAAATAAAATGTGCGTGTGTTATCTTAGATTTATAAAATGTTTAAAATTAGTAAATGTTAATTAAAATGAATGGTCTTTAAAACTTATACTTTATTTGTCAGTCAATTCTTTTTATCAATCTCTTTCTACCAATTCTTTTTTTCTATGTTTTATTATTGATTAAAATTAGACTGGGCTAGTTTTGGGATCGTTTCAAGCACTGGATTATGAGCTACTGACCAAATACGTTAGTCTGAGACTAGCTGGCACCCGTGGTTTACTCCGAAACAAATAAAGTGTTTGGATAGTAGGGGTTTGAATCTAGCAGCTGAGGTGGGCCATTGTTGATAGTTAAAGCTATCAATAATATTTCCCATTTTGCTCAAACATGCCGGTTCATTCATGTAACATTTATAATTAAATAAGATTATAAATGTATTATGGAGAAGTTTGAAACCAGCCAAAACATATATACGTGTAAGTAAGTTCATTCAGCGACTCATCCGGTACTATATATATATATAATTCGATGACTGTATTTCTTCAAATCAATGTATACAATCTTGTCATTGAATTTTTATAAATACAGTAATTAGATTTATGTAAAGTATAACTTTAAAAATATTATCCACTTAGAAGGACTTTCGACTATTCTCCTAGTCTTTGTCAACTATATATACCTAAGAAAGTCGGAAAAGATTTTTCTGAAGATTGAAATAATACCTGAAGTGTTTTTTGCAGTAAATATGATGTATAAGTAATTCTGTGTATTATTTATATTTATATTACCTGCAAATGCAGAACTTGTCATATAAATATCCATCTATAGAAATACAGTCTGCAATCTATTATTTACACAGTGATATAATTAAATGGTAAACATTCTAAGAAGAAACTCAAGTAAGGTACAAAATTTTGCCTCCACAATAAATAATATATCTCTGCTAATGCATGTGATATGCTTTTTATTTTAAAAGCCAACTGTTTACAGAAAAAAAAAATTAAAAATATAGATGTTGATTATCTTTTATACTTCAAAACGTCATATAATTTTTTTCTACTTCACAGTTATTTATCATTTGCTTGAAAAATCAATAAACCCTAGACAACTGGGCTTATTTCTTGCTAATAACCATTCCCTTTGCAACAACAAGTCCAGTAGCTGGAAATTTAAAAACATTGTAATACTTTAAACCTAATCTAACTTCCTTGTATATTTATACAAATCTGATAACAGCAGCCTGGAAACTAATTGATCCTCCATCAAACTTATCAAAAATTTCTCTTTAAACAATATGATAATGTTAATTTAATGTTAAAATTTAAACACATTTTTAGAAAGTCATTATTTGTATTAGTTTAGAGTTAATGGACAGGGCGGAGCTTTTTAATCAAACTGATTTTAAATAATATTTAAAAATGTAAATATTAAATACCTCATAAATATGTACTAATATTAGTTTAATTTGCTTTATCTACAAAATTTTACCATCTTTTCTGCAACAGTCAATGAACTGTCAACTAGTTTCTGGGCTGCTGATGACATTAGTTATGGCAGAAACATATGACTAGAAGAGATTGGTTTATGTTTTTCAAAAAAATAATCGTACATATTTTTGTATATGGTGCAAGTTAAATAATTATTCAATATTATTGCATATTTAGTTTAGAAGTAATTATAGAGGATTTGAACCCAGTTTTTCAAACTTCCTTCAGCTGGTTCAGCATAAAATACATATATTGGAGATCATTTATCTTTTTCACATGTGTATGGTCATGTGTATCAGTTGTATGAGATAGATTGGATAACTGATGGGACATTGAAGGAATATAAATTTGTAGATATTTGATACAATTTTGATCTAAATTGTAATTTTCTAATGCTGATTCAATAGTTTCTGATTTTTTTAATTAGCACCAAAAATGATGTAGCAAAAAGGATCAAAATTAAGAATAATCAAAAGGCTTTCTTGTTCAAGAGTTCATAAGAAGTTGGAGATTCAGAAGTTTCAGAATTGAAATTTGTCCAAGGAAGTTTATATTCCAAAGTACATCATTCTACCATTAAATGAAACTAAAAAGTGCAAGTACCAGAAATTACTAACTATCACAATCCATGGATTTATTCATTAGAGGGAGCCACTTTATCACTGCAGGAAAATAGGAAAAAGTTCAAAGAGAAGCAGGAAGATATGCATTGGATGCAGATGTATGGACAGCAAGGGAGGCAATTCAAGGAGAAATTGGATGGTCAAGTTTTCATATGAGAGATGCAAAAAGTAAAATGAAAATGTTCAGTAGGTTGCAGTTTATGGATAATAAAAGAATAGCCAAAATAGTCTTTAATTGGGTTATGAGTAAAGGGCAGGTAACAAGATGGGTGAGAAAGGTAATGCAGTATGCAAAAGATTTGAATAAATAATTTATATCAGTATATTTGTACAAAAGATGGGATGATTGTGTTTGGAGGATTGTTGAGTGTTATAGTGGTAAAGAATGGGATAAAATAATAGATTTATTAATAAAAAATAGGGAGTGATGGAGAAATAGTATGGAGAGTAAAAAGAGTTTAAATATATATATAAATAAACAGAATATTAGGTGCGAGTTAATATAAGATAATAGTAAGGAAAGTAGTTTATTATTTAAGGCTCGAACGGGATCTTTAGCTACAAGAGAATATACATATAAATGGAAAAAATATGGGTGATTTATTTTGTAAATTATGTTAGGAAGAAATAGAAAATATTAGGCATTTGTTAATTGAATGTAAATGCTTGAAAACAGAAAGGGTACATATAATGAAGTTATGAAAGAATAAATATGAAAAAAGTGATTATACAGAAAGTGAATTATTGTTTTTTATGCTGGGTGTTGGAATAGATAAGGGGGATTTAGATATAAAGCCATAGAGTTGACAAAGATTATGTTGTGGAAATGGGATGGAGCAGAATATGGGAAAACTTAGACTGGGGAATGTAAAATTAAGTAGCTAACAGTTTTCTCTGGGCATAATTGCTGAGATATTCTTGACTTCGTTTAAGGAGAAACCACAGTATATCATATCACATCACTAGGTAGGGCAAAAAAAAAGTATTATTTTGCCTAATAAGGATGGAGAACTAACCTATTCATATTTCGGGAAAGATCAAAAGTGACGGAAACTTTTATTAAAAGTTATTTTAAAAGATTGTGTGCTTTTTGATTCAAAAACATATATATATATTAGTACCATTTTTATTATTATTATTTCACTGATAATCATCTGAAACTCTCATGTTCCAAAAGTAAATATTGTTGTTGTTTTTTTTTAAAAAAAAAGAACTGATATACATAATACAAGATGTTTTGTTTTCTACAAACATTTAATATTAAAGACTTCTTTTGTATAGTATTTGGTTGATGAGATGTAAACTGACATTTGATCAATCAATAAAAACCCCTACTAATTTACTTCTAAATATTATCAGGAGAATGAAACTGAGAGACAAGGCCCTGATTCTGTCTTACATTTACGCGGCAACATGAAACATGTTCATATTTCCCACTGGCTGCTAACCATGGACAAAGAATGCTCTCCAGACTGTTACTACGTCTTGCCCATATGATCAAATCTTATGTTTATCACTATTATGTTTCACTATTGTAACCACAAGCCTTAATAAAGTTCTTTGTTTTTTTTTTAAAAAAAGATTTTTTAATATATATATATCGGGAATTTTTACAAATGTGTTTTAATAAGCAGATTATTAGATCTATTTTTATCTTGTGGAAAAGTTTAATTCAGGGTAAGAATACAAAAGAATTGTGTAATAGTTAAATAAATTATAATACGTTTTAGTGCCAGGAATATCGCAAATAGTTAAGATGCATTAGTCATCGTTGAATAATAATGCAGACTAGTAAATGAAATTTGTTTTACTTTATAATACTAATATAAAACTTAATAAATATTGAGATGTTATAATACATTACAAGCTGCGTTAAAAAGACGTATGCAATGGAATTATATTAGCAATAATTACTTTAATCTTCCTTAAACTAAAAAATAACATAGAGAGAAGAGATTAAACTAAATAAAAAATGGGCGTATGTATTTTTTTATTATTTTGGTGTACGACAATATATATATATGGTGTAGGACCATGATTTTCATCAAAAATCACTTGCACTCTCTACTTATAGAAACGAATAAAATTTCAGTAGGCTAAGATAAAAGGCTTAAGTGATTTGTTATTCACTCTTTAAGAACAGTCAATAGATGCTTGATAATATCTAAATCAAAAACTATGGTCACCAAAAAAGATATGTAAAATGTTAGGCATAGAATTTGAATATACAAATTATAGCTTTATCAATTTTTGGTTGATGATAAAGTCCTCCAGAATCAAAGTGTGAACTGATTTAAACTTATTCTTCAAAATACTTAAATGATTAATAGCTTTGGGAATGTGTTCAGAATATTTAGGTCTGATCATACCATTTTTCTAATTACTTTTTTTGTCTTAAAACAGAACAGTATATACACAAAAAAATTACACGTTTTTTTTATGATTGTAATGTAAAACCACCATCTTTTTCAGAGCTTGCTTACATCCTATACTGAATAAAACCAAAATAAATTTTGAGGGACATTAGTGGTGTACATTGATACTTGTTCAATTCAAGAAATTGTAATTCACATAGGAAATGTGTATCATCATCTAATGTTTATCATTATATTTAACTGCAGAAGCTATTTGATATACTGGCTTATAATTTTTTGGCTGTGATAAAATTATTTAGAAATTATGTTTGAATCATGATTTTAAATTAATTCTTCAAATTATTTAAATAATTTGAAGTATGTGGAATTAATTGAAGAGGATGTCATAATGTGGTGTTGTCACTGTTACAATGTAATAATTCACACTTAAAAGATCCTTGCTTGGTGTGGAAGATTCATTTGATTAAAGCCAAATAGGGTGATCAGAAGAAATTGTAATAGTAATTGAACATTTATATAGCATTTTTTTATCTAGCCATTGTCTAATTTTTATGACCTGAGGCCATGATCTCACATTATAATGTTCACTGGATTTGAAATGGTCGTTCAGCCATGGTGAATTGTTTTAGACAATCTTTCACAATATCTGTAAGTTCTCACAGTAAGCAATTATTTCTAATCATAATTACTTCTACAAAGTTTCATTTATTCATATTTTGCTAATACAGTCATGATTCTAGACTCGTTCACAAAATCAATAAACCAAAAAAATACTAAAAAGATTCTGGATTAACCATTTGGGTCTAAGTACATCAGTCTTATAAGAACTTTTTAATACTAGAAGTAAATGGAAGTTGTCTTTGAATAGTGAGATGTTGTATGTGAGTATAGATTTGTAGATTTTATTTGGAGTTTTCACTTTAAAAAGTCTATTTGTTTAATAGATGAAATTGTAATCGTATGGTGAAAAAAATTTGCAAATTTTGATTTTTTCATACTTTTGCTCCATTTTATTATATTTGATTAGGTGTATTATATATATTTATAACCATTATATAGTTTTACATATATAACTTTTATTTAAATGGATCTAGAGTTTGAGTTCCCCTCATGTTTAGCTTATGGCATTAAATGTAAAGTTGGAATGTTCTATTTTATCTATTACATTTAGCTTTAAGAGTCAAAACAGGTAAAACTCTCCATACAGTAGTGCCACTCAGTGCAAGCCAGAGTAATCAATGGATTGCCAGAAGGCTTGTGCAGAAAATCCCTATCTAGTGCCTACTCATCCAATATCCCCAGACTAGTTTCTAGCTTGTGGCTTTCATCAGTGAGGAGCCTTGGATCTGAGAGCACTGCATCTAGATCTTAGGATCTAATGCAACCCTCCAGCAGCCATCTTTTATTTCTACTTAACTACAAAACTATGAGAATAAAATTGAAAGCACAATAATATTTTCAATCCAAGCTCATTAGCTTATATGGTCATATAGGTCTGAACTCAGTTCAGTACCCATACATTTTAGTGTCTTTGGTTCTTTAATAACCATAACCACCACTATCTTATTAGGCTTGCACTGAGTGGCACTACTGTATGGAGAGTTTTGCCTGTCATAATAACAGTTATGAGCAAGCATAAGAAATAGTGATCATGTGATGTTTAGCTTTAAAAGTCTTGGTTTAGTCTTAAATTCCTCGATGAATTCTAAAAATAAAATTAGCAGAACAATTTAATTAATCTTTACTAGATTCCATAAAATTATATACCCTTAATTTATTCCTATAGACATTATGATTTATTACAAGTTTGTCTTTTCTCATAGCATTGCAAAATCCATATAATATTAATATCATCTTAGTTTTTTAATACTTTTTGCAAGGCTTTTTATAACTCACTATTGCTCCAACAATTTTCTTCAGAACTTCTACTTATATTTCCAAATCTTATGGTTAATAATTCTAAGGATGGAGTGAGTAATATAGTCTATCAAATTTTGTGGATATAATGCTTCATATTTTGGGCAGTCAAAGTGTAGTATTGAAGAAAGAGTTAAATAACATAAGTTCTTATATAAAAGAGTAATGATGATAATTCCAAGAGATAAGAAAAATGAAGGTGATTCATTTATAGAATCAGTATTTTATGATGATGATAGAAATTGTAAATGTAAATTTGATTTTGATGTGAAAAGAATTTAACATTTTAAATCAAAAAAGAAATTGTGAAAAAAGAAGAATGAAAGAGGCAATTTTTATTAATCATTATAAAAATATGATGTCAATCAGTGAATATTAAAATTAGTGAATTATGGGATATGTAAATTGGTATGTGATTTTTGGTAGATGCTGTTTTATTCCATTTTGAAACTAAGTCTGTTTAGTTAAAAATGATTATGAATATAATTGAAAGTACTACTATTGATTAAAGTTTATATTGGAATTTATTTTGTTGTTTACCATTATTTGGGATACAATTACAATATTTTATTAGTGAATATTTATTGTATTATTGTATTACACATGTATATAAAATCAAGTCATACATCATGTGACTTATTTAATTTGTATTTACAAATATAATACAAAGAGCATGCTAATAGCTCTAAACAAGCTTATTTTATTTTTATACCGATAAATACTACAAGAGAATGCATTCAAAATCTCTATC